>JBAKGM010000001.1:14731402-14747536 GCA_037177215.1 Asparagus racemosus | reverse complement strand
ATATATATATAATTTCATATGTCCTATCACAAGTACACATTTTATTGGAACAACCATATAGAAATAGGGCATTACGATGCATTCAAGGTATTGGGAGGGGCCGTCTGTAATTTTAAAAAATTTTAACCATTCAAACCTCTCTATTCCTATAGGGACTATTCTGATAAGATTATATTCCTCGTATCATAGTATGTTATTCAACATAGGCCTCGTTTGGTATGTGGGAACGAGTAGGTGAATGCTCTTTCTCACTTCTCATTCATGTCTACCAAACACAATGTCTTTTTAAAAGCTATAATGTCTATTCCCACTTTTTGTGGGAATGATCATTTTCAATGAGCTAGTAGGAAATGGATATTCCTACTTAAGTATAAAAAAAAAAAAAAATTACATACCAAATATGCGATATAAAATTTTCATTCCCACTTCATTTTCTAATTACATCCAAATATGAGAATGGAAGTGAGCATTCCACTCCCACACTCATTCCATTCCATTTCATGCTTATGTCCATTCTCACTTGATCCGATTCTGGCATACCAAATGAGGTGGAGAAGTAATAAGTTACAGCAAAGACATTCCGGGTTTAAAACGGTGCTATTTTCTTCATCCAGAATGAAAATCAAAGAAGAAAAACAAAAAAGCAAAAATATTAAAGAAAGTTTTCCATGCTTGAAGGCCCAGACCACTTTTAGCCCAAATCTAAGCAGAAGCACCCCAAGAGTGCTTGATTTGGGCCGATGTAGCTTCGGCCTAGACACACTACAAAGGTAAGCTCAGTAAACGGTGCTACCCTTTCTCTTCCCTCTCGATTCTCTCTTTTTCCCCCTCTTTCACCCTCAATCCACAGAAGAAATCTCCACATAAAAATGTCTCCGTAAAGTTAACCCACTTCCCACTGTGTTCACTGTAGTTAGTCCAACTCCACCATCTCCACAAATCTCAATTTGATCAGATCAATGAAGCTCCCCCTTCTTCTCTTTCTCCTCCTCATCTACCCCATCCTCATCCAATCCAAATCTGTACCTTACCCAGCTGGTGATGTTACCCAAAACCCCCTCCCCATTCTCTTTCTTTCACCTCTTTTACTAATGGGTTGCTCTTGTTTCAGCAGGAGCTATTGTGAAGCAGCTGTCTTCAGTTCTTAAATGGACTACTACAAGGGCTCCCCCTAAAAACCCCCAAAATGGTAACCAAATTAGGATCGATTTTTTTGTGGGTATTTGTTTGGTTGGAGTAATTTGGTGACCCATTTTGTTTTCATTGCAGACGGGGATGTTCATTCTCTTCAATTTGAGAGTGGGTATTTTGTGGAGACCCTTGTGGAGGGAGGAAAGCTTGGATTTGTGCCTTATACCATCAGGGTCTCGCCTGAAGGGGAATTGTTTGCGGTGGATTCGGAAAATAATAACATTGTGAAGATAACTCCGCCGCTGTCACAATGTATGTGTTCATATCTTGGTATTGTTTAGTGATCTTGTATGAATTTTGTGCGTATTTTAATTTGTTAACGAATGGGCAATTAGATAAAATATATATACTAGTACCACACATTATTGAGTCAATGTTCGTTGGAGATTATGTGATTATGTCTGCAAAATCTTTTCTTGTTGAGGTTCTTTGGTTGGATGAAGTTTATTTAGCAAGAGATCATGCTGTCATGGGCTAATGAGGTTGCAGTTATCTTGTTTCCTATGCAACAAGCATTAAGTGTTATGATAAAATCCCAGGATAAACGAATATCCATCACATAATAGCACAACAAATATTGTGAACACAAAACACATGGATATACGTGATTCGGCTTGTAGCCTACGTCCACGGGCGAAGGAGGAGAATATCTTTTATTATCAAATGTAAGGAACATAATATGAAGATCTCTCAATCACTAATCCCCAATAACACCCCAAAAATACTCAATACAATCTCTCTGATCAATCTCTACTGCCTATAGAGCCAACCAAATAGAGAGTCAATTCAAGAACATCTTAAATCTTTGCTTCAGCCTACATAGCCTTCTCAATGCTTAATGCTACTATCAGGTGAATCAAAGACAACATCTCTCAGAAAAATAAACGAAAGAGAGCTATATAGGTAAGCCAAATTACTTCTCATGGCTTCAAAGAGAGCCTTGCTCTATATTTTTGGAGGCTCTAGACTTCTCCTTTCGTAGTTTCTTCGAGGATCAAATTAGATAAGAAACCAATTCTCAGTTGGACGTATTATCCTAACAAACTTCAAATTCTTATATCCAATTCTTATCTAATAAGAATTCAAATGAAACAAATAACAAATCCAATATCATGGGCTACTCTTCTGCCATAGGAGCCTAGCATGCTTTGGCGTAGCATGTAACTGATTTCAAAATCTAATCATTAACAACTTAAATAGTTGCTATCCTAGGCTAAGTCCAACGAGCCAAATAAAGAATCGTGATTGAGATTGATATTTGAGTCACACATAACAAATCTCCATATTGACTTAAAATATATCGATAATTCCTGACACCAAAATTTACTTACTTACTTCACATTCTCTACAAGCCCTGCTGGGCATCAAGTATGGCACATACTGATCAAATTCAAGCACTGCTTGAACTTGCCAATGGAAAAAGACTTCGGTAACATACTGACTGAAAAATCTGCACTAACAACTATTCTCTCCGCTGAGCAGTCACTTGAAATAGCTCTTGAATAACACAATGACGCATAATCATCAACTGATGATGCATAAGCTTTTGTATTTTCATATCTCATGGTGGTCGAATATCTCGTCTTCTTCCAATCATCCTCATACTGGTAGTTGGTTTCTTCGACTTCCCGAATAATGCCTTCCTCAATCCATTCTGTGTCAATACGGTGATCATCCTAACTTGTCATAGACTAAAATTGATGTTGCTATCAAACTTTTCAATATCCCACTTCGTAGTGGTTTTTGTCATCTTGCTGTTTGATTGATAGCTGAGTTTTTGACACCAATTTGTTATGATAAAATCTAGGATAAACAAATATCAATCACATGATAGCACAAAAAATATTGAGAACACAAAGCACGCGGATATACGTTGTTCGGCTTGTAGCTTATGTCCATGGGCGAAGGAGGGGAATAACTTTACTATTAATTGTAAGGAATATAATATGAAGATCTCTCAGTCACTAATCCCGCATAACACCCCAAAAGCACTCAATACAATATCTCTAAACAATCTCCACCACATGTAGATCCGACAATATATAGAGCCAATTTTGTAATCTCTTGAATTTTTGCTTCAGCCTGTATAGCCTTCTTAATGCTTTTTGCTACCGTCAAGTGGATCAAATACAACCTCTCAAAAGAATGAACGAAAGAGAGTTCGGCTTCAAAGAGAGCCTTGCTCTATTTTTGGAGGCGTAGTGCTTGCCCTTGATGCTCTCTAGACTTCTCCTTTTATAGTTTCTTCGAGGATCAAATTGGATAAGAAACCACTTCTCAGTTGGACTTACAAGCCTAACAAACTCCAAATTCTTATAGCCAATTCTTATCTAATAAGAATTCAAATGAAACAAATAATAATCCCAATATCAAGGGTTGCTCTATCTGCCGTAGGAGCCAAGCATGCTTTGGCGTAGCATGTAAGTGATTCAAAATCCAATCAACAACAACTTAAATAGTAGCTATCCTTGGCCATGTTGAACGAGCCAAACAAAGAACCATGTTTGAAATTGGTATTTGAATCACACATAACAAATCTCCATATCGACTCAAATACATGAAAGTTCCTGACACCAAAATTTACTAACTCCACCTTCTCTAAAAGTCTCGCTGGGCATCAAGTATGGCACATACTGATCAAATCCAAGCACTGCTTGAACTTGCTAGCGGAAAAGACTTCGATAACACATCGATTGAATAATCTGCACCAACAACTAACCTGTTCGTTGAGCTATCGCTTGAAGTAGCTCTTGAATAACACAACGGTGCATAATCGTCATTTGATGATGTATAAGCTACTGTATCTTCATATCTCACGGTGCTCAAATATTTCATCTCTTTCCAATCACCCTCACACATGGTAGTAGGTTTGTTTGACTTCCCGAATAACGCCTTCCTCAATCAGTTCTGTGTCAATACGGTGATCAGCCTAATTTGCCATAGGCTGAAACTGATGCTGCTTGTCAAACTTTTCAATATCCCACTTCGTAGTTATTGTCGTCATCTTGCTGTCTGATTGATAGCTGAGGCTTTGATACCAATTTGTTATGATAAAATTCCAGAATAAACGAATATCAATCACATAATAGCACAGAAAATATCGAGAGCACAAAATACACGAATATATGTGGTTCGACTTGTAACCTACATTGACGAGTGAAGGAAGAAAATAGCTTTACTATCACTTTTAAGGAATACAATATGAGGATATCTCAATCACCAATTCCAAATGACACCCCAAAAGCACTCAAGACAATCTCTTTAAATAATCTCTACTGCATGTAGAGCCAACTAAATATAGAGGCAATTCAATAACCTCGTGAATCTTTGCTTCAGCATGCAAAGCCTTCTCAATGCTTGATTATACAGTCAGGTGGATCAAATACAACCTCTTAAAAAAATAAATGAAAGAGAGTTGTATTGATAAACCAAATTACTTCTCACAAATTCAAAGAGAGCCTTGCTCTATATTTTTGGAGGCGTCTGGCTTGCCCTTGATGCTCTATGGACTTTTTCTTTTCTAGTTTCGCTGATGATGAAATTGGATAAGAAACCAAATCTCTATTGGACTTATTATCCTAACAAACTCCAAATTCTTATCTAATAAGAATTCAAATGAAACAAATAACAAACCCAATATCATGGGTTGCTCTATCTTTTGCAGGAGTCAAGCAGGCTAACTGATTTCAAAATCCAATGATCAATAACTTAAATAGTTGCTATCCTCGGCCATGTTGAATGAGCCAAACAAAGAACCGTGTTTGTGATTTGTATTTGAGTCACACATTGCAAATCTCCACATTGACTCAAGTACATCGAAAGTTCCTGACACTAAAATTTACTAACTTACTCCACCTTCTCTAAAAGCCCCGCTGCGCATTAAGTACAACACATACTAATCAAATGCAAGCACTACTTGAACTTGCTAATTGAAAAAGACTTCGGCAACATACCGAGATACCTGTTTGTTTACAAGATTTTCCCAAGGCAGGCAGTACACGCTAAGAGACAATAGTAAAAATAAATCAAATTCAAACACTAAAACTCACTAAGAAACACTCTGAATACAAAAGGAAAACCTTAATCTAAACTTCGATGCCCTTCAGAGCTAGGGAGTCTTCTCTTTATATCTGAAGAAGTTGTCCTTCATCCTTTCTTCTAAAGACAAGTTCGCCGGGTGCACATTGGGCCCCATCGTCACGTTCTTCTGTCTCTGATAGTTCTTTAAAAGAAATTGCTATATCAAAAGCAGATTCTATTGGTGTCACTTTGGTGAGTGGAAACAAAATACTTTATAAAAGGTAGATTCTTTCTTTTAATGACTGCCAGTGTGGCAGGTGAGGACATCGTTATCTTGTGCTGTGAGTGTGGTAGGTGAGGATGCTTTTATCCTATAGTTCTGTTAGTAGGCCCACCTCCCTTCTTTTTGTTTATTTTCAATTGGTCCATATGGATTGTTGAATCTTCTTGTCCTTCTTCCTTTTTCATAGGATCTGAGGTTGATGCCGCTATTGATTGGGGGGTTCGAGATCATGGTTTAGGTAGAAAGGATTCCTTAATTCTTTTCCTACCCTTCCTAAGTGAAGTGAATCGATAAAACCCTTCGCAATTTATGTATGGTTGGATTTTAATTTAAGGGCCAAAGCTGCTGCTTGCCAATCAAATAGAATTATCCCATTTTCAGTTTTAATGGATGAGATTGAACTGGATAATTCCCATATGGTGTCCAAGAATTCTATTGCAACATTCTGACATTCATTTTCTTCTGCAAAGTCTTTTTTGTTGAGCTTGATCTTTATGTGTTGTGGATATTCAATGACTTTGGGGAGTTCCCAAAGTTGAACTGAGTGGTACATCTTTATAGATTGTCTTTCTTTCCAGAGTGACCAAATTCGGAACATGAATACATGTTGGTATTTTATACTGTACAATATGGTCTTAAAACATACTGAGGGTTTGATATTTTCAAAATCTTCAAGGATATTGGTAAAGAGATATATCTCGTGAACAAGTCCTTTTTGAAGTTGCACTTTATATTCGGGAATTCCATGAAAACAAGCTAAAAGCCTAGGTCTGTTATTTTAATTTCGTATCAACTCATGTTTGCTGAGTAGACCCTCGATTCCTGTTTCTTGAATATCTTTGAAGAACTTTAGCAAGAATTGGTCATCAACTAGTTGTTGATTATGCAATTCTAAGAGTGTTTGGAATTGAGATTCGGATTCTAAGACGGATGAGTTTTTTGTATCGATTTTAAAAAACTTCATTAGTTCAAGGAAGTCCTCACTCCTTAACACTCACTAAACTGGTGGATCAAAAGTTTCGAGGATGCTCTTTAATTGTCTCTGTTCAGGAGAGTAGCCTTCAAACATGTTGCTCGTTTTTCTTGTTAGGGCCAGAGATTTTATTGTAGAAAAATATTTTGCTATATTTTCTACCTTTTTTCTGGCTTCTTGGTATCCTCTGTCTTTTGCTATCATAGCTACATTCTTTTCTTTCAAATTTTCATTTAGTTGTGTAAGGTAAAAAATTATAGTTCTATTTTCACCTTTTTGAACAGCTTTGAAAACACCATTTCGAAGATCGTAATCTTTTGGGTTTTCGTTTTTCAATCCTCTATCAGACCATTCTTTTATGGTAGCTTTGAGGAAAGAAACGGGACCAATGGGTTGAATTGTTTGGCCAATGGATTGAGAATGCTGACCTGTAGGTCTTAGACCAGTGGGTTTTGGAAGGCTAGTGGGCCTAAATCCTATTGACCTCATATTTTACTGAGTTCCTGTAGGAATTTTTTGTACATCTGTGGATGAAATATTTTGAGAAGAAGTGGCTTTAGCTTTCTTCACTTTCTTCGTCTATTCTTCATCGAGCCTTTTCATGGACTCGTCGTGATCATTTAGTGCCTTCTACACTATTTCCCCAAGCTCTTTGGCAGAGATGGCCTAGAAAAAAAGTAAGCTGTAAAATTAGTATATTCAGGGATATATTTAACATCATAGGAATAGATTTCTAAATACATAGCAATTCTAATTCTTCTAAGATTTTCTTCAATATTATTAATAGTTTTTTTAAAAAAAATTGGGATACAACTTGATTATCAGTTTAAATAATAAAGTTTTTGTCAATGAGATATATCTTTAGATTTTTATAGCTAATTTTAGAGCAAGAACTTTGTCATAAGTTGACATATTTTTGTTCTGTCTTTTTAAAATTTTCCAGACGCATAAGCTACTACCTCTATATTTTTATCTTTTATTGTAACAATAATTATTCATGCCCAAAAAAATATCAGAAGCTTCAGTTTGTAAAATAATGCTATATGTATCTAATGGATAGTATAAGATTTTTTAATCCATAATTAGATCTTTCATTTTTTTTAATTTCAATTTTTTTTTCTAATTTCGTTAGAGTAATTTTGACCTTATCAGTATTCCATCTTCTAGGTTGTTCACCACTTTCTAGTTTATATGTTACTTGTATTTTAGTAAGTTTCTTTTGAAAATTTTCTATTCTTGCTGAAATATGAGGTATGAATTTTCTTCCTTAGTTTAGTAAACCTAGGAAACTTTGTAATTCTTTAAGAGTTGAAAAATCATCAGGAAATTCTTTTATTTTTGAATATATATATTGCTGGAGTTCTATTTGTCCATTTTTGATATATTTGCCCAAAAATTCCATTTTAGTTTTAAATAACTCAATCTTTTTAGGATTAAGAATAATTTAATTATTTATCAGTAGTTTGTAACTGTTAAAAGGTGTTCTTTGTGTTCTTCGGTTGAAGAGGAAATTAGAATGTCATCTATATATACAACTACATATGGTGTCCAGATATAGAATTCATCCATATTAAAAATATTTGCGGAGCATTTTTTGAACCACATGACATTACCATGTCGAATGAGCCAAACAAAGAACCGTGTTTGAGATTGGTATCTGAGTCACACATAACGAATCTCTACATTGACTCATACACTTAAAGTTTCTGACACCAAAATTTACTAACTTCACCTTCTCTAAAAGCATCGCTGGGCATCAAATATGGCGCAAACTGATCGTATCCAAGCACTACTTAAACTTGCCAACTGAACTTCAGTAACATATTCGATTGAATAATCTGCACCAATAACTAACCTCTCCGTTGAGCCATCATTTAAAGTAGCTCCCGAATAACACAATGGTGCATAATCCTCAACTATTGATTCATAAGCTATTGTATCTTTATATCTCACGATGGTCTAAAACCTCATCTCCTTCCGGTCATCCACACACATGGTAGTAGGTTTTTTTCAGTTCTCGAATAATACCTTCCTCAATATGTTCTGTGGCAATACACGATCATCCTAACTTGCCATAGGCTGAAACTGATGTTGCTATCAAAATTTTCAATATCACACTTCGTAGTTGTTGTCATCATCTTGCTGTCTGATTGATAGTTGAGCCTCTGATACCAATTTGTTATGATAAAATCCTAGAATAAACGAATCAATTACATGATAGCACAAAAAATATCGAGAACACAAAGCACACGAATGTGCATGGTTCGTCTTGTAGCCACGTCTATGGGTGAAGGAGGAAAATAGTTTTACTATCATTTGTAAGGAATATAATATAAAGTCTTTCAATCACTAATCCCAAATAACATCAAAAAAGCACTCAACACAATCTCTCTAAACAATCTCTCCCGCCTGTAGAGCCAACCAACTAGAGAACTAACTAGAGAGTCAATTCAAGAACCTCTTAAATCTTTGCTTCAACCTGCATAGCCTTCTCAATGCTTGATGCTACTGTCAGGTGAATCAAATGCAACATCTCTCAGAAAAATGAACTAAAGAGAGCCATATAGATCAGCCGAGTTACTTCTCATGGCTTTAAAGAGAGCCTTGCTCTGTATTTCTAGAGACGTATCGCTTGCCCTTGATGCTTTTTGGACTTCTATTATAGTTTCTCCGAGGATCAAATTGGATTAGAACCTATTTCTCAGTTGGACTTATTATCCTAACAAACTCTAAATTCTTATCACCAATTCTTCTCCAATAAGAATTCGAATGAAACAAATAACAAACCCAATATCATGGGCTACTCTATCTGTCGTAGGAGCCAAGCGTGCTTTGGTGTGGCATGTAATTGATTTCAATCCAATCATCAACAACTTAAATAGTTGCTATCCTCGGCCAAGTCCTTCAAGCTAAATAGAGAATCGTGTTTGAGATTGGTATTTGAGTCACACATAACAAATCTCCATATTGACTTAAAATACATTGAAAGTTCCTAACACCAAAAATTTACTTACTCCGCCTTCTCTAAAAGCCTCACTGGGTATTAAGCATGACACATGCCGATCAAATTCAAGCACTGCTTGAACTTGCTAACTGAAAAAGACTTTAGTAACATATCGATCGAATGATTTGCACCAATAACTAACCTCTCCGCTAAGCCATCACTTGAAGTAGCTCCTGAATAATACAGTGGTGCGTAATCATCAACTGATGATGTATAAACTACTATATCTTCATATCTTGCAGTGGTCGAAAATCTCGTCTCCTTCCAATCATTCTCACACATAGTTGTTGGTTTCTTCGACTTCCTGAATAATGTCTTCCTCAATCCATTCTGTTTCAATACGGTGATCATCCTAACTTGTTATAGACTAAAATTGATGTTGCTCTCAAACTTTTCAATATCCCACTTCGTAGTGGTTTTCGTCATCTTGCAGTCTGATTAATAGCTAAGGCTTTGATACCAATTTTTTATGATAAAATCTCAAGATAAATAAATATCAGTCACATGATTGCACAGAAAATATCGAGAACACAAAATACACGGATATGCGTGGTTCGATTTGTAGCCTACATCCATGGGCGATGGAGGAGAATAGCTTTACTATCAATTGTAAGGAATACAATATGAATACCTCTCAATGACTTATTCTAAATAACACCCTAAAAGTACTCAATACAATCTCCCAAAACAGTCTCTACCGCATGTAGAGCCGACCAGATATAGTGCCAATTCAATAACCTCTTGAATCTTTGCTTCAGCTTGCATGGCCTTCTCAGTGCTTGATGCTGCTGTCGGTTAGATCAAATACCACCTCTTTCAAGAATGAATGAAAGAGAACCATACAGATAAGCTGAATTACTTCTTACGGGTTTAAAGAGAGCCTTGCTCTCTATTTCCAGAGGTGTACCGCTTGCCCTTGATGCTCTCCGGACTTCTCCTTTTTATAGTTTCTCCGAGCATTAAATGTATACGAAACCAATTCTCAGTTGGGTTTATTATCTTAACAAACTCCAAAGTCTTATCTCCAATTCATATCTAATAAGAATTCAACTGAAACAAATAACAATCCCAATATCATGGGTTGCTCTATCTGCCGTAGGAGCCAAGCATGCTTTTGCTTAGCACGTAATTGATTTCAAAGTTCAATCTTCAACAATTTAACTAGTTGATATCCTCGGCCATGTTTAATGAGTCAAATAAAGAACAATGTTTGAGATTGGTATTTGAGTCACACATTTCCACATTGATTTAAAATACATTGAAAGTTCCTGACACCAAAATTTAATAACTTACTCCACCTTCTCTAAAAGCTCTACTGGGCATCAAGTATGACACATACTGATCAAATTCAAACGCTGCTTGAGCTTGCCAACAGAAAGAGACTTCAGTAACATACCGACTGAAAAATTTACACCAACAACTAACCTCTTTGTTGAGCAATCATTTGGAGTAGCTCTTGAATAGCACAATGGCGCATAATCGTTAATTGATGATGCATAAACTATTGTATTTTCATATCTCATGGTGGTCGAATATCTCATCTCCTTCTAATCATCCTCACACTGGTAGTTGGTTTTTTCGACTTCCCGAATAATGCCTTCCTTAATCCGTTCTGTGTCAATATGGCGATCATCCTAATTTGTCATAGACTAAAATTGATGTTGCTATCAAACTTTTCAATATCTCACTTCGTAGTGGTTTTCAATATCCTAACTTATCTCCAATTCTTATCTAATAAGAAATCTTATGGAAACAAGTAACATACCCAATATCATGTGGTCACTCTATCTGCCGCAGTTGCCAAGCATGCTTTATCTTAGCTTGTGACTGATTTCAAAATCTAATCATCAATAACTTAACTAGTTGCTACCCTCGGCCATGTCTAATAACTAGTTGCTACCCTCGGCCATGTCTAATGAGCTAAACAGAGAACTGTGTTTGAGATTGGTGTTGGAGTCGCACATAACATTAAGCCCGTGTTCGCACACTCTGTTTTGATTTCTTTGATATATATATATATATATATATGTTGGTTTATACGCCCTTCGATTATGATAAACTACTCTAGTGTAATAAGGGAGATGATTGATTATATTTCTTTGTAGAATACAACTTATAGATCATCTATTAACTAATATAATAAATCAAATGCTTATGAAGAAAGAGACAAATGAGTTCTTTTTGTTATGTTATTAGAAAAAATTAATAGAGTTTTTTTATCAGCTAAATTAGATAGTCTGAGTGTTAGTGTTTCTTAGATAAATTACAATCTTTAAGTTTGAAATTCAAAATTAGATAGCTTAACCATCAATCTCCTTTACAAATCTAAATAAAAAATTACAATTTTTAAAAACTTAAAAACGAATGGGATTTCAATGTCCTGAGATTTCAATCAATGCTCATGTTTAGTTCGCTCACAATTAGGACACGAATGAGATTAGGACTTTCCTCTAATCCCGAAAATGGATAGTAGGAAGTTCCATTATCCCTAGTATTAAGGACGTAAGACTTTCATGACCATTATATCTTCCCATCTCATGTATTCCCCACACTAATCATATATAATATTATACTATAATATGTTAAATTAGAGGGCCATTTGACCTTCTAGAAATTTTTGGGGTGCTCTTTGTAAAGTTTTGAGGGTTATTTGTAATTTTTAAAACTTTCAAGGGGGTGGTTATAAAGTTTTCGGGGGGGGGTCTGTTTTGTAAAAAACTTTTGTGGGGCTATTTGTAATTTACAAAACTTTCAAGGGAGATTTTTGTAAATTCTTTGAGGTGTTTGTAATTTTTGAAAATTTCAAGGGTTTGTAAAATTTTTAAGGAGTTGTTTGCAATATTTTGTAAATTTCAACATAATGTTTGTTATTTTAGCAATTTTCATGGGCCAGTTGTAAAATTTTTGAATGATTGTTTGTAAAATTTTCAAGGGGATATTCATAAATTTTGAAAGTGTCAAGGGGCTGGTTGTAAAATTTTTTAGGGGTTTGTTTATAAACCTTTAGGGCGCTATTTGTAATTTTTGAAGTTTTGAGAGGACTGTTCATAATTGTTGGATTTTCTAGGAATTGTTTGCTAGTTATGAATTTTAAAGGGGGCAGTTTATAATTTTTTGGATTTTGTGGTTCTATTTGTGTTTCTCAGATTGACAGGGGTTTATTTGTAATTTTTGAATCTTAGGGGTTGTTTGTAACTTTTTTAGGGGCTATTTATAATTTTTAGATTTTTTGTGGGGTGTTTGTAATTTTTTTAACTTTCAAGGGGTTTGTATAATTTTTCGGTAGTTATTTATAATCTTTCAAAATTTTCAACAGGATGTTTGTTATTTTCGCAACCTTCATAGGGTTAATTGTAAAATTTTCAAACGTCTATTTGTAAAATTTTCAAGGGAATATTTGTAATTTTTAAAACTTTCAAGGGGCTCAACGTAAAATTTTCAAGGGGTTGTTTATAAAATTTCAAGGGGCTATTTGTAATTTTTAAACTATTCATAGGATTTTTTGTAACTTTTGGATTTTCTCGGAATTGTTTGTAGTGTATGGATTTTAATAGGGACAATTAATAATTTTCCAAATTTTATGGTGATATTTGTAATTTTCGTAATTTTCAAAGGTTTTTTGGTTATTTTTGAACCTTAAAGGATACTTTGCAAATTTCTGATTTCTTTGCGGGACTTTTAGATTTATCAAGAAGTTATTTCTAATTTCGGATCTCAAGGGCTAGTTTGTAATTTTTATTTTTAGGTGGTTTTCTGTAAGTTTTGGATTTTGAAGTAGGCAATTGACAATTTTCAATCGTGAAAAACCCTTTTATATATAAAGGAGGGCTTTGATTAATAGAATTTTCAAATTATGGATAGTTTTAATTTGATAAGGATTCTTAGGCAAAGAAGATTAGAAAGGAGGGTTTTGATTATTAGAATTTTTGCAACTATGGAATGTTTTAATTTGATTAGGATTCTTAGGTGAAGATAAGATTAGGTTTTGACTTGTCAATTTCTGATAGGATATATGGACACGTGACATGTTTTTGGACACATGATATGTTTTTTGACACATGACATGTCTTAGGTGAAAATGGCAGTTTTTTTTTGACACATGACATGTTTTTGGAGCCTTTAGAGTAGTTCACCAATTTATATATAAAGGAGGGATATGATTATGAGATTTTTTAAATTATGGATAGTTATAATTTGATTAGGATTACCAAATATTTGATTATTAGAATTTCTAATTATGGATATTTTTAATTTGATGAGGGTTCTTACGTAGGTGACGATAATATTAGGTGCCAACATGTCATTTTCTGATAGAATATATGGACACATAGCTATTTTTTGATATAACACGTGTCATGCATTTAGATGTCACATGTCAGTTTTTTATGCCTTTAGGAGAACCAACAAGTCCTCATTATATATAAAGGAGAGATTGGATAATTTCATTAGTGTTTCATCACATTATGTGTGCTTCAACACTATTCTAATTTATTCCTTTTTTTTATTGATCATATGCGTTTTCTCTGCATTCTGCTCGCAAACTACGTATAGGGTGGGGGTGGGGTTGGGGGGTGGGGGATGGGATCTCAAGTGAAATGTTGGTCATGATTTTATTAGTGAGGATTGCTGAAAAACATTGTTATGTATTGTCGGTGTTATGCTCAGTTCTCTGCTATGTACTTAGAGGTTCATTGGGTTGCTTCTGTATCCATTTATGCAGCACTGTTTGATTGTAGATCATGCATTCCTGGTCATTTCTTATGCCATTGGTTATGGTTTCAATTTTCTGCTTTTTCATATCATGTGCATTGCATGCTCAACTCATATTGATGCCTCCGTGTAACTATCTTTCCTGTGGAATTTTGTGGCTGATCTTCATTTGATAACTAAATTCAAATCTAGTTACCAGCACTATGCATTTCATTTTTTGTATTAGTGTGGTGTGGCAAGGGTGAAGCGAAAGTTTTGTCTCAATGATATGCATCCCATGCACTTAATTTGCCTCTTTTTCTCATTTGGTCTTTGGGAGAATTCTTCACCATAGCCCAATACATGTCTATTCTTTCTCTTGTGGGATTTCTCTATTTGTATGGTTGCAATCATAATGTGTTGGTTACCTTTATTTATTTCTAAAATACGAAATGCTTACTAATATATTTTATACTAGTGGGGTAGTCAGAGATCTAATTTCATTTAAATTATGCACTAGTGGCCTTGGGATCAGTAGCCAATTTCATTTGTACGTCGTTGGTCGTGGCCTTTATTTCACAACTATGGCATGATACCTTTCATGGATTACTCCGATGACAATGTTACCTGCTACTGCATCATTTGTAGGAGTTCTATGATCACTGATTTATCCTATTGGAAGATGAATAATTTTCTCTCTTTTTCCCTTCTCTTATCGATTTGCAATCAGCTATGTTCCACATTGGAGTTTGTGTTCGGAGCTAGTGACCTATTATTATCATAGGGGAAGTGTTGCAACTCCAATAGTGAATGGTGGTTCATTAAATACACATGATAGAAGGTGTCTGATGTACATTGATCCGATGAGCGCAAGACCTAATCATAAATTGTAACTTAAGGGATGAATGATTGTATAAAATAAACTCTATAGTTGAGCTTTCTTCAAGCAGAATAGTACTAGAATGAGTGAGACCTTGGGGAATCCTCAGTTGGGCAGTATAAATGGTACAAGATTCAACAATGATCAATAATTTTTTGTGCAGAGTGCCAAAGCGAGTCAAGTATCACAGAGCCTACTGCCCCTTCACAACGGGGTGTCATGCCCATGCAAACTTGGAAAAAATTTCATAACTGTCTTTAAATGGCGGAACCTACTAGAACATTACACAAGGGTATGAGAGCCTATGCAGATTTACAGAGGAAGCTGCGTTTCTCTGCCAGGAAGCTCGACACTTAAAACTTTAGGGATTAATGTGTGTTTATAATGGATCTGACCTTTATAAGCAGAATCACGGTTTAAAACTCCGTCATTGCAAACTTCTGATGGCATGCTACACACCTTTTTCTTTCAACCACGGTTTGTGAATTTTAGCCACTTTTTAACTATCTTTTTTAGAACACCAGAATATGCTTCTTGCTTCAATATAAGGGTAAAACTCTCCTTCCCCGAGACTGGAAAGTGTCTTTTTATGGCTGCCAAATAGTATCACATTCTTTACCCTTTCTGCATAATGTTGTCTATTAATAACTTCGATTACCCTTTTTTAAACGACTTCTGTAATAGTGATTGACTTAAGAAGTACTTTCTTTTGTGCAAACTTCTTGAATGGTTGAGGGGATGGCAGTGAAGGGTATTGTTGAGCTACCTTCAAATTTCAGATTTCCATCAGGTTTTGTTGGATTGTTGTTATGCCACTGTTCCTGGTACAACTCCTTTGTTGATGGTAGTTCTGTGATTTTATACGATATATGGAATCATTTGTATCTCTTTCTAATGCCAAATTGTTACATTCTATGTTTTGGTTGTGGGTAGTTAAAATGGTTTGTTTAAGTTTAATGTCATGCTTCTCAATTTGAGGTTCTGATGGGTTGGTTTACTGCTGTGGTTTTTGTGTAATTTGGAGGGGGGGGGGGGGGGGGGGGGGGGGGGGGGGGGGGGGGGGGGGGGGGGGGGGGGGGGGGGGGGGGGGGGGG
>JBAKGM010000001.1:14709384-14721783 GCA_037177215.1 Asparagus racemosus | reverse complement strand
GAGAGAGAGAGAGAGAGAGAGAGAGAGAGAGAGAGAGAGAGAGAGAGAGAGAGAGAGAGAGAGAGAGAGAGGCAATTTCATAAAAAAAGAGAGAGATCTTTTTCTAGGGTTTGAAAGAGAGAGAGTTGATCTAATCCCCTGAGCCTTGTTTAACTTCTTCTCAGTGCGCTTTTCATCAGAGTTTGATTTAGTGAGAAGGAGTGCTCTACGCTTACACTGCTACATCGCTTCTTCATGGATCTTCATCTTCATCGATTTGAAGAACAGTTTAATAAAGGTTTGTAAGATTGTTCTTTTTGTGCTTTAATTGTTTTGGTTGGTTGTATTCAAACTTGTAAGTTTGACAGCATACTTAAGCCGGTGTAATTGAGGGTTGGTGTACTCAAGTTAGGGTAATTGAGGATTTGGCTAGCTAGGGCTATTTCTTCTGGTTATTGTGAAGAGTTAGGTTAGACGACTAGTTTCGGGTAGATTACAGGGTGTGGTCTTTGAAGTCTACTAAATTCAGTTGTGATTTGGGTGAACTCTAGGCATAGTAAAGAAGGCCTTTCGCGAAAGGAAGAACGGATGTAGGATTTTGATCCAAACCACTATAAAAATTTTGTGTGTTCCTGTGTTGGTTTGCTTTTAGTTTTTTGCTTATTTTATTTTAGTTAGTCGAAAAATTGTAGCAATCCTATTCACCCCTCTCCCCACTCTAGCCTTGCATCCCAGTTCCTACATATGCATTTCAAACTAATTCTTTAAGGTTAATCAAGTTAGGATACTATTCAAATGCATTCTCCTCTACCTTTACACGGACATCCCGGCGATGATCAAATACATAATTTCTTTTAAGGAATTGGTTATGCCCGGTTTGATAGTTTTTAACTTCCCTTTTTTTTGAAATTATAATTTTTATATAATTAAGTAGTTTCAGAAATGTCATGTTAACCATCCAACTGGGAAATTCTTTAGAAAATGCACTAAGCTATAGATAATACTTTGGTCAGGAAGTAATTTCTTTTTACGAGTAACCAGTTTGATAATTTTTAAATTCTCTTTTTTTTGGGAAATTGTAGTTTTTAGATAATTAAGCAATTTCACAAGTATCATATTAACCATCCAATTAGAAAATTCTTTGGAGAATATACTAAGCTCTAGATAATGCTTTATTTGGGAAGTAAGCTTGAGTTCTTGGTTATAGTTAGTAATTTGGCTCTAATTGCAAAGAAGAGAAGCTTTGTTTTATTAAAAACTTCAGATAGAGGAAAACGTTTAGAGGGCGATTGTAAGCTTCTAGAGAAGAAATGATAGGTTGGGATCTGAATGATTGAATGTAAATTTTAGTTTATTATTCAAGATTGATTTTGATTTTTGGTATTTATTCATGAAACTATAATTTGTAAAGATTTGACTGTTAGTCTTCTCCGCAACCAATTAGTAAAAATCATATCTTATTAAATTTTTAATAAAACTCAACATTCAATGTCCTTCCAAATTCTATAAGCTTCTTTTCTCTATTTATATTGCACCTTGAAGCTGCATATTTTTCTTTCATATTACACACAAAGTTAGTACTTTTTAGGTCAATGTAAGAGATGCAAAATGAAACCCGAGTCAAGATAGTCGTTTGTTGTTTTTTGATTATTTTGATTTTGTTGTTATTGATTTTATATTGTCACGAGAGGAAAACTGTGTAACTATTTATGCACATATTCTAAGTTATATATACAACTTTAACAGTAAAAAAATCTATGAAAAATTAAGACCTATGATATTTGATCACAAGCAACGCGTGTGCATTCGGACTAGTAACGTTTAAAACGAAAGAAAAAAATAGGATAGTGGAAACATGACCCTACTAAAAATACTAATTTGGTAGTTTAGCCTACAAAGACTAATGATTTCGAAATAATTTATCCAACTAGGATAAACATTTTTCGACAATAAACTCACTATAAATATTCAGCTGAAGGAAAAAAAAACATCCCCAATTACGACAAAGCATAAACCCACCTTATGGTTGCCATCCTCGTAAACGACAATCGAAAGATCCTAGGCGGAGCACCGGATCCAAAACCCCATCGCCCCTCTCGATTCCGGTCACCCCCCTCATCATCCCTCCACAAACCCTAACCCTCTCTCCTCCGAATTCCCTTCAATCATTCATCATCAATGGTTCACACCGCCTACGATTCAGTCGAGCTCGTCAAATCCTGCCCTGCAAAGATCGAAACCGTCGCCGTCTACGATTCAAAGCTCATCGTCGGATGCAGCGATTGCTCTCTCCGCATCTACGCTCCTCCCTCCGGCGACGACGCCGACGGCGAGATCAGGCGAGGGCTCTATGAGCTGGAGAAGACGGTGACTGGATTCTGGAAGAAGGCGCCGGTGGCGATGGAGGTGTGCAGGTCACGTGACCTGCTGCTGTCTCTGTCGGAGTGGATCGCGGTACACCGGCTGCCGAATCTTGAGACGGTGGTGGCGATCGGGAAGACCAAGGGCGGGAATGTCTTTAGTTGGGATGACCGGAGAGGGTTTCTTGCCGTTGGACGGCAGAAGAGGGTCGGAATCTATCGGCTTGATGGTAAATTTTTATTTGTTTTTTATTTTTGTGATTTATTTTGTGAATTTTGATAGAGAGTACCGATAATCTGCAGAAATTTAGTGAATAATGCTAATATTCGATGAAGGTAAGCATGTGGAAGCCACAATTGCAAAGTGTGGTGGAGTAGAATAAGCTGATAGAGAAAGAAATTTTGTTGCCTAGAACTGATGTTCTTTCTGTCTCTCACTTTGCAGATCTTACACCTCTATTTACATCAAGAATAATAGCGTTAGGATACCAAATGAAAACAGGGTTTTTAGGATTATGACAGTTGACACTAAAACAAGATAAGAAACTTTAATAAAATCAATTGTAGTAAAACTAAGAAACATAATACTATATAAACAAATTGAGGTCATGTTTTGGTTGCTATTTAGACATCATTCTGATTTGTGTTTGTTATAAAAAAGACAAGATAAATGATTTTCCTTACCTGACAGACTGCAAGGCAAGCATAGGTTTGCCAAACTTTTGAAATATATATGTACATTTGGTATGGAAACATTTTCTGTTTTTGTTTTCTCTTGTGATGAGACAACAATAATACACTCCCTAACCATTTGCAATACATTTCTTAGACCAGTCGTATATTTATTTGAGTCAGCACTGATTAATTCTTCTCTTTGCAATGAATTCTCAGGCTTATTCTTTAATTGTTGATAGGTAGTCGAGAGTTTGTGGAAGTGAAGGAGTTTGGCGTTCCAGATATGGTGAAGTCAATGGCCTGGTGTGGGGAAAACATATGTTTAGGGATTAAAAAAGACTACATGATAATGAACAGTATAACTGGGGCATTATCAGACATTTTCCCTTGTGGGAGGCTTACTTTGCCATTGGTTGTCCCACTTCCTTCTGGAGATCTACTTTTGGGAAAGGTATACAAATTTTGTTGCACGCGATGCGTGCATGATATGATACACCCTTGTGCATAATAAATAAATTGTTTAACACATTAATGATTAATATTAATACATGTATTACAAATTGTTCCACAAAATAGTATAAGTGTATGATATTTCAAAAGCAAGGTAGTTATGAAGTAGTGAATAGCTTGTTAGTCATGAGATAGTGGGGTCAGTTATAAAGAAGATTATTGTTAGCCTTTTTTTTCCAAATTTGTCTTTTATTTAGCTGTAAATTATTGGAAATTGTATGGTATAATTTTGGGATATGTTTGAAATTTTTCTAGAAGGTGACTTATATAGGGGTAGAATACCAAAAAATGCTTTTCTTAGATAATAATAGTAGATAGATAGTGCACGTGCACAATGTATTAAAAAATACATAAAAATATCGGATGGCCAAAATTCATATCGGATTGCAAAAATCGGGGATATATAAAAAATATCGGTGTGTTGTAAAAAATATCGGTGTGTCATATCGGATGATGTTCATATATAATATAACATTGTAATATGTAATCAAAACATATTTAATGTATTCTAAACTTAGGAAATTGCATCATGAATAATGATATATGAAGGGTAGAGATAGGAGAGACAAGGAGAGGGCGGAGAGAGAGAGAGAGAGAGAGAGAGAGAGAGAGAGAGAGAGAGAGAGAAGACATGAATAGAGGAGAGAGAGGAAGAGAGAAGGGAGAGAGAAGTTGAGAGAGAGGAGAGAGAGAGAAGACATGAATAGAGGAGAGAGAGGAAGACAGATGGAGAAGGGAGAGAGAAGTTGAGAGAGAGAGAGGTGAGAGGAAGAGAGGCAGAGGGGTCTGAGGAGGAGCTGAGAGAGGAGAATTGGAGAAGAGAAAGAGAGTGGAGAGAAAGGAGAGAGATTCGTACATAAGATTGCTTAGCGTTTTTGAGCTGAAGTGCTAAACAAAGAGAGAGAAGAAATATAAAATTAACTAGGGATTTAGAGAGTTTGAGCTTCAGAATTTATTAAGTTTTCGGATCTGATGGGAATCAAAACCAAACCTAAACTCAATAATCGTTTTCATTTGGACATTAGCTAATATTGGCCGATATTTCCGATATATCAGAAAAAAGGGTAAAATCGGAAAACGATATTTTTTCATAAACATCGTATCAGAAGGGCATCAAAACCGATATATCAGCCGATATTTAATACACTACACGTGCACTGCACATGGATATTTTTTTTCATGTTTTAATTTTTTTCCTTGGGCATGAAACATGAAGTGACTCGAATCTTCATGATTGCCAATATACCTTCAAATCTTCCATAACTGCATGTTTATCCCCCCTAAATCTTTGTAATTGTCAATATATCCCCCAATTTTCAGTTGGGAAAAAGAGAAAGACGAAGGAGTTGTGGTAGTTGGGAAGGAGAGGAGGGCTATTTTTGTCATCTGACTCATACACTGTTAATTTAGCAACTTTGTTGCATTTGGAAGGTATTAGTGGAATGCATGTTGCACATGGTAAAATAATTTTATTCTTTATTTTAGATTTAATATATTTTATGGTTATCATATAATATATTGCACCAAATATATCAAAAAAAATGAATTTTTTAACCTCTACTTAATGATGACAAGAAAGATTCTTTTTTCCCTTGAGCTACATACTAACAGATATCATTTTCAACTTAAGTTTCAGACACCGATAATACATGATTAACTCTATCTTTACTTGACCTGAGCTCTTGCACAGTCAAACCTGACTGAACAAACATAAAACTGTAGTTGTATGATAAATATTATTGTATTCACTGGTGAAGAACTATATGTGGGAGAAAGAAATTGGAGTGGGAAAAAACAAATTTATTGATGTTTGGCTTGCTACTTGTTCATGGGTGAAGACATGCCTATATAAGGGCTTAAGCAAACTAATTACAGGAGAATTCTAGAATAACTCTTAACTAAACATAAAGTAATTAAGATTCTATAGACAACTCATATAAAAAAAATTTCTCAAAGATACATGAATCAAAATTAAAAGCAATTTAATCAAATTTATCATATTTATAAAGATAAAAACCAACATGTAATAAAATTTGGATTAACTTTGAATTTATAAATAGAAAAGGTTAGAGGGCTCAGATAGAGGGCTTAGATTTCTTGATTAAATCTTTTTAATCAGATATTGTAAAGGAGTTTTTCCTATACCTGATCCAAACAAATTCTCTGGAAACCTTCAGAACAAGGGATGTAATATAGATCAAATCCAAGGTTAGTCACGTAAACAGACAAAAATTAGAGATGGGTTTTCGTTGTTTATATTACCTGTTTGACGAAATGCATGAGTGAGATGAATTCTGGTGGGTTGTTTGACTTTGTAATCAGATAATGTAAAATAGTTTTTCTTAACAATAATTGGATTCGTTTGTTAATGATAATAGAACTATCTGATAGCGTTTTTATACAGTTGCTATTAATGCACATTGTCCATCGTCTCAAGACGAAAGGTTTGAATTTAGTTTTTCTTTGTATTAATTAGGACATGATCAAAAACATAATATTCAAAAGGGTCAGTGATGAAAAGATTTTCTCAAACTCACATTTTTAAAGGGAATATGATTAGTATGGTTTAAACATTATTTATGTTGGTATCTTTTCTCTCTGCCTTGTACAATTTATAAAATAAGCCACATTTCTTTAAACTTTTATTTGTGGAGCTGTAGTTAAAGAGAGATTCTTTATGAAGTTACATGTTCAATTTCTCAAACTATTTTATTCGTTTGCTCTCATGCTAGGCCCACAAAGATTATCACTTAAATTTTTGAGGTAAAAATTATCATGAGCAGATGGTAGCTTATACCCCTAATTGTTAGGCCTAGAAAGGCAATAACTCTCCATGATCTTAAAGCCAAGCTAGACAACAGAAGAGTTAGAGATTGGGTGAAAATTTAAATCTGATGCAAAATGTGGTGTATGTCAGTATTTTTCTTGTCAATCTAGCAATCTGGCTAACTGAAATCTCTGTGATTCTAACTTCATTCAACCTTTTCCAATCAGTAGATCAGTAAAACTACTCATTATTGATATGGTAAAGCTGACATACAGTTGCTTTCAGCTTTCATCTTGTTTGTTGGTTTTCTGCAGGAAAGGCTTCAGTTTTTGTAGATAAAATTCTTGCATATTAAATGACTTTTTCATGCTGATTTTTTCCTCTTAAATCCTGATGAGCTTTTGTTTATAGGACAACATTGGGGTTTTTGTTGACCAAAATGGAAAGCTTCTACAAGATGGAAGGATTTGTTGGTCTGAGGCTCCTACATCTGTGGTTATTCACAAGCCATATGCTGTAGGTCGCTTATCAAAATATGTTGAGGTCAACACATCTCTCTCCTTGTTAATTATACATATTTCTTCCATCCAAAATTTATGCATGGTGTCGTGTGATGTTAATTTATTTGTCTGACTATTTCTGTAGATCCGATCTCTTAGATCTCCTTATCCATTGATTCAGACAGTTGTACTGCGAGATGTTCGTCTTCTTCTTCAAAGCAACAATTCTGTGATTGCTGCTTTAAGCAATTCCATTTATGGTCTGTTGCCTGTCCCTCTTGGTGCCCAGGTAGTTTTTAAAATATTATCCATGTTTGTGTTTATACCAAATTCTTCTCGAAGCACTGTATGCATTATCACCTGAAGAACCATTACAAGTCAAATGTCCAGTTCTCTTCAAAGTTAAGAACTTCTATCAGTTTACCTCTTAACTTTGATCTAGTTCAGTTAAATATAGCAAAAAGGTTACGTAAGTGCCTCCTAGTGTCATATAGCCGAACAAGTTTGCATAACAGTAGTTAACTGTTTTCCTTAATAAATAGTACGTAGCTGTTATATAATATGTCCTGCTGAAGTAATCTATGTCTTTAAAGGATATTTGTCTCTCTCTTGGTCTTCATGAACTAGTGAAATAACATTTCAAGTTCACTTGAATATACTAGATGATAATCTTGATTCTGAAGTAATATACTTTTGTAATCTGCAAATGTATTGGTGGATTCGGATAGGAATAGTTAATACTTTGCCGTTGACATCTTTTTGGCTAAATTACTAAAAGACTTATGTGAATATCAGTATTTTCTTTTGGTAGAAAACTACCATCCAATTTGTTTTATATCAACTTTTAACCACTAACTACGAAACTTTTCTTATTCATTCATGACACTAATAATCATTATCTAAAACATCACCCATAACTTTTCTATATCGTAAAACCCTATTTTCATCCTTCCTTTCTTCCTTATCCTCTTTCTTCCTATTCACACTCATTGGAACCCCCTCCCGTTGCAATCTGTTCACAAGCACTCCTCTCCAAACTCTTAAACTCTTAACACAAAAACTTTCCATTTTCTTGTTCTGTCGAAATCCTTTTGCAGGCCCACCTCTAGACTCATAATAGGAGTCCCCCATTTTAAATTCGCATCTTTTATTTACTTTGGGCAAATGGCAAAGAAAAGAGGGCCTGGAATTGATGGGAAGAAAGAAAAGGGAGGGAGGTGGGATTATCCCAAGTAGGAAATAGCAGTGGAGAATGATGAGGCTGGAATCCAAGGGCTAGGAATTGTCAGATCTGGCCATACGGGTTACCAACCATAGATCAAGGTGGACAGAAAGTGTTACTAGTAAGGGAAGAAGGATTTCCACAAAGTAGTCTTCTTCTTATATTTTCAAAATAGGGGATGGTTAACAAAATTGTAGAAAAGTTCAAATATGGCCCAACCTCCGTCAATGTCCCATGATATTTACTTGTAAACTGGAAAAAATTGGAGGGATTCGTGGAATTTTAGAGGAATTTGTGCGTGATAATTAACTTGGTGATAGTTTCTAAAAGAAATTTGAAGCTTCATAAAATTGTTTTGTAATTAAGCCCTTTTCCATGTATGCCAAGTAGAACCTCAACGAGATTAATCTTCAGATGATCACAAATGCTCATGTACCACTAGCTGGAAATGTAAAGTGATCAAGGCCTCATGGGTGTTTGGAGGAGCTTATTTTTCCATCAAAGTAGCTTTTAAACTGGCTTTTCTATATCTACCTGTTTGGTAGCATCCTATACAAGCTAGCTTAAGTACCAGTTTTAAAAAGTTAGGATTAAATTCTGAAAACCTAGCTTATATAAACTCACCTAAATAAGCTAGGTTTGGCCAAGCAAATTACCATTCTTCTTGTTCAATTTTTATAAAAGTTTTATCATAAAAGTCAAAAGCCACAAAAAGCTAACATAGTCTAAAATCTTCTAAAAGGAAGTTGTTCCGAACACCCTCTAAAATGACTGATGGAGAGGTTTCTTTTAGCATTTAAATCCTTGTGTTTAAGTGACAATGCAATCAATCTGTTGCATTCTTCTTATTTCCCAGTGGTTTTGTTCATTTGCTTCCGTATATCTGATCACTTCACCCAAAAGTTTTAGACTGACAATTGCAGGCAAGAAAGGAACACTTGTTGAACAATTTCACATTTGTTATAATCCTCTCCTCTCCGAAGTCCCAACAACCACCCAACCATCAACAACACTCTGTACTCCTCTTCTCAAGAAAAAGAGGGCTGTCAGGCTATGCAGAAGGCTCCTATCAGAAAGATGACTTTCTGAAAAAAGAAGGATAACCTGAGTTAATAAACCTGTTGCTCTAAAGCTATGAAACTTGATATGCAGCGCAAACTGCAGAAGTAAACCTTATCCTAATTATTCTAATTCAATTGACTATTTTAAACATATTGCAATTTGATTCTGCATGAAAAATTTTTAATTTAACTATGCAAATGTCCTTTCATGAAGTCAGTCACTAGTATTTATGCTCAAACAATTTGTTATATTACTCGTATAGCATACTATTGGATGTATATGGTGCCTTTGTTAAATGCATAAGACATACCTGTTGAAGCTATACTTATTCTTCAATAATTTTTTGAGGCTTGATGAGATACATCAGTTATAGGATGCTGTGTATATTTATCAGTAAGGAAGCTACATTTTAGATCTCTTATTATCTGCTAGCCATTTCATTTTGAGGCAGGGGTCTACACCTTTTGTTCTCAAAAAGAAAAAGAAAGAGAAAAAAGCTAGTCATTCTTTTGGCTGCTTGAGTGATGCGCAAGCACACAACTAATAATGACCAGATGGATCTGAAGTCTTTGAGAGTTTTGTTTTCGAGACCCCTTTCAATGCATTGAGTGGATACAATGCAGTCCCATTCTGACAATAGTTTGTGTGAACTCATGGCATGCTCCAGATAAATTAGGAACCCCTTTGTTGCGACTTATGTATGAATTGTTCTTTTTGATGGAGTAGGTAGTCATTAGGTACCAGAATTTAATGGACCATTTTCCTACATATTTTGGATCACCTAATGGTTAGGGGAACATGCCTTGAATCAGGATCCTATCTGAAGTGTGACGTTATTCTTCTGAGATTAACATAATGAAAAGCATGCATCTTGAAATAATAGTTTCTGCTTCTGGGGTCAAGATATTATCTTTAAATTCTGTGAAATTTAATACAAAATATCAGCATCAACTCATCGGTCTAGTGATACTTTTAACTTGAGCTAGCATTGACATCTTTCTCGTGACTAATATCGTTAGATGTTAAGTTATGGTTTATTTTCATTAAGCTTCAGAAATTATGCATTAAAACTTGTTGTCATATTTATATATAAAAAACCTCCATGTGTTCCCGTCTACTAAACTCTCATTCAAAGCTTTTGATTAGTATCAGATCTAGAAGTTCTTTACAGTGGTGCTGTAGTATTTATGTTTAACAGTACATTGACTTGTTTATTGTTAAAGACGTCATGGTCAAAGAAAAATGCCACTTATAACTGTGTTTGACATGCTTGAAAATGCTAGCAGTTATGTTGGCCACTTACTAGAGCGAGTTATTTTCTTTGATGTGTATCGTTTCATGTGTACATTGTGCATTCTATTTCACAGATTGTACAGTTAACTGCATCTGGAGATTTTGAGGAGGCATTGTCGTTGTGTAAACTCCTGCCACCTGAGGATTCAAGTCTCCGAATAGCAAAGGAAAGCTCGATACATATGAGGTAACTATTTTGTTTGCCTCATGTATATAACATCAAATTTTGGAAGAACTTCACGGGTGTGATATATCATGAATGGGATGTGGTGAACATTAGTGTGTAGTCAGTTTTTGATTTGAGAGGTAAAATCTGACATGAGCACTAGTCCAAAATGTAGAAAAAGACAACTTGTACATTTCAAGCATTTGGTGTGTTTTTCCATCCTCTTCAAGACATTTGGGTCCCTCTCTAGGATGGAAAGAGATCTTGAGTTCAAGGATAAACGTTGGTAGAAGCGAACTGAACATTGGTGTTTTCATCCTATATACATAAATACATAATTCAAGCTTATGCGGGCTGTAATTTGGTAAGATTTGGAGTCAATTTGGTCTTTAAGCAGGTTCAATGCAAATAAGTAACTGGATCAACTAAATTCCCTCTAATAGGATAGTTAGGAGTTCAATCAAGCTAAGATTTAATTAGAAGTTACCTTTGACATTTGCAGTTTTAGTCTAAATATGGGAAGGATTATCATATTTCTTAATCAAAGTCAAATCTTTAAAGAATTAACAGGTCGTAGGGTTTCTCTGTTGTAGAATCTCTAATTGAGAGGGAGAGAGAAAGACGGAGAAATATGTATTTATGTATAAAGGATGTTGAGATATAACTTATGTGTGTAGTTAAACGTGTGCGTATAGAGAAAGATACATATGCCATTTTCTGCAAATTATATGCACGATTACAACATTTTTTTTTCAATATTTATTTACGGTTGTCTGAGTTTTTCTATGCTTCTTTTTGTCTGTCTGTAATTATACCCTGTAATGTCAATCTCCCTAGAGTTCTCGTTTACCCATTTAGTGTCTTGCAAAAATAAGAATTAGTATTTCTTATACGCACGCTGCTAACCCATTCAAGCTCGTCTAATGGAAGTGTTCCATATTTCAAGTAGCTAATATAACTGTGCTCTCGTGTAAATGCTTCTTAAACCCTGTTCTCCAATAACATATGCGTATTTGATAAATGACAACCTTGGGCTAAGTTGGGCCCTTTGCTAACTTGTTCCACCTTGATTCACAAAAGGACATATGTTCTATTTGAGAAATGTATATACTGAAGTCTGAAAGCACAGGAAGGTTTCTTCTCACATCCGTTGCTGAGACATTAATATAGCTAAGAATTAATAGCTAAGAATTATATGCTTTTTGTAGTTATCATTCTTTTATCTTCGTACTTTTCAGCATACCATAGTTCAGGTGCTTAACTATTTTATTTGCAGATATGGGCACTATTTATTTGACAATGGAAATTTTGAGGAGGCTATGGAGCAGTTTTTTGCTTCGCAAGTGGATATCACCTATGTTCTATCTTTGTACTCTTCTATTATTCTTCCTAAGGGCCTGTCTGTTGCTAAACCTGACAACCTAGGAGATTTTACAGATGCTACATCTCTCTCCAGAGTTTCATCTGATGCTTCAGATGAGATGGAATCACCACGATCACAGCTCCATGCATCTGATGATAGATCTGTGTTGGAGGACAAGAAAATGAGTCACAATGCCCTTATGGCCCTTGGCAAGTATTTGCAAAAGAAAAGATACAGTGTAATAGAAAGAGCTACTGCTGAGGTAACTGAGGAGGTTGTCTCGGATGCTGTGCAGAGCAGCATGATGTCAGACCAATATAGGGCAAAGATAACAAACAAGGTACGCCTGATTTTCTTTTAGTACTTGAGGCAATTTGCTTCTGCATAATCAGGGACAGTCAATTCCTGGCATACATCTACATGCCAAGTCTCTTCAAACGACAAGTTAAATATAATCCTGACAAATCTGGTTATTAGATGTGCAGGGAGGGGGGGGGGGGGG
>JBAKGM010000001.1:14697474-14709374 GCA_037177215.1 Asparagus racemosus | reverse complement strand
TCTGGGTAGTAGAGGTGCACACAAACCCCCCCCCCCCCCCCAAACAAAAAAAAACCCAAACCCCAAAAAAAAAATGCCCACACACACGCACACACATGAAATTATTTGCTCACTATGTCTTTGCATGCTCATACCTTGTTCTTTTGTACTATCTTTCATTGAGTATTTATACCTGCACATTTTCATTAGCAGACATGCCCGCCTTTGGAGAAGTACGTGTACATTATATGGTCCTCCTATCTCTGTCACCCTTTCAGTCACCCATTCTATAAACTGAAAAGCTTGAGTATTCACATAATTCATTATGTTAGCATTGGCTATGATATTTTCTATGCAACTATTCAGTCTAGGCTCACACCTAGTAGTTGTAGCGTTTTTACGGAAGACCACATGTAAATATTTGTCTTTCATTTGTTAATGGTTTCCAGTGCACTTGAAAGACGTCTCCAGTTGTATGGATTTTTTGTTTGGCATGTTAATCATTTTTAGTTCCTTATTGATGATCCATTTTCCAGTACTCATGTTAAACCACTATTCTATGTAAGGGATATTGTTCTTCATTTATGTATTAAATTGTTACAAGTTTACTGGGGTTTCGATCATTTTGGTGGTCTAACCAGCATCTATGTGCTTATCTAGAAACGTGGTCAGACCCATATTAGTTCAGTTGCCCGGGAGGTGGCGGCTATACTCGACACTGCACTTATTCAAGCTCTACTTCATACAGGGCAATCTTCAGCTGCATTAGAGTTATTGAAAGGTCCCAACTATTGTGATTTAAAAATTTGTGAAGAGTTCCTGATGGAGAGAAATTTATACTCAGTCTTGTTGGAGCTTTACAGGTGCAATGAAATGCACCAAGAAGCTCTCAAACTCCTCCATCATCTCGTTGAAGAATCAAATTCAGGTTCTGAACTCACTCAAAAGTTCAAGCCACATATGATTGTTGATTATCTCAAGGTAAGCCATTTAGTTATTTGCTCATTTAAAGAATTAACTGCCATGATTCTGCTTATTGCTGCCGAACATTAAATGTCTATGCTTTAGCATAAATTTCATATTCGTGCTGCTTCTCAGTGAAGATTTCCATAATTTTTAGCCTGTGTTTGATGAAAATTCAGTAGATTAATTTTCCTGTAAATTTGTTTTGGTTGATGCTATAAGCCTGTCTCCAGCTTGCTGTAACTAGTGATACTGTGCTTCATGAGTAGCATTAACGCAGCACACATGGTGTTTATCTCGTCACTTCTGGGTATACTGTTGAATCCTGAGATACAGCTGTATGTCAGTATGCGAACTTGTGTACGTGAGCCAATGTTAGGTGATATGCTTCTTTCTCTGGATGATTTATCAGAGTCTTGACAGAATGCTTGTGAGTTCTGACTACCAAGACTCAACTATTGTGTGCTCAAATTTGGCCCATCACAATTTGCGCAGCAGCTGAGACCTTTTTGGAAGCTAATTACTTGAGCTGGTATAACTAGTGAGTTCAAGCTGCTAGGCTGCCTGAGATGTGGAAAGACTACTAGGTTACTAATTAACAGCGGATCTGCCAGATTTAGTGTGGCTCCTATTACGCGTAGCGTAAATCATGCAATTTATGACTAATCAATCAACTTAAATACCCATTTCTTTGTGATTCACACGACAAGGATCATAAGGTTTGTGTACTCATATATTCAACAGTATTATGTTTACCAAATGTGGTCAGCTTGTTTAGTATTGGTAAGTCTTATCTCTTCTTTACTCTATAAGAAGTAGTCTTAAGTTAAACAGTGATGAATACTTCTCGCCAATTTTCATGTTCCGCCCTCTGTTTCTTTCTCTCTAGTTAGTGCTGAAGTACTTACAATACATTTTTAATATCCGAACAGTCGAAAGGATATAGTTCATACATTTGGTTGGTTGTCATGTTTTTAGTTATTTATGTTAGGCTTTAACATTAATTATTCATTTTCCCTGTCTGCATGAGCACCTATTAGCCAAATTGTAATGCAAGCCCCTAATTCATTGTCCATGTTTATCCTGAATTGTGATTTTTTAATCAAATAATTTAACTTGTCTATGAGACTATAATGTTATATGATGTCCTTTTATTTCTTTTGCAGCCTCTTTGCAGGACTGATCCTATGCTCGTTTTAGAATTCTCTACACTTGTACTCCAAAGCTGCCCAACAGAAACTATTGAGCTTTTTCTGTCTGGAAATATCCCGGCAGACTTGGTAAATTCATACTTGAAGCAGCATGCTCCAAGCATGCAGTCTACTTATTTAGAGCTTATGCTTTCAATGAGTGAAAATGGGATCAATACAAATCTTCAAAATGAATTGGTAAAATAAATTCCTTCCTATGGTTATTTTCATGGGCATTCTATTTAAAATGGCTGGGATATTGGATCCACTATACTTACAAGCTTTTCTGGCTAGCAGGTGCAAATTTACCTTTCAGAAGTAGTTGACTGGTATAAAGATCTCAAAGAACAAAAACAATGGGAAGAAAAAACTTACTCTCCAACACGTAAGAAGTTACTGTCTGCGTTGGAGAGCATTTCAGGATATAATGCAGAAACTCTGTTGAAGCGTCTTCCATCAGATGCTCTCTATGAGGAGCGAGCATTGTTGCTTGGCAAGATGAATCAACACCAACTTGCATTATCTCTCTATGTTCATAAGGTAACATGATCTACAGAATGGAATCTTGTTCTCCTATTTTAGTTTTTCAGACTAGTTAGAAATTCCATTTATTGGATAGTGTCTAAATGCCTGCTCCCATGCAGACTATCATTCAAATGATTCTCTTTTCTTGGGCAAGATAATTTTTACCCCATGTACTATTATACGACCTTTTTCCATACCACTGTAACTCATTGAATCATGCAGCTTCACTTGCCTGAACTGGCGCTTGCATACTGCGATCGTGTTTATGAGACTGGACTTCACCAGTCCTCAAGATCTAACGCAAACATATATGTGACTCTTTTACAAATTTATCTTAATCCCCGGTCAACAAACGAAGCTGAAGAGAAAATTCTAAATCTGGTACCGATACAGAACTCTAGCAGTGCAAAGCTTAGTTCAAAAGGTAAATGGGGTCGTGTCAGTAAAAAGATTGCTGACATTGAGGGTGCTGATGAGATTCGAATTAGTCCCAGCAGCACTGACAGTGGTCGCAGCGATGGGGATGGAGATGAGATGACTGAAAGAGGAGGGCCTATAATGTTGAAAGAAACACTTGATTTGTTGAGTAAAAAATGGGATAGAATCAATGGTGCTCAGGCCCTCAAACTACTACCAAGAGCGACAAAACTCCAGGTATAAATTTCTTTCACATAGAGTTTTTAACCTCAGTCTATCAAAATTGATGAACTATAGTTAAAAGTATCAGTAATTATATTCAACAGCTGCGTGCTTTGAGTTTAACTACAAACTGTTTTAACATACAAATACAAAAGGGAAAGCAGTTAGGCGCATTTGTTGTTACTTAATGTGCATGGTTGTAACTGTACCTAGTCAGTTCATGTCTCATTCTTATAAGAATTAAATATGCAGACAACATCTTATCAATGGAGTTATATGCTGACATGGATAGCTAGTCTAGCCAAACAGTATCTGTATCTGTATCCGTAAATGCAATAAGGAAGCAACTGCATATACGGTAATACCAAAATATGTATTTTATCTGTAAATGCAATAAGATAGATTATCTCTCTTGTTTTCTCTTCACTATTGTTTATTTACCTATTATTTTCTAAGTCTGTACCTTTTGGATGTTTCCATATCCTACTGATCATTATGCATAATATTTGGACTACTCTATATTCAGTTACAATTACCTGTTGTATGAGGGGGTTTCCGGATATGAAGACTTTTTTTGTTTGTAAAACTTTCTTTTGACTAAAATTTGAATGGTTTGATCTTATCAGAACCTGATTCAGTTTCTTGAGCCTCTCTTGAGAAAATCTAGTGAAGGACACCGAAATTATTCAGTCATCAAGAGCTTGAGATACAGTGAAAATTTACAGGTATGTATAATACTGAACACTGCCAGAATTCATGGTCAAATATGAAATCGACATAGCTAGTAGTAAAGACTAAAGAGTTAAAATGCTAATGATTTTACATATGTGCCATTTGCTTTTAAGTTTCACTTATGAGCAATCTTGTACTGTCATTTGTTTTTATCTTGTTTATGTTTAGGGGTGCCCATGTCAACTGAGACAATCTGACATTCTAGACATGGGCTTTCTTGCTATCCAATATTATCGCTCAATCTTCTTTAATTGTAATTTATCTTGTGGAAACAGGTAAAAGAAGAGCTGTATAAGCATCGTTGTACAGTGGTAAAAATCGATGGCGATAGCATCTGTTCTCTTTGCAGTAAGAAAATAGGGAGTAGTGTGTTCGCTGTATATCCAAATGGCAAGAGTCTTGTGCATTTTGTTTGCTTACAAAACATTAACGGCACAAGGGGGGCACCAAGAAGGACCCAGTAATGAGTTTGACTCCCAATAAGATATTCTTCACGACTTGCATGAACTCTGGGGACAGCCAACTCACTTTCCTTGGCGACAAGTCTGCTTTGAACTGCAGAAGACCATCCCCAATCAAAAGTTCATACCATCTTGAGCTCATTTAATATGGATCTAGATGACTAAGTTATTCCTCCTTTGTTTCACTGGTATCCATTTGGTTTTCCAGTTCGTGATATATGTTGCATTGCTATGAGTTTTGGCAGAGATTTAGATATGACAACCGTTGGTTGGTATGATCGATATGTTTCGTTATAATGTGGCAGTTGCTTGCAAGAGTTTCCCGTGGTCTGCCTATATGCATAATTCACAAGGCCCTGGAGATGCTTGGAGATGATGACCATATTATGTTTGGTGATAACAGCATGCATTTATCCAGTATTGTTTGATTTGTAAAGTAATGTGGTTCTTGAAGGATTGCACAGACAAATTTTTTTTATTGGGTGAGACTATATTTGCTGTGCAGATTTTCCATGATTATATTCAGATAAAACACTATGTTTGGAGATTTTCAATAACAAATTATTGGCGTTGAAAACAATTATACAGTTAATATTGATCGATGGTACAAATGAATACGGATTCAGTGAATTATAACGTTGTGTGTCTAGATTATGGGCCCCTGTATCACTTTGAAAGTAACTGATGAACTGTAATTTCTCGTTTAAAAACTACTCTTGTTTCACAGAGAAGCAGTGCTGGTTTTGTACTCCACCCGTATGTTCTTGAGATTCTGCTGTATGAATTTTGAGATTCTTCTGTATGAATTGTATCCTTAGACGTTCAGTGCATTCTGGCCAAGAGAGATCTGCTATGCTGAATTATGTATATGTTAGCAAAGGTGTAACCTTGATGATTTGTCTTAGGGGACCCCCACGTCCCCTCCCTCCCTCCCTCGCTTCAATTCCCCCCCCCCCCCCCCCCCCCCCGGGGGGCACCCACCCACCCACTTTTTTTCTCCTTTTGCCCGTGGGTATTGGTTCTCAATTGTAGTTTGAAATGCAGCAGCCATTGTGGTTATGCGTCCCTCTTGGTCCTTCGGCTTTACCTTTGTCCTTCGAGTGTAATCAAAACAAACTGTTTTCTGCTTTTTTCCCCAATGTAAATGGAAATGAATTATTATCTTTCTTCTTTCCACTCTTCTTTTAAAAGAAGAGTACTCCATACTTCCATGGCATTACACAGCAAATGAAGGTAGGTATTTTTTACCTTTCAGCTACATTTTGAGCAAGACTTTATATTCAAAAGAAAAGAAAAAAGAAGAAAATATCTCCTGGTATCAATCTATGCAAAGATATATGGACTGTATGCACACTTTGCATCACGCAGATGGCTCTTAAGGACACGACATGCGCGCACAACCTTCTTCTAAAATATTACAAGCATCTCTCAGGAGAAAAATAAGGGAAGCACCGTATTGGTCTAAACCCATGAAGAAATCTAAAACCAAACTTGTTCAAAGACGAAGTTATGTCAGGATATCTATGAAGTCAAACAAGGATGCAAAATACACTACAAACCACATATTTTCTGTGAGATTTGCAAAGGCAGGAGGAGATAACAAGCCTCCATCATAAAGATGAATGATACAACAAAAGGAGATCATACATTCAACATGATGAGATACAACACAAAAAGATCACCTTACTTCTTAGCTAATCTACTTACTCTTATTCATGAGATGTTCAAACTATGTACTTGCTTCACAAAGGTGAACAGCACAAGTGTGTACTCTAGAGTACACCAAAAGACCAGTAGTCTCTCTATCCACTGAATAGACATACTCCAAATCACATTATCCCTCGTCGCATTAGCATCATCTTCGAAAGTCTCAGCCTACAAAAAAATCAGCTCAAGAAAGGGAAAAGAACAATTAGCAGCTCTTTTAAGCGCCACCATATTATAGAAAAAGAAGAATGAATCATCAAAACATAAGAATCAAAAGTTATATTTAGCTTCACCTGAAAAACTACCAAACAAAGATAACTTCTGATTGTAATTCAGATTAGTAAGAGTATAAGCCTTATAAGAGGATAGATATAGATGACGGCTCTTACTTATATGCTATATAATAAGAATGCAAGAGAGAAACTAGAGTATCCATTGGTCAATTTAGCTAAAGTGGGGATTTGGTAGGCAAATAAATCAGTAAAAAGGTATATCAAGGATAGCCTCCTTTAAGAGAATACGGTAAAATAAACAAACGAACTTCTGAAATGGCTTGGTGGCAAACATCATATAGACACAGAAATTGTGAAATTTATTCATGAATACACTAAATTTCAGATGATGGGTCTCTGGTCTCATACCTGGCACTGCACATTTATCCTCTTTTCTTTTGCTCTCCAGAGGCATCTCGAAAGTTGATTAATGTATCTGAAGGGAAAAAACTCCATTTATTGCTAAGAAAGACAACGAAATCCAAACATAGCTTATTAAGGCTGCGACTTTTTATTTTATTTTGATATAAACAAATACAGACAAAGTTATCGGGAATTCCATTCTTTCGTAGTAAGAAGTCCATTCAAAGGACAGCTTGCCACAGAGGTCGATCATTGCCCAGTCCAAAGGCAAAAAACTAACTGAACGCATTGTAGTATCAATATATTTAGTACAACAATTCAAATGTAATCAAAAGTTCAATAACATTGAACTGGTTTGTGGTGGGGCTATGGTGGTTTCAAAATTAATCTAGAGAAAAAGATTCAACTCAGCAGCGAAGCAAATAATAAAAGATCTATATGAACAAAAGTTAGAGATGATGACTTCATACAACTGGATTCCTCATAATCCACCAGAGAAGAAAGGTACACTCGTCCAGTCTTCTTTGCCTTAAACTTTTAACTTTCTTTTTGTTAACCAATGTGATGAATGTTCAGGTACAAACATATGATTAGTAGCTAATTTAAACTCGGTAAAGTCTGGTTATCTTGATATAAACTTATATAAAGTAGAAAGACCTGCAGCTTCTCTAAGATTTGTTTCTGATGTATCTTCCCTGATCTCTTTACTGGTCTCTTTCACCGAACTATCGGAAGCTTTGTCCTTGAAAGATTCTTTTCTAGCAGATTCAGTTTTCTCCGTCTTCCTCCTTCTGTGCTTTGACTTCTTGTCACTAGGGTTCAAAACAACTGTCGAGTCAACCGTTGCAGGATTTGCAACAACTGCCACTGCTCTAAAACCATCTGCTTCTGGTTTTTTACCTTCATGTTGAATATGATCATCTTTCGAACATTCTTTTGGGTTCTCCTTAGTGACTTTTTCTATCTTTTCCAATCTTTTCTTACTATGTTTTGACTTCTTGTCATTAAGATTGGAAGGAACTGTAGCTTCAACTGCGATAGAAGCTTCAAGAGCTTGGGTGTTTGACGCTTTATACTGAGTTTCATGTGTGTTAGACTGAGCATTGGCCATTTCACTTTTTTCCTTTCTTCTTTGCAGTGAGCTTTTGGCACTAATCTTGGAGGGATCTTCATTGCCCGGATTTTCTTCTTCTATGCCAATAACAGAGAATTTATTTAATTTATCATGGCTGTTTCCAGATGCTCCATTCTCTCCATTTACTGGTTTTCCTGAAGAATCAAGAGCATCATGTTTGCTTGAATTATCTTGTTCAGTTCTAGCCTTTTTCCTGCTGTGGTGTAAGTTTGCTGGAACATCCTTATCTACTTGTACATGATTATCTTCAGCAGCTTGCTTTCTTAGTGCAGCATCAGCTTTATTCGGTGATTTATCAACTAGGTCATCTTGGGCAGCCTCATCACTTTCTGATACATGCTTTTTCTTTTTCTTTTTATTTTTCTTCTTAGCATCGACAGGAGTTTGCTGCACTGAGTCAACATGAGATATTTTACTAGGAAATACTTCTGAAGATTTCTGATTGGTTTCATGTTTCTCCTGGAAACTATTATTAGGAACAACCTCTTTCAATTGAGGCAACTCTTTACTGTGATTGCCACTTTCAAGTTCGGTTCCTGTAACTTGATCCTCGACTAGCTCCTTAAAAGACCGATCCTTTTCCTTCTTACGCTTCTTATTTTCAACTGGCAATGGATCATTTTGTGAGGCACCACTCCTTTTCCTAGATTTTTCTTTGCTACTCGCAACAGCAGGGACATCCTCATGAGCTCCAGTAGCAACATCTCCATGATTTTCCTCCTTTTCATCCATCTTTGTTTTGTTATCAGCGACATTTTTATCACCTGATACAAGCTTATCATTGGAAGGAACAACTAAGTCTTGAGTTTGAAGATTGCTAGCATTCGGCAATAATGAATTGCCTTGGCCTGATTGCTTTTGTAAAACAGAATCTGGCAATGTTTCAGTTCCATGAACATTGGAGATTGAAGTTTGAATGAGATCCTTCTCATTTGACAACGCATTCATGGCACACTCTTGATCCTTAACCTCTGCAGTAAATGGTATAAGATTAACATGAAGAAACCAATCACCCTTGATCCCACTGAAAGCACTTTTGACAAGCATTGAATCCGACATATTATAGAAAGATGCCCTCCGTCTTACCTGAAGCAATCCAATGCAAATTATCACTTACACAACAACGTAAGCAATTCATCACTAATCAGCATACCATAAACATGGAGATATTGAGCAAGAGATATATGTAGTAAGCGTATCAAAACTTCCAGATTTCATGGAGTAGTAAATTGTAGATATGCACCTGAACTGAATTGACAGAAACTTTGCCAATTTCTTGAAAGCAAAGAGCATGCTCAGTCCTTATCTTTCCTGCTCAATAGAAACAAAAAGAATATGATTGATTACAAATTTGCATGTCCTAGTTCCTTGTGGAAATAGTTGCTGTAAAATCAGACCCTAACATTTAAACTTGTGTAGCATTAACTTTCTTATCTTAAAAATCATGCTCACCAGAAATAAACTCACATGTTTGATCATAAAGATGAGTCTTATTGCATGTCCTAATTACAAAGAAATACTAGCTAAATTGATACCGGCGCGATACGGTTGATATGGATGAATGAAATTGCGGATATAACCTGATCACTCTAAGGATACAACTATCATCACCTTAGAATAAACGACAGATGAAGGGATTTGCTGCCCAATATAGAGGTAGTACAAACATCACTAATGTATATACTATATTAAATCTCTTACCATTAAAACTGCCACTTGGCATTTTTCCCACTATTTAATTACTTTCCCAAAAAAATCTGTAAAATCTTTTCCCCTTGAAAATAACGAAATCCTAACCATTGACTTGTCATCTCCGAACAAAACTCCTCATGACAGAATCGCCACTTCGTCTTCTGATCTCACCGTTTTCTGATACATTCTCAACATCAAAACTTTTCTGTTGTGCTTTGATCTTCGGATTTCCTTGAAAACTAAATCATCGTTCTTTAGGAACTCAGCTTTCTCCTCTATTACTCACCTCCCAAGAAATCCTCTTCACCAGCATCTCATCTTCCTTTCATAAATTAAAACTATCTATGTCCTCTCCCCTTCATTGAATCTTCCTCTCTTGCACTTTTTTTCCTTTTCCTTCTTCCATACCATCTGCGTCTATTACCTGGTCCACTCTGCCGTTGAGCTCTCCCCATCCTCATCTTCAAACATCCGCTATTCCTGCACCTCTCGTATGTGTGGCCTCTGCCTCTTCCGCCACAACCAGTCTTCGAAATGGTAATTTATCTTTGTGATTAATTCTAAGAATGTCTTGATAGTACTTTGTAAAGTCTACTTCTCTTTCGCCGCTTTTTGTTTAATTACACCATTATAAGGAACCTTAATATTTCATGGCTATTCAATATTTATCAGCTAGCAATATATTTCCACTGCATAATTATTATGATACAACATGTGGATTATATTCTAACAATTTATTGATGGAGTTTGATAAGTAATTCTATTAATATGCAGCAATAAACCCTACATTTCCCAAAGGGGTTTCTTTAAGATATTTCCATTTTGACATTTTAGATCAAGATTAGAGCAGTTACAGCAAATAGTGAGTTGCATGCCATGCCAATTATTGTATTCATTTATTTTCTACACATGCATTTTTGTTTTGTAATTGGTATATAGCATATTCTATTATTGTATCTTACTACAAAAAAAGTTCGCACTTTGACTCAAGTGGAGAACTTCTCCATGCGTAAAGCAATCAAAATTCACAATGGGACACTAGGATAAATTATTTCTGTTTCTACTGTATCAATTCTTTTATAAAATTTCTATTTTTACCTTGTGTTATATGATATTATCTCATTAAGTTTTATTTAAGCTATCCTTTTGTCAATTTAGCACAAAATCCACTAGAGGGCTCTATCTTTCAGTCTCCAATACTACGACTATTCAACTGATCTTGGTATTACTTGACAATTCTCCTGATTGTTTTTATTTCACTTGTAATTTAATCCATCTTTATTATGCATGCTTTGTGTAACATTTGATGACTTTCTTTATATATAAGATTGAACTTTATTGCTAATCTCAAATAATTTGTTGGGGTTACTATAAAAGTAGTACTAGAGGTAACTTCAAAATATTATAGAGAATGAATCTTTGAAAATTATGACTGGTTGTGGACAAGAGTATTCTTCAACCAATGTTTACAAATCATTGAATTGGAAAATGGTAGTTCTGAAAAAAGATTGCACCTTAAAGTTGCATGTTTCTTCTTTTTTTTTTCCTTTCATATTGCTAATATAATTTGTCAGGTCAATGAAGAAGTTTGCGACAAGGTTCTGGTGCTAGCTAGAGCAAGAAGATATTTCCAGGCCTTCTACAAGAGAATGAATGAGACTATTCAATATATTTCAGACTTTCCGTAGTCCTATCTATCTAGATAGAGGCATTTCATTCATGGGTTTTGCCTTTTATCTATCATTTATCAAATTTGTACTTTCTTCTTTGCAATTCTTTAGCCATCCACCAACTGCGGGATGGCTAAAGAACTGCAAAGAAGAAAGTACAAATTGGATGCAGATTAAAAGGTCTGTCAAAATGCATGTGTGTTAATATTAGATGTTTGTGGTTTTGATGGGAATGTCAGCCCTTTTTGCACTTTTGGTATCTGTAGCTTTATTGCCTCTTTTGAGTTTTTATAATGGGTTTTTTAAATATTAGCCCCTTAAATCATAAGTAAATTGATATTAGCCCCTTAAATCTTCATATTTTGATATTAGCCCCTCAAATAGCTATGATATGTTGATATGAGCCCCTATGGTTAGGTTCATATTTTGATATTAGCCCCTCAAATAGCCATGATGTGTTGATACGAGCCCCTCATATTAACACGTGACAGTAACTTGAGGGGCTAATATCAAAATATGGAGATTTAAGGGGCTAATATCAAATTACTTATGATATAAGGGGCTAATATCTA
>JBAKGM010000001.1:14666375-14680356 GCA_037177215.1 Asparagus racemosus | reverse complement strand
AAATTGTCCGTGCATGTTCCAATCGTCCGTGCATGTTTCCGTCCCGTGTTCCGTGCATATTCCGTGCATGTTCTTCAGATAAATTATCCATTAGAATGATTCATAGCTTCATACCATTCTTCATTAGATACATGATTTTAAAGAGCTGAGGATAATAAATCATAGATTTCATTATTCCCGTCAATTCAAATTTCTCAACCATTTTCTTTCGCTTGCAATTACTATGAAAAGGTTGATTAGAGTGAACAGTGTAAATCATTCCTGTGGGTGATCATATGAAACCTTTTGTGCTATCAGTTCATCATCTTTCATATTACTTGCACCATTTTAATACTAAGCCTGAGCTATTGGTCATGTTTCTTACAGATTTTTAGTGCCATTAGGAGCAGGCACACTTAAGATCTGATGCTGTTATATTTCTCTTTTGCGGGGAAATCAGGGGCTAAGGATTGTGAGTTCTTCAAAGAACAGCCCCATATAGGAATAAATAATCTCTTTGGGCTGAAATAGATGTTTCTCATGTACTAAGATGAAACTTCCATGTATCACATAAAATAATCTTGGTTGAATAATATCAAAATCGGCCGACCAAGGATGGTTTCTCTTTTTATCCGTTGAACATCCCAAACCTCTCATATTATATTATGTTTAAAGTGAAATTGTGAACTTTTCTTATATTCTTCTCCCTTATTATGGTTAAATTTTAAAATGTAAAAAGCCTTCCGAGTTATATGATTTGTTCATAAAAAACCTGAGTTATTCCATTGACAGATGATGACAGAGAGACTGATTTCATGACCTACATGATTTGAAGATCTAGTGAATAAATCATAGGGTTTAGGTGTTTCCATTTTAAACAGAAGTCAAGGGTTAATTTCACAGCAACCCTCTAAAGTATGGCACATTCTGAGAGAACCAACCCCCCCCCCCCCCCCAACCACCACCAAAAAAACCTTTACAAATGTTATTAGCACCCCTAAACTTTGGAACTTGTCACAAACCCCTTAAATGTATTCAGTGGCGGAGCTAGGAATTTTGGATAGAGGGGTCTAAAGAATAATTAAATACAGCAATATAAAAAAAATTGCACAACTAAATAGCATCAAGATCATTTCTTAGGTTTAGTCCCTATAACCATTAGATGAAAACTCTGAAGTTACGGTGAGAGTCAGGGATTATACTTTTATATTAATTTTAACATGTCACCACAGGTTGAGCACCCTTTTTATAGGCTGAAAAGGTTGCTTTGATACGTTCTTAGTTTTTAGTCCCTCTAACCATTAATCAAACTCCCGAAGTTATGGTGAGGATTGAGGATGATAGTTTTATATTAATTCTAACATCATTACGTAACACGACTTTGAAATCATATTTCTAATTAAAAGTATAGTGTTTAAAATAACATTCTCCTTGCCTTAATTTCTTGAAACCGTGTCATTACATCTTCCTCATCAATATTATAAAATATATTTGTAGACACTTGAACTCCATGCTTAGTCTACCGACCACAAAATTATCTTTCATACTTGGAATCGTTACCTCATGTAAGTTAAAAAAAAATACAAGAAAGAAAGAAGCATATTCTTTTTTTTAGAGTTTTACAATTTAGCGCTTGCTGTTAAGAAATTACTTTATGTTAATGGCTTAGTTGCAGTTAAATACCATGTAGTTTCCTCTAATTCCACTTATAGACCCTAGTTGTTTTTGGCAGCACTAATATACCATAAAGGTTTTAAAACATGCACTTATATACCCTCAATTATTCTTGGTAGCACTTATATACAAAGTTTTTAAACCTTGCACTTAAACACCCTAAAGTTTCTAAAACTTGCACTTAAATATTCTCAGTAATGCAAACACGAGAATTTCCCCCCAAAAGTTCTCATGTGACGCTCAAGCATGCTAAATTTGATTTTAGAACACTTTTAACTCTTAACATTTGTAAACTTTACTGTTAGTCATATTCAAACCCTAACATAGAATTAGGGTAGTTTGAACAGTAAATAACAAAAATAAAGAGTTAAAATGTTCTAAAATTAGTTTGTGAGTGTTGCATGAGAACATTCATGAAAAAAAATTCGTATATGCATAACTGAGAGTATTTAAGTGCAAGTTTAAAAAACTTAGAATATGTGTGTAAGTTTTAAAAACTTTAGAGTACATAAGTGCTGTCAAGAAATAAGTAAGGTTATACACGTACAAGGTTTAAAAATTTTAGGATGTAAGTGTCGCAGAAAACAATTGAGAGTATAAAAGTGCAAAGTCGAGGAAACTACTAGAATTTATGTGCAATTAAGCCTATTAATAATACGTATAGTTTTTTTTCTTTGTTTGTTTTCTTTTTTTTGGGGGGCGTGGGGGGGGGGGGGGGGGTTTGCCCTCACTTTTTCAACGTTTCTTTTTAGAGAACCTCATGCACTTTTGATGAAGTTCCAGAGAACCCCCAATATTGCCATTAGGGGGTATGTTGAAAAAAGTGCAAACATATAGGAGTTTTGCTGACAGGCCCCCCCAGTTTTTAGGAGTTAAGTGACATTTATAAAGTTTAGAGGGGTTATCTCAAAATGGGCCAATCTTTAGAAAGGTTATATGAAGTAACAAGGTCAAAAAAACTCAGGTGAAACGCATCAGAGAAGAAACAATCAATTTCCCCTGAGTAACTCTTGAGTAATTTCATTCATATCAAATCAAATATACCCAATTCCTCAATCGAGTCTTATTCCACAACACAAACAAGAAGAAGAAGAAGAAGAAGAAGAAGATATAATCCAATCCCAATCCCAAATCTCCAATCTCTATAAACCCCACATTCATTCAGTAAAGCCCCTGAATGCATCATCTCTGAGTCGTTAGATCAACCCACAGGCTCCCCCCTCCCCTCATCCCCCGCAAAAAACTTAACAGCATCCCTCACATCCTCAAACTTGACCGCAACATCCAAAAACTCCGCAACTCTCTTCAACTCCTCGTCCCCAGGGTCACTCACGAAGGGCTTCACCCTCACCGCATTCTCCGGCTGCAACGAGAAGCTCATCGGGTTGTCATCCACGATCGCGACCCGACCCAGATCCCTCCCAAGATCCGACAAGTCCTTCACGTACTTCCCCCCGATCTCCCTGCACGAATCTCGGTACAGCCGGTGCGCTATCACCTCCCCTTCCGGGTCCAGGAGATCGAGAACCCGCGAAGCGTACTCCTCCAGTCCGGCGGTGAATATGACAATTTCGAATTTTGTCGCGGCCATTTTCAGGAATCGGTCGACTCCGGGCCTTTTGAGCACGTAGAAGGGGACGATTTGGCCGTCGATTTTGGGGAAGACGACGAAGTCGTAGTTAGCAGGCGCCGGGTCAGTCTTGGAGTGGACTAGGGTCTCGTCGAGGTCGAGGAAGAGGGTCATTTTCCAAGGGGAGGGGGAGGGAGGGAGCGGGTTTTGGGCCGGGTCGACCGGTTTGATGCGGGTGAACCCGAGGGATTCGGGTTTCGATGAGGAGGGGGAGAGCACGGCGAGGTGGGCGAACATCCGGAGGAGCTTGCGGCGGCACGAGCGGAGAGAGCGGCGGATGACGGAGGCCGGCGGTGGGGCCCGCCGGAAGAAAGGGGGCTTTGTCGGGGTTCTTTGGGATCTTTTGGTGATTTTGGAGACCATTTTTTTTTTTTTTTTGGGGGATTGTTAGGGGGGGAGGGTGGATTTTGAGGTTTTGAACGAGGGGGGGTTGAGAGTTTGAATTGTCGTTGGGTGCAACGGTCGGAAATCGGGTTTTGTCGTTTTGCGTGGGGGTATTTTTGGGAATATTGAGGATGGAGGTGCGCTGGCGGTTTCGACAGTGAGATAATTGGGTTGGATTTGTTGAGGTTGGTTGGATGAAAATGATCCAAACTGATTTGGCAATTTCGTAGGCCCGAGCCCGTTTGGGTGTCATAATGATCTGGATCTTTAGTGGGCTTAGACAATTTATCGTTTTCAAGTTCTGTAGCCTGTAAGTGGCCTGAGCCCATTTAGGAATCAAAATGATCTGGACATTTAGTGGGCTTTAAAAAAGGAGAGGAAAAAAAGGGATGATGAGTGCTATAATGTATAAACGAGGGGGGTATCCTGCAGTTTACCTTTTTTCTTTTGCATTTTTTTCAACCGTATAATGAGGAGCTTCTCACATACGGAATAATTAATGACATATTATCATTGGGATTACATCACTAGTGTTGGTTTATTTATTTATTTATTTTGAGAAAAGACGGTGATCAAAAGTTAGATTTTTATGATCTTGATTAAGTGTTTAAAGATTTTATTCCTTAAATTTGATTTATGCAAACTTGAAATTTTTACGGTTGATATGTCAATGAACTGAACAGGACAAATAGAAAGTGATGTTCAGGGGAAAAAAAAAATAAGAAAAATAAAAATATCGGGATCCCCTACATGTTAAAAGGAATGAGACATATAGAAAAGCATTTGGTTATACCGCCTCGTCCTTAATGCAATTTAATTTTACCTAGGCTCCGTATTTTCATATAATATCAACTTGCTTTACATGAAGACAATGAAACGTGGCAGTAGAATTGTTCATACTAATAATGCTAAGAGATATTACATAAAAATAAAAGATTTTGACAGCGAAGTTTGAACTCGTGATCTCTTTTTTTTTCTTCCCTTCCAGAAAACAGAATATTCTCTGACATAAGCAAGGTTTATAATTCATGCCTCTTAATTGCACTCATTCGTAGAAGTTGATTACTCCTACCAAACCTTTACCTCTCGCTAAATAAAGGCCTCATGATCTCTGAGCATTGAAGTTCTTTTCAACCTTCTTAAATTGTTTTTGTGATATAGTCCAGCTAAATTCACATGATGTGCATGTTGACTTGCTGATCGTACACTCAAGTAGAGAATATATAGGCTAAATAGCAACTTTGGATGATTATCAGAAAAGCCCCCTCAACTTTCAAAATGAACCCCCCTTAAGTTTAGGGGTTATCACCTTTAAGTTTGAGATTTTTATCAGAAAACTTCCAAAATTTAGGAGGGTTTCCTAATAAAATCTAAAAGTTAATGAGGGTATTTTGATAATCCTTATACTGAAATAGGGTTTTCTGATATTTTGAAAGTTAGGAGGAGGGGGTTCCACTAATAGTTCAAAGTTAAAGAGGGTTTTCTGATATTTATCCTAATATATAAAATGCTTTAGAAAATTATATGGAAGGATCGGAAAACACCCCGTATCTTTCTATCACTCAAAATCAATATAATTAATATATAATATCAGTGCAATCAGAATTCTTATAAGTTCAACTACTAATACAATAATATAATGCAATCAAAATAAAGTATCAATACAATCATCAATTTTAAAATTCATATTGACACACATGTAGTTTTCTCTTATTCTTCGTGCATACATTTTTATAGAGGGTCCTCCGTGGCTCCATTGGATAGGAGGATATCTGACCACATCATCGTCAAAAAGCGTGTGGTACATCAGACTACTCGTGAAATTTGAACTGGTTCATTCTTTTAGAAAACAAAGACAATTTTGACACTAATGCCAAAACTATATAGCTAAAGTTTACCTTAATTTATCCTATGCGTACACGTGGAGTGATTATACAGTCAAATTAGTGCTCCAGAAATGTGGGCAAATTTTATAAGATTTGTCAACTATCCCGTGAAGTGATGTAGAAGGACATGGAATAAATAAAATAGCAAAACAGCAATAAGGTTGACCCCTTGCACGTTGATAATGTGACTAATTCACGTTGATTTTGAAGTTTAGTGATACCTTCAAATGCAAAGAGATCAGTTAATTTTCGGTCAAGAAGTGACTTTCAATCCCCACGTGACAAAATTAGAGAGTTACATGAAGAGGAAAAAAGGGGGGAAAAATTATTGTGTTTTCAACTCTAATAATTAGACAAAAGAAGATATCAAGAGAAAGATGTAGTGTTTAGTGAAGTTACATGTAATCACCTATCGTTTGTACAGGTGTAATGTTTATTGGATGCATCAGGTGTGACTCAGTCATCTTGCCCCATTTGGATAATGCACAGCCAAAGAAATCATTATATTAACTTTGGCATTTAGGGTAACCTCATCTTTAACTAATTGAGCAAAACTGGCATTCTATTTTACACTAATTCACAAAACTCCTTCAAATTAGTGAATCCATGAAAACAAAGAGTTGAGAGATGTTCTTTCTGATCCATATTATCCAGATTATTCCTCACAACAGAAATTAATTAACACCAGTTTGTTTGTCTCTTCATTCTGCCATAATTAGCATAAAACTTACAATGTGCTTCTGTGATTTATTGGAAAACCCCTCTTTTCTTTCTTTTCCTTTTTTTTTTCCTAATAAGAATAAATTGGTGCCTTTGAATGGATAGTTGGACCATAACAAGTCACAAATCACATATTCATCTTCTTTAATTTGGAGCAATTAATATTCTTAATTGACCACAAAGGTAGTTGATAATATAATTCGTACGCAAAGAAAATTTTGGAAAGTCATGAATGAACAAATTCATATTGATAAGAAAGATTTACATTATCACATCTTTTCTACAATATTTCAATCTTATCAAACCTTAAATTGCCTTATTGCATGACCATGCCCGTTGTGGTGCTTTTATGGACATTTATGGTGGATTGAACTACGTTTCTATCTATCATCTTCAACCGCCAATTTGTTTATATGCAAGTTGGACGATTCAAAATTTTGTTATGATGCAAAAATTCAGTACCCATGCATGCTTTCAAATTTCTTCTTGGTCTACTTTCCACTGAATAAAACTTTTCAATAGAGCGGATTCGTTGTTTATTTAGGAGGGTAAAAGTAGTATTTGACAGGTGCACTTTATTTTTTAATTCCTCCCCATTCTGCACAGATTCTAAAGACCTTATTCATTGATATGCCACGTGTACATTAGACCACATCCATTGAATGTTTTGCCTTATCCTTGCCAAAAAATTTGGCCTTGTAATATTTCCAAAAGAATTGGATGTTTTATTTCCTTGATAAATGTTTGTAGTACCCATAAAATTTCAAATTAATTCCTTCAAATACCTTATTACCAAAAAGAATTCTAAAAACTTACTATCACAGCCAAGTCAACTTCGGCTAAATATAAAATTCTTTAATTTGTATACTATTAAATTATTAATCAATAAAATACTTTTATATAAATACGTAGGTTGGTTGTTGGAGCAGCCTTCAATTCTCTCTCTCTCTCTATCCTGTGTACATACTGTACAAACTTGAATATAGCCCATCACGCCTTCCAACCATCTCCCCACCTTAAAAGCCTTCCTCATTAATTTTCTTCTCTCCAAATTTAACTAACAATTCCAAGAATAATGCACAAAATATGTAGTCAAGGGTCAGAGCGAGTGCCAAAACAAGCAAAGTGCAGATATAAAGGCAGACAATTTTAGCTGGGTCTTCTCCTACTCCTGCTCTTTTGGGTCTTTGGCTACTGATATATACAAGCTCCTCAAGCCCAAAGTTTTCTTGCTTATCCAATTTCTAGAGAGAGAGAGAGAGAGAGAGAGAGAGAGAGAGAGAGAAAGGCTTGATGGGTTTGAAGGGAGAGAACTCGGGGACTAATGGAGTGAGTGAGAGATCAATGGAGGAGGGTGCTGCTGCTGATAACGGATACGAGAGCTCTGAGAGCAGAGGATGCACCTCTGAGCTCTCTGTTCATTTCTTGCAGAAGGTGAGATGATTCTTTTCTAATGGCTTTTTGCATAGAATTAAGTTTGATTTTATCTTTTTTATTTTATTTTTGGGGTTTTGGGTTTCTTTTGTAAAGTTTGGGACCTGTTGCTAAACAACAGAAATTAGAATGTTTTTTATGATTAAAAAGTCCATGGTCGGTGAGGAAGTTTGGACTAGTTTTCCCATTTCTTTTCATAATCATCAACAATTGGAGGTGATTACTTCATGTTATTCATCAAGTCCTCTTTCTATAATCCCATAGATGAAGGAGATTCTACCAAAAGCTGTTGACTTGTTTGCCTTTGGTCACATCTTTCATCACAAATGTACACATTATATTGAGGGGTCCCATGCCCTTTTTTTTTTTTTTGGTTTCAGCCCTGGACTATTCAATTATCTTTTAGAATATAGAATTATAATGCACATAGTACAAATCTTATCAGAACATTCCTCCTAATAGCACGGTGTTCTGCATAGAGAGTATAGCTTAAATTCCCAAACTGCACATACCATACCTGTGAATGATTCAAAACACCCTGCTCGTGTGTCTGATCAAATTTCTTCTAGTAGAAACTTTAAGTTGTGGTACAATTCAATACAACATCCACAGATGCATCTTCCTACAATTAATACCTTAACAAGTATAACATTTCTTGATGGGATTAGGCCAACAATTTGATCGGTCCATTAAAAAAAACATCATTGTCTCAACTACCAAACTTAAAATTTTTTGGTTGTTGGGCTATTTGAACACTAATCGTCCGCAGAATTGAACGATTTGTTAATTCAAGTGTGGTGATTTTATGAGACTTATAAAACTTTTTCTCTTTTTTTTCTTTTCTTTTTTTGAATATGTGTAGCTTATTGCTGAAGTTATTGGGACATATTTCGTAATATTCGCCGGGTGTGCTTCTGTGGTTGTTAATATTATCAAGGGATCAGTCACATTTCCAGGCATTTGCATAGTATGGGGGTTGGTTGTTATGGTAATGGTGTATTCTGTTGGTCATATCTCTGGTGCTCACTTCAACCCTGCTGTTACCCTTGCTTTCGCTACTTGTCGAAGATTTCCATGGAAACAGGTGAGTGATAACAAATTATAAAACATCAAAGATTTATTTCTTAATACTTGTGTTATTTGATTCATTGCTCTGGATAAGCCTATAATTCTTGTAATGTGAGTCTTGTGTTATTGCACTCATTGTATAAAGAGTACTTGATTTTTTTTGTAGAAATCCTATATATACTGAATTGTTGCATGCTATTCTCATCTTAGCGCCCCAAAAGAGAAAAAAAATATATATCATGGATTTATATGTTCTTGTTATTATGCAAGGAAAAACATCAAGAGTGCACTCAAAAGTGAGGACATTTTGTATATATTATTGCCCATTTATGATGAAGCAAGATTTTGCAGGTACCAGCGTATATCATAGCTCAGGTTGTAGGATCCAGTCTTGCCAGTCTCACGCTCCGCGTGATGTTCGGAGGCAGTCAGAAGCATTTCTTTGGAACAATTCCAACTGGGTCCGATGTTCAATCTCTATGCCTCGAGTTCATCATCTCCTTCTACCTCATGTTTGTGATCTCCGGTGTTGCAACGGATAACCGAGCAGTAAGCCCTTAACACTAGATTACTTTTAGGGTAAATTTTACAAAAGCCCCCAAAAAGTTTGACCCATCTTGAGATAACCCAAAAAAGTTTGGTGTCACATTTTTCTGAATCTATTTTCAGATAACTCCCAACTTTTTGGGACTCTCTGAAAAGGTAGTTTTGGGGATTAAGTGATATTTCCAGACGTTTGGGGGTTATCGCAAAATGGACCGAACTTCTTAATGGTTTTTGTGAATTTACCCTCACCTATTTTTATTCGATTTCCAAATTTACCCTTACCTTTAAGCAGTCTATAAGTTGTTATTCAAACATCTATTAAGAAAGGTAGATATGTAAAGCTGAATAGGCTTCTAAATTTTATTTTATGAATTACAGATTGGAGAGCTGGCAGGATTAGCTGTAGGAGCTACGGTTCTACTAAACGTTCTTTTGGCTGGGTATTGAATTGAATCATAAAGTAAAAAGAATTATCTATTGGACTAATTTATCTGATACCCTGACTCTGTGCATGTTTTCGTGCATGTTTCAGGCCGATATCAGGAGCATCAATGAATCCAGCAAGAACTCTAGGACCCGCAATTGTCATGAACCGATACGAAGGGATTTGGGTCTACATAGCGGGGCCCATTACTGGGACTATAGCAGGAGCATGGGCCTACAATCTCATCAGGTTCACAAATAGGCCGTTGCGTGAGATTACAAAAAGTGGGTCTTTTCTTAAGAGCTTGAGGAGCAATGGTACCAACTAAAAAAAACTCAGTTCGAAGACAGAAAACAGTGTTCGTGAAAAAAAATAAAAAAATAAAAAAACTACTGATGGTCGTGGCGCAATGCAAGAAGGATACTTAGCTTGATCTCATATATTTGTTCAGCTCTCTTTTTCTCGAGGGGTTTCGTTTCGTCGAAATGTTAATATATTTCTATTGAAATTTGGAGGTGCTGTGGTTGATCTTCTACGGACCCTTTGTGAAAGTGATATCCGACATTTCTTTTATGAAAGAAATGCTGCTGATTAGAACTATATTATGTTTTGCTAGAATACAAACTTTTATTTTTTTCTTGTGTTCGTTGCAATCGGCGTGTGAACTTAGATGAAGAATTTTACAGTTTAATGACAAGCAAAGATCGTGACATCTGCGTCTTTCTAATCACTCTTAAGCGTCTTCATGGAAGATGTCGAACTTACGGTTTTGTGATATTGTTAAAAATTGGTTGTGTCTATGCTTGGACTTGAAAGCTGACATAGGCTTGGAGGGATCATATTCAGGATTGTGAAGGTTATATTCTACGTTATTAATGACATTTTAGTTAAGGAGGTGAATCAAAGAGGTGAGAGAATATTTGCAGAGATGATATCTTCAATAGGAAGAGCAAGCCTTTTGTCAAAGAGGAGTTTCTATGGGGTCGATGAGATTCTTCAATTGGGAGGAGTGCTTGTATCTGTTTTATTTAATCTGTCAAAACCATACATAATACAAAGATTTAAAATACCATTTCTGGATGGGTTAAGATGAGTTAACCCTTCAACATGAAAATTTTATCAGACATATTGGGAAATCTAAAAGGCCTTATTAAAAACGGTTGAAACCCTTGTTAATAGACCTACTTATAACGGTTCAAACCATTTCTAATACGTTAGCAACGGTTGCCACCATTACAAATAGTCTGTTACTAATAAAGCCGTTGCAATTAGCTAATTGCAACGGTGTACAACCATTGCTAAACTGCACAACCGTTGCTATTAGACTATTTTAAATAAAAAAACTAAAAATCCACATTATTAATTCCAAATTATTTGTAAATTAAATATACGACTTTCCTTTTACTGTCATGACATCTTGTATCAGCATTATCCACTGCTTTTTTAACAATTACATCCATTGCTAATAATATAATAGTTAAAACTGACACACAAAGTTACGATAATGATGAGATTGACACAAGAATTAATAATTAATGAACAAATCAATTCAATTCACATTTTTGGATGCTAGAAATTTGGCATTGTATCAATTCAATACAAGGACAAGGAGTAAAAAATAAAAAAATAAATAAAAATACAATTTTATTGTATTTAGTAGTCCCATCCTTGGCCATGATGATTTGATCTTCAACTTTATCTTCATTCTTAGATGGACTAACAAGAATAACCTGTAATGAAAATAAAATCATTAAGTTGTGCACATCAGTTTTAAATTATATATCATCAAATGCAAATATTCAGGTACATGTTTAACATAATCAAAATGAAATAAATTATATACCCATGCTCAATGATCTTGCATTTTGTACGTTGTAGTTCATCGTAGCTTTAAAATCGAAAATCATTATTTGATCAAATATCTTAGCTGGTCACTTTCTTCCTTCTCCAGTACAAGATGAAATGTACCTGCATTTTAAATAAATGAATATCAATCAATTCTTCCAGGAATGCCAGCTTGTACCACAAATTAACGATTGAATAAAAAGAGCTAAAGAGATTTCTTACCCTTTTGATTTTGTGCAAATACCTGTAGGTCACTTTGAATCTGCTCCCAAATTTAGATGCCAGTAATTTTTTGGACTAGATTAGAGAAGATAAATAGAAAACAATCATAAACACAAGTTGGTAAGAATTGAGAAAAATCCAAAATTCCCAGTGAAAAAATTGCTGAACCGTTTCAATTAGAAAACTTACATTATTTGATAGAAAACCTTTGCTTATAAGTCCTATTAGTATCGGTTAATTCCTAACGGTTGCTAATAGGGTGTTTTGTAGCACGTAGCGCACGAGTGTTTGTATTAGAAAGGATATATTTCTACATTATTGAATCTTATGGTGCACAACTTACTCAGCTTCACAACGTGCTGGACATGGATTTTAATTTCTATTGCGTAATATAAGTTTGACCATGAAGATAAGAAGTCTTGTGCTTCGACATTGAGTGTTTAAGCCTATGTTGCAGAACCCTTTGGTTTCATGTTTAAACTACACTATCTCATGTTTTGGTGACCTTTCACAACCTACCCATTTGGAAACGTTAAAAAGCGAGCGCTGTGAATCGCAATCGTGTGTGGTTTCAGCTAATTAATAATATTTCATGCCACATTTATCCTTTTAATGTGTATGCTATTTCCTTATAGATGATTCTTAAAGGTGATCTTATTCTGAAGAATTTAGACTAAATGGTTTGAGTTTTAACAGTGACATTGAAGTGCAGTTGAATCATGGGTAAGAGGAAATCAAGGGCAAAGCCGCCTCCTAAGAAGCGGGTGGACAGGCTGGATACTGTCTTCTGTTGCCCGTTCTGTAACCATGGGAGCAGTGTTGAATCCCGCATGTAAGCGCAGCCTGTTGATTATCTTTTGAGATCTCACGCATTATGCTGGTGCTAGAAATTTTCCTAAACTAGCTGTGACTGTTCTAGGTATTGTCCCCTTTTTCTGCTAACTTTTGCGGGCACGAAGTTTGTTGTTTTTTTTCAGCGATATGAAGAACTTGATTGGTGAAGACGTGTGCAGGGTTTGCCAAGAAAGTTTCAGCACTGCAGTCACTGGTGAGTTGTGATTGGTGATGTATTATAGTGATATTTAACGGACAAAGATCTAAAATATTGCTAATTTTCTGAATTTGGCAGAAATTATGGTTTATACTTGGTGACTGTTTGAACCTAAAAATTGTTACCTTAGAAGTTTTCAAGCTGCCAAAAGTTTCAGACCTATAATTTGCTTCCAATCCTTTTCGGATGTGGGTTCGCTAAAAGAAAATATGTGAACATGAAAGAATCATGAAAATTTTGTCCACCCTTCGGATATCTTGGAGGATTTTTTGTGCACTACACCACCATATATTGTGCTTTTACTGCCGTCTTGTATAGCTGGTGCTTTACCATGTTTCTGTTATTGGTCAGACTCTGTATCCTGATCATTTCTTTTGCTTTATTCTTTATTTGCAGCGCTTACAGAGCCTATCGACATGTAAGTTGCACATATCTTGTTCATTTACTTTGTTCTATTTTGGTTCTAGTTGATGATCAATCTGTTTTCGCACAATTCTGAGTTGGATACCAATTGGAATTATGCAGATACAGCGAGTGGATAGACGAGTGCGAGTGGGTGAACAACCTGGAAGACGGTGTTGCCTAACCGAACAGTCTTTTCAAGATGGAGAATGCTTAAAACTGCAACTAGCTAGTTTTGTAGGCTATTTGCGCTCTAGTAAATGCAACTTATGCATACATACCGTGAAAACTGGGGTTGTAAGTTGTGACATATTTTCGAATGCTGGGATATAATAAATATATCAGGATGCTGCTATGTTGTCATATGAAGTATACGTTCTCCCATTTTTGTCCATCTGCTTAATTAGAGTTCCACTTGATCCTCTACTTGTGGAGTGAAATGCTTATGAAATCACGACGACGAGGCCTTCAGGTGAGGAGCTTTTCAAGTCTTTTATACGCTGCGACATAGGGTTTAATGTACTGGAACAGTCAATGGGTTTATAATTAGAAATAATCGCATATAAGCCCCCTAGAGTATCGCTCTCTGAAACTGATTACCATGTAGGTTGATTTTGGTTGGTAGATAAGACCCCTTCAGCAAAAACTGTCTTACTCTTTTCCTCTTTGTAAAGAGTGCTTTTTTTTTTTTTGGGGGGGGGGGGGGGGGGGGGGGG
>JBAKGM010000001.1:14577841-14594219 GCA_037177215.1 Asparagus racemosus | reverse complement strand
AATTTTTGAAAAAAAAAGTTTTAGTTTTAATTGCTTTGAAAATTTAAATTTTAAAAATATTGTTGAAAAACTTTGAAAAATATTTTATTCCTCAATTTTAAAATTTTATTATATATGTTAGAATTTTGAAAGTTCTTTTAATATTATTTTGTAATTTTATATGTTTATTTTCTTACAACTTTTGATAAATTTAGTAAATTTAAAGTATTTTTTAGTTTTATGATTTTTTATTTTTTGCAAGTTTTATTAATTTTCATAATATTTTTTCTAGAGAATTTTTTATTCTTTCCAGTGGATTTTTTATAACTTTTAATTTTAGAAAATTTTAAGCAACTTAAGAGGGTTATCGTTACTATAAGTTGCAACCATTTTCATCGTACCACTCTATAGTAAGTATGTAAAATACTAAGTTAACTATTAATTATTATGTTGATTATGATGACTTGCAACCATTTTCATCTTACAACACTGTATTATGTAAAATACTAAGTTAATTACTAATTATTATTGTTGATTATGATTAAAATTAGTAAATTACTATGAGTAATTAATAGTAATAGTAATTATATAAGAAATAGTGAACTATAACTAGTAAAGATAGTAAATAATAATTTATTGAAGAAAAAACTTAAATAATGGTGAGTAACTAGCCCTATATTCCATTGATAAGAGTTTAACCAAACAAACCAAAGAAGCATAGGAAATAAAAGCCCCATTGGAAAAGTTAAGAAAGTGAGATTGGTTTAAATGGGAATCAGGGTCAATACCTAATAACTTAAGCTTTTTGGTTAAAGTTGGTTCCTAGCATCTATCTAAGGCGCATTACTCTAGATTTGCTGGATTACTCCCTTAAAAATGGTATTAGAGCAAAGGATGTGGTTCAAGTAAAATGTGAAGTTTAATGTGAAGCCTGAAAGGTGTCTGGAGGTTGACTGAGGTCAAATTTAGTTCACATATGGTGAAAAATCCACATTGTGATAGATCTGAGGATAGTTGGCATGCCTTAGGGAAGATGACATGCAGTTGACGATATAGAGAGTGCCTACTTAATATATATTGCGCCACGTATGTTGGAAGATGCTACGGATGTTTGATAGCCATGTAACCAATGTGTGGTTGTCGGTTCTACTTACAAATGAAGGGAGGGAATGTTAAGGATTCATATGTGAGTATAGTCCTATATTGAAAATTAGAAAAGGTAAAAAGAGTAATGGGTTTAAATAGAAGTTGGGGTCAATACCTAATAGCTTAAGCTTTTGGGTTAAAAATTACTTTCTAGCCTCTATCTAAGGCCCATTAACTCTAAATTGGGCTTGATTACTCTCCCAACAATACAGAAGTGGCCAAAACCAAACAGTGGCGATACACAGGAAGTGAGAACACACAAAAAAGAGAAATAACTAGAAAAACTTTAGAAACTATTGTCTTAAAAAAAGCTCACAATCAACAATCAATTGTTGAACATATCTCTCACTTCTATCTTTAGTTGCTCCTAAGAATTTGGAACACTATAGTATGATTTTAAAATGCACCTTTCAAATACTCAGATAGGGACTAAAACTTAAATTGTTGAAAAAAGGTCCTTTTTGTGAGCGACAGGGGGTGTCTAGCCATTGAGGAGCATCGGCAATTTCCTACACTAGTGTCTTGGGAGGTTAGAAGAGTGGCAACAAGCGCCAAAAGCCAGAGGAGACAACAGTTCAGCCGCAAGTGGCCAGTTTTTCTCAATTTAGATCTGAGTTCTTTGGAATGAAAATGTAAGTTGGAAATGTAAGTAGAGTACATGAGAAGTCACGTGCGCCTAACCACATGAGAAATCATATGAGGCTAAACACATGACGATTTCTTGAGTTAGGGTTTTGAGAGAAAAACTTGAAGTCTCGTGAGGATAGAGAAAGTAAAATACATATGAAAAGGGAAGGGATCACTTTGTGGTTAGTGATTGGGTGTTTGGATTCTATGTGGTGTTTTGGACTTTTGAGGAGTTGGATTGGGTTTTTAAATAAAATCCAACGAAACTGATTAATTTGTACGTAGATCGGTAAATCGAAGGGGAATTTGATGATATAGGAGATGATTTCTAGATTTTTGAGTGCTCTAAAGGCGATAGTGTTGATTTCCCATATTATGCTTGGACTGGTTAGAAGATGCGGGAAAGTTCTGAGGGTGATGGCGAAACAGATCTGACGGTAGACAATGCAAAAGAGTATGCGACGGGTGTGACTAATGTACAAGAGTCAGACATCGTTATAGTAGTAGAGTTGTATTCATGCATTCATAGTCATCGCAGGAGTAGAGGATCGTTAATGTGTGTCTCCTTGAGGATGGCGCTAGATTAGGTAGAGTTTTTTAAGTAGGCACGAGCGGGTGACACATGGAGGAGGTAGCTGCCTTGGACTTGTTGGACAATGAACGTTCATGTCCAATCCAAATGACAACATCATGCTCATAGGGTAGAGTAGGTGAGGCACACCTAGATCGTCTCAGGCGAGTGATGTAGGTGGAGCATAAGGACAATAAGTAGAGGGCTATTGTCAAGCTCAGTTCCACTGAGAAGAATATTCGATTTGATTCTGATATTGTGGATAAGATCTCTTGACAACGAGGGTCACGATGCACCTAGGTTGGGGTAGGGGTGCTTCGTGAAGGAGTGCAGGCACTACAATTTGAAGAGCAAAGTAATAAAAGATGCTAGCAGCAGAGGAAAAGATTCAAGACGACAATGGTCAATCTTCAAGGTGATTTGAGAATCAAATCTAAGGTGGATATTTTTAGGATTGTGTCTTTAATTGTTTGTAAAACTTTATATAGTTGGATATGGTTAGAGGTCTACCGTGATTAGAATATTGGGTCTAAATATGATAATGAGTTTGTATCCTATTCAAATTCAAAGGTTAGGCTAGAGGATAAGGTTTTGGTTACTCTATATAAAGTCTTATAATATTGGAGAAAACCAAGAAGAAGAGATGTAGGAAAATAGAGTTTTGTAGAGAATATGAGATTGACTATGTATGTAAGACTAAGATATGAGTGATTCCTCTTGTAAGGTTCTCCCTATACATAGTAAATTTCTTGTATTATGCCCCGTGGATGTAGGTCAAAGTTGGTCAACTGAACTACGTTAAATCTTGATATTCTTTTTAAGGAGAGGGAGTAATTAAAGTTAATGTTTAAAAGAGTGGAAGCGCAAATCGAAGTGCTAGGCCCTTTGATGAACCAAGGCGTAAGCTTCAAAGCCTTAAGGCGTAAGCTAACGTAAGGCGTAAGCTTCATGAGTTTAAGTATTTTAATTTTAAATTTGTAAAATTATGAACATATAATATATACTGGTGTAATAATTTACAAATATATACATTCATGTCCTGATTAATGAATAAGAATTAAATATGTGAAGCATAGAAACGAATCACAATAAACTAGGCTACATGTATAACATATATATTTTATTTACACTCACATGGTCATATTGAAAATAAATAGGGGCATTTTAAAGGTTAGTAAAAAATCTTTTTATATCTTTCTATCTTGTCTAAAGCATGCTTTAAAATAAAAGCGCTTTATGAAGTACAAAGTGCACGCTTCAATTATGCTTTAAACGATGAGGCATAAGCTTCAATGGATAAATAGCTCCACTCTTAAGTTTCAAAGCTTTTAGCCCTCAAAAAGTTTTGAAGCGAGTTTCTATACAAGTTTCAAAAAAGCTTTTTCAAACATTGATTAAAATCGCTGGTACTTTACTATAGGGTTACACAATCCTCTATCATTCAAAAATGATATGTTAGTTTAACCAAATATTCTAATTGCTGCTCCATACCCAAGATTGGAAATCTAGATCCATTTGAGAGTTATTGGACATTGGAGCGAGGAAATCTTTCAGTTCAGCAAGCTAATTGCAATCCAAGCTACTAAAGAAAGAGTATGAAATGTTCTACTGCCACTCCTCTAATAAGTAGCAATTTAATTTTTGTGGTTGTTACTAGTGCTAACATCGATGGAAATCTTAGCACACACCATCAATCCAACCAAAAGCTAACCTTTGATCCATCTAAAAATAAGAGATACAAGCTGAATGAAATAGATGCTTCACTTTGACCAATCATTTCCACAGAGAAGATAAAGAATTTGTATTTTCTCACCTTATCCCTCAACCAACCTGATTTTTGGAAGCTAAGTGCAAAAAAGGGAGAATTTTTCAGATATTAGTCCCTTAAAGGATAGGTATTTTGATATTAGTCTCCCAAATCTTCATATTTTGATATTAGTCTATCAAATTATCTTAATGAGCTGATATTAGTCCTTCTGTTAGGTTTTCCCTTTAAAACTCTAAATCGTAGTTGGATTAGCACTAATCATGGGTGGATAATTATCTTATTACCCTTCCCTCTCTCTCATCTCCTCCATCTCATCCACTAGCGGCCCTCCTCTGTTGGTATTCTCACCTCCGCCTCCATTACCACCACCTTCATCTCACCATTGCCATCTCCACCTCCGTCCGTGTTCTCACTGCGTCCTCCATCTCCATTACCACCATCTCCATCACCGTTTATATTCTTGGTACCACCTTCATCTCCTCTACCATATCCTCCATCTCCATCACCTCTGTGCCGGTATCCTCACGTCCTCCACCATTACCATTACCATTACCACAATCACCACCTCCACTGACCCTGTCATCACATCACCTTCTAAATCACCACCAACACCAATCTATTGTGCCCGGTCACCTCCCCCACCACTACATTGAAGTGGGGTCAATGTAGGATGAAGAGGGCAGAAAGGAGGTGGCGGTAGGGTCAAGGGCAGATAGGAGGGAGAGGAGGTTACAATGGAGGGTGGAGAGGGTATAACTGGCCATTCACAAAAAATTTTAAAGAAAATAGAATATTTCCCACCCATTTTAATGCTAAATAGGGGAACTAATATCAACATGTTAAGGTAGTTTGGGGGCTATATCAAAATATGAAGATTTGAGGAACTAATATCAAAATACCTATGATTTAAGGGACTAATATAAAAAATTCCAAAAAAAATCTTACCTCATGGATGCGGCGGCGAAAGGCATCTGAGGACAAATGTTGGGGAATAAATAAGCTTAGAGTTAATGAGTTTTATATAGAGACTAGGAGCTAATTTTAACTCAAAAACGTAAGCTTTTTAGGTACTAGTCTCATTTCCTACTTAAATTCATCACTCTTTCTTATTTTCTTCAATGTGAAACTATACTCACATATGAATAACCTTAACATCCCTCCATTTGTAACTAGAATAGACAACCATGAAGCGCCCACATGGCTATCAACATTCATAGTATGACATATGTGGATTTTCCACCATATGACTTCACTAGACCTTTTGTCTACACCTTAACCCTCCATGTCAGCTCCATGGCATGCCAACTATCCACACATCTAAATTTGACCTTAGTCGACTGCTCGACACCTTTGGGCTTCATATAGGGCTTCGTTTTTTTACTTGGGTCAGAACGTTGGCTCTCTCTTGGATCGATAACTTTGCTTTATTTGGGGAATAAATGAGCCCAAGCTAGAGTTAATGACCTTTAAATAGACGATAGGAACTGATTTTAACCCAAAAGTTTAAGCTTTTTAGGTATTGGTCCAAACTCCTATTAAAATTCATCACTCTTTCTTATCCTATTAAATGTGGGAGTATAGTCACATATGAATACCTTAATAACCAGGAGATGCTTGTTGGTAGTAGATCTGCTTGTCATAGCAAAAAGGCTTCCCGAGGCTACAGCGTAGAAGTTGGTTTGAAGTGAGTGAAAGGCTGTTACAGAAGAAGTGCTAGTGTCGGAGGAGAATAAGGGCTTGGAGAAGAAGCTGCGAAAGAGGTTCATGAGAGAGATTATCAGGGTTCGCGAGGGAGGAGATGTCGCAAAGGTTTAGCGAGTGAGAGAGCTTAAAGACGGATCAATTGTGTTTAAAAATTAGGATTTTGGGTTTGATATTTATTTAAAAATGGGGATTTGAGTTTCAGTTGGGTTTGACTTCTCATATATTTAAATGGGTTTGATAAATTAAATGCAAGTTTGGGTTTTATGAATCAATTCCTTTTAAGCTAGGTGACCACCGCGCCTAGGGCTCTCTAGGCACCCTGTCCCCCTAGGTGAGCACCGAGGGCACTTTTTAAAACACTGCTGAAGCTAAATATATATCAATTCAGCCCACAGTAGAGGATTGAGTACTGTTTGTTATTGTAGTAAACTGCAAATATGATGGCGTTAGAACTGTGACAATTGTCGTCATGGTAATAATGATTTTCGTGCACATAGGGTAGTTCTTTTTAAAGTAAAGTTACTTTGTTCTTTTTCCCCCATTTCCTGTAACAATTATGATGTATGTAAAATTGCTGATACACAGTGTTAGATCTCAATCTATTTGCCGAAGCTATTGGTAAACATGGTTGGAATATGGCATCAGACAACCAGAATTCAAGGACTGTTTGGTTTAAGGCTCATTATTCTGAATTTGGATATATTTTACCAACATTTTTCCAACTTCCAGCAGTGCCCTTCTGTAATTGAGGGTGTCCACGATATATACAACTTGTTGCCTGTCCATTAGTTTAAACTTCGCTGCATAAGATGCTTACAGATAGAGAAATACCTGCTACTTTCCATCTGACACATAATGCAATTGACTGTGACTGTGCGGGCCCTCTTATTTGCTCCAACTGATGTATATATTTATTTGCATATTTTTATGTATGGCACGAATACGTATATGCATGTATTTGTGCGTTTGTGGGCTGTGCATGTCTGTCTATATATGTATACATGTGTTGTGTTCATGCTTTGTGTATGTAAGCTAAGTTATTTTCTCAAGGTCCTTTCGCTTCTCTCATTTGACTTTGATTATTGTATAGATTATAACAAGATTAGTTTATAATCTTAGTATTTAGAAGTACTGATATGAGTGGTGTTTCTACCTCAGGAAAAGATAAATAAGCTCGCATCTTCAGCTCATATCTTTCATAAGCTTCAAGACTCTAAGCATAAAGTATTGCCTAGAAAAAATGGCAAAAATCTTGTTGATAGCAAAAAGAATTTGGCGTATATGAAGAATCTGCCAAAGAGTCGGAAACTAAAACTTCTACAATCTTCAAAACAAATCTCCAAGGAGAAGAGGGAGCCAGGAAAGGCTCTTCGAGTTCATCGCATTCTGAATAATCCTACTAGAAGATCAACAAAGAAAGCAGGTGCTAAAACAAGTACAGGAGGAGGTAAGTCAGTAGATTCTTGTTGTGGATCAGAAGACCTTGTTGATTTTTCTGGTAAAAGTAACACGCATGCGCATGCCAAAACCTGCTCATCTATAGAAAATACATGCAAAGGAGACAGTCTTCCAGCTGCTAATGACGTAGCTCAGGCAGTAAAATCCAGTGATATCAGTGGTTCTAGAGATATCATTAATAGGGCAGATGAAACTTCAGCAGAAAAAGAACAATTACTTGAATCTCACAGTAATCTCATGCCTCCCATATATACAAATCCCAGAAGCACAAGCTGTTCTGACCCCAAGAGAGACTCGATTTCCATACTGGAGGACCATTGCCAGTCTGTTCAGGGATATAGTGATGGGTGTCATTTTATTACTGGGAATAAGACTTTATTCGCCAGTGATCCACATGATGACCCAAGGAATCTGGAGCCTATTCATAGTGCGGGACTGAGTTCCCATTCTGACATTCAATCTAATGAAATTTCCCCCAAGACATTAGATTCCCCGTCTCTTGCTTCAAGGTTTGATCCAACAGGTTCACTGAGCTTTATCAGAAATCTTAGTGCACCGAATACAACATCTTGTTCAGTCACAAGAAAGGAGGAAAATAAGATGCAGAATCAACCACCAACAGACCCCTTGACAACTTCCTATTGGCAGATTCTCCCACCCAAGGACTTCCGCTCTCCTGTGGGGTGTCAATTGGTGCCAAAGCCCGTGCCAATCTCCAAGGACAAGCGCATTATTGAAGGTTTTGTTGGTTTACCTCTTAATTCACAGGGGGAATTTATCCATTCACAGTCCGGTGCAAGTTTTGATTTCGGTGAAATCAGTAGAAAGCAAAATGCTATACAAGGTTCAATCCGAAGCTATCCATTTCCTCAGAATGTGGAACCTTGGACTAGTTTAGATCATGTGAGCAGAATGAAAGGGAAGTTTCCTAATGCAACTTTGAGTCAGACGGTTCAACCAAGTTGGTATCAGGGGCAGTACAATTTTGCTGACGTGCGAAATTTTGATAGTTTTGGAGTTCAACGCAATAATGAGGCCGTAACTGATAAATATCCACGCTTCCTTAATGACCACAATATCATGGAAGTGTCTTGTCAAGGCTGCAGGGATGATATTCGTACACGGAATTATATTGACAGGGTAAATTTTCAAGCAGAAAGAACTCTGGAGCACGTGTCTCAGCCTAATATTCAACAGACAATGCGATTGATGGGTACAAATGTAACGGTTACTGGAAATAACAAATGCCAAAATTACGGTGATGGGAGAATATGGATCGACAAAGAAGTAGTAAGTGATCAGTTTGGAAGACTTTCCCATCAACCAGTGCAACAACAATGGGTTACACATTCATCATCTATGAAGCCAAAAAATAATTTAGTTCGTCCATTAGATACTTCATCAAACTTCTATAGTATGCCAGCTATTGCACCAAGATTGGGTGTTATGCATTTTAATTATCGACCACAATGGGTATCGAGAAATGACACTTCCTCAGTCATGGGAAACACTCTCTTTAGCCATCCACTTAGCTCACAATCTTTGATGAACGACTCTTCGAAATCTTTACTGACTACTATCCCAGGGATCACATCGGTTAAAATGGGGCATCAGATTCCAGTGCTGGCATCCAATCATCACAATTCTTATCAGCATATGCTTCTCAGTTCTACTCATTGCAAACATACCCAGGGCATTACATACAGTACAACATCGACATTTCAGCCTCCCATTTCATATCACGAGACTTTAAGTCCTGTCCAGCCATCACCAGCTCAGTCTTCAATGAACCTTCCTCGGTGGTTATTAAATGCAAAACAGCAGAGGAAAATCCAAAGACCTCCTTGTTCATGTTATCCTGATCCACTTGCTTCTCACCGCCACAGCAGCATGTCTCATACCGATATATTTCCTCTGCGATCTCCACATCACACTTCAGCAATAAATTTTCCCATTTGTACTGGGACTACCTCGATAGCTGGTGGGTTATCCACTCCTTCTTTTGTCCAATCTTCATTGGTTCCTCCCAGTATGACAAGCAGATCGAAGCCTGCAATTGATAACTCCTGTGGCAAGAATATGATCAGAGGAGGGACGAATTTTAATTTCACATATTTGAAATCTTTGGATGCGGCTGGAAAAACTAGAAAGAGGGCTGCAGCTAAAGATGATCGTTTCATGAAACCAGCAAAGAAACCTTTTTTCAGAATGCAAGAGGAGATGGCTGCTTCAGCAGATCCCAGACAAGAAGAACAGATGCACGCTAATACAATAAATGCTAAGGCCATGACTGATTCCAACAATTCAGAGGCTCTTACTCAAAATGAAGGTTCGAGGACCCTGTCTTTGTCTGGCTCTTTAAAAGTTAATGGTGGGTTGAAATCTGGACCTGTCAAATTGACCGCAGGTGCAAAGCACGTACTGAAACCCAGTGAAGATCTGGATCAAGATAGTTCTAGGTCAATTCATTCGACAATACCCTTTTCCATTGGGGATAATTCTGGTAAGGTTATAAATCCTCAGATGAAAGCTACAGAAATTTACAGGTTTTAGCGGATCCCAATCTAAACGACTGAAGTTTCTGACAGCTGACTGATTGTGTTGGCTCAAACTACAAGTTTAGTTGCTGTAAAATGCTTTGGCTTGGGTGGAAATGACTAATTGCTTATGCAACTTTTGCTTTGGATTTTGTATCTTATTGTTCTTCCATCTATTGGCCGTTTCTTCAGCATCCATAAGGTAAGTATATAAATTTTCAGCCAAACGTCTGTATTGTGTTACTTGTTTTGATGACAATATTAATCAGCATGCATAATCTTATTTTGTTTTTACTTGATCTTTTCTTGGTATATTTGAGATATTAAATGCACTGCTGTTGTTTGGTTATCGTTTTGTATCTTCGTTTTGATTTCATCAGGGCTGAGCAGGCGTAACTTGTTAAGTTTGCATCTTGATTTCATCAGGGCTGAGCAGGCGTAACTTGTTAAGTTTGCATCCTTGTATCTTGGCATCTGACAACGTAGCAAGTAACGGTTTGCTCTTTTATATGTTATTTGACGATTCTCAAGTATTAAGTAATTCCTTATTTCTGAAACCATCTCTTGTCATAGGGAGGTTTTCTGTGGATGAAACCCTTCAATCTAGAGCACACTACTTGTTGCTTACATTCTGAAATGGAGAAACTTTAGACTTTAACTTAATTAGTCCAGGTCTCATAGACTGAGTTGTTCAAGTGAGCTGAGTGGTTGCATACTCATTTGCAATATCGTTTCTGTAAGTATCACATGATTTTAGGCATTAATTCTGAGAAATGAAGCTATGTCCATCTCTGTTCAGTGATGGAATATATTTTTGTTGGAAAATGATGCACATATGGAAATTTAGTTCGGCAGTGAAAAACTACAGTAAGTCAGAAAATGGTTGTCAGATTTGATTTTTGGACTCTCACACTTGGTGGGTTACGCATGACCTCTTATGAAACATTGTTGTGAATTTCCAGTGAGATATGTCTTTTCATACACGAGTTGTGATCCTAGTCAATTATATTTTTGCAAGGCAATGCCGTGATTAATTATTATGGTCCACAGATTAGTTTCCAAGGGGAATGTATCAGATTATCGTTTTATAATACTAAATTTTGTTTTGATATGGTACAAATAATTTTTTAAGTGCTAACTTCAAAATTGTTAGCCCAGCCAAGTGATCTTAGTTATTTCAGTTAATTGATCTGACATCAACTCATCTTTGAGAAAACTAAGATCATGGTTCGTCGGATCTGAGATGCAAGCTTGGGGATGAATAGGATTGCCTACTGTTTTTTTCGTGTAAACACAAAATATGTAGCGGAAAAGAACAAATTACAGTGATAAACAATAATTAGCTAAAATACCAATCACAAAACCAACTAACCAGAGACACACGAGATTTTATAGTAGTTCAGATAAACAATCTTGCATCCACTTTTCTCTCTCGCGAAGGGGCTTCCTCACTATGATAGAGTTCCCCTAAATCACAAACCCGATGCAATAGGCTTACAAGACCGCACGCTAGTCACAATACTCAATTCAACTAGCTTAAATATGCCGTAAAAGAAGTTCAATATAAAGAAAAACAAATAACAGTAAAGCTCAAGACAAAACTATCTTACAGTCCTTTAATTGTGCGAAAAATTCTTCAAATGATCTAAGCGAAGGTCGATGAAGAACGTGGATAAGGATGGACTCTAAAGGCAGCTCTCCTCACTGTGAACTTATCGGATGATGTTTTGTGCGGCTCCTCACTGTGAACTTATCGGATGATGTTGTGTGTGGCAAGTGAGCAATTACCGAGACTCCGGGGGATTGAAATGCTCTTCTTGATCACCAAAAATAAACCCTAGGTTCCCTCTCTTTTTCTCTCACATTTTCTCTTCTAACTAGATTAGAAAATACTGCCTCAAAATGTAGGAGTGGATTAGGTCTTCATATGCAATGGACGATTGAGATTAAAAATTGAAAATTTCAAATCAACCATCTAACCATCAATGGTAGCTCTCAACCATCGATCATGTTGAGCGACCATTGATGGTCAGATGACCCCATCAATGATCTCGTCTCTAGACTTTTGCACGATCGATGACCTAAGGTAACCATCGACGGTCTCGTGGTCATGATCGATGGTCAATGTGAATCATCAATGGTCCACAAGCTAAAATCAGCTTTTGAGCTGTTTTCGATCCTTTAGTACTAGATCATCTCAAACATAGATTAGACTCAAATAAATGTTTATTCTTACTCAAATAAGAGATATTATACGGACAACATCCTAACAATCTCCCTCTTTTGATAATAACAAACTTGAAATTTAAATTATCGCAATTAACAAATGTTTGAAATATATAGACAGCAAATAAGCATACATCCGTTTTCATGAAATAGGAAATGATATGGAATACTCCCCCTACATTCATGTATACATGAAAAGTATGATGAAATGATAGATATTGTGAAGCTCCCCCTACAACAATGCATCGAGTTTTTTAAAAAATATTTGAGAAACCAAAAAATCATGCATACAACAAAATTTCACTCAATTCTCCCCCTTTTATTATTATCAAAAGCTAAAAACACACTTATGGTCATACATTATACAAGATAAAATCAGAGAAATATCGTCCGTAGAGTGTACAGGAGAGATATGCATACACGTTCACATAGAAATTTGTATTAAAAATAGCACAAAATTGAACCACAGAACATATGAACACGAGAAAGCACAACTATATGCACACACACATAAATAAAAGATCATTGTAAATGCATGGAACAAAGAGTGAAGTATTTAAAATAGTTCAGAAGATATAATCAGTTATAAAAATGTGATAAATGAGTTGATATATAAAGACTCGAATTAACTCAACCTTTAAAAATAAAAGACCAAAGTGTCATTCTATCACCTTAGTTATATAGGACTTACAAGAAAGAACGATACTATTTGACGGGTGATTTACACCATCTCTAAATATATTGCATATTCAATATAGGATGGTCACTCATTGAGATACTCACAAACAATAATTAAGAGTGTGGGTCTTTGACCATCTTTTAACATATACACTCGGTATATGTAAATTTTATAAGGATCTTTGATTATTTTTTAGCAAATACACTCTCATTGTTTGCTCATATTTTGTCACAAATGCACTTAAGTACATGAAAAGTAAGTTTGTGCACTAGTCAAGTCAAAAAAAGCTCAAAGACACATTATATAGACTGAAACATCTACGAACTAGATACAAGACTACAACTCAACCATTCCTCAGCAATATATGGGATAAATATGAAATATATCTGTGCAAATAGCATGCGAAGTGTCTCGTGAACCAATATATCATGCAGTCAACATTTGATCATTTTGTGTGTGTGTGTGTGTGTAAAATAAATGTGAACTGTGCATGTTGTATCCATAAATATATACCAATGAATAGTATCATCTGAAATTATCTCGCAAGAGCATATCCATAGGCATGTCCAAAAAGAAAAATTAATTTTTTAATAAAGAAATAAAAAAACAAGAAAGAAAAGAAAGAAACAAAATGAAAATAAAAACAAAACATAAAAAGGAAAAACAATAAAATCAAAACAATGTGTACAATAAAAAATGATGCAAAGAAATATATGAAAAATACCAAAGTAATCATTCCATAGTGCATATAATGTTGTTAATATAGACCAAGTATATCATGCATCACAAAAGAATATATACAAATCAGAAGAAAATAAAGAAGAAACGTAAAATGAAATGACCTCCTCCAAGTGTGTTGCAAGTCTCATCCACTCCTAGTCAGCATCGGTATCCTTCTTTTGTGTCTCCATATCCTTATCATCTCCACTATCAGCTCCATGAGTGGTGGATGGATGAGGAGCTCCCAGAGGCTATGATGGTCATGTGAAATAATCTGCATACATAGGCTGTCTCCCTAAGGAAGGATCCATCTGGAATAGAGCCTCCATAATAAATTAAAGAGAGGCATCCTAATAGGCATTCTGAGTCATCATATATCTCTCGAGTGTGTCAACTCTACCACTCAAACTCTCCACTCTCTCACCAAGTGCTTACATGGTCCATTGATAGATGGGGACTTCGATTTCTTATCAATAACCTCTCGAGCAACAGAGGCAACTATGCTCGTTCAGGAACATATCAATGCGGCAAGATCAAATTTCTTCCCCTTGTTAGATTTGATTGCTTGAAAGATCTATATGCAGATGATGAGGATTTTTGTGATGATTGGGTGACTTACATCGCAAATAAACAATCGAGCGCCATGATTATTCAGGATGGATTTGTTTTCTTTCAAAATAGGCTTTGGATTCTATAGGGGTCTTTGCGCGAGCAACTCATTCTGGAGCTCCATGGAGGTGGCTTAGGTGGACATTTAGGTCGTGATAAAATGATCGCATTGGTGGAGGAGCGGTATTTTTGGCCATATTTGCATAAAGATGTCGGCAAAGTTGTCACAAACTGTTTGGTGCGCCAAACTGCGAAGAGGTAGTCACATAACACGGGCCTTTACACACCTCTTCCTATATTGAACGGTCCATGGGAAGATATTTTGATGGACTTTGAGTTCGGCCTTCTAGGTACACAGCAGGGTACAGACTCCATCTTTATAGTGGTGGATAGATTCTCGAAGATGGCTCGCTTTGTTGTATGTAAGAAGACTAGCGATGGGTCTAACATTGCTCGTCTCTTTTTCCGGGAGATTGTCCGTTTACATGGTGTGCCTAAGCCTATCACTTTTGATTGTGGTTCCAAGTTTCTAAGCCACTTTTGGCAGACACTGTGAGGATTGTTCTAGACGGTGTTGCAGTTCAGTAGCTCCTTTCACCCGCAGACTGATGGGTAGACAGTAGTGGTCAACTGCACATCGGGTAACTTACTTCATTGTCTTTGTGGAGATCGGCCTAACCAGTCGGATTTATTCCTTGCACCAATGGAGTTTGCTTCAACAGCATTGTTAATCGTTCTATAGGGAAGACTCCATTTGAGATTGTTTATCAATGCAAACCCGACCACACTGTTTACTTGCTAAAACTGCCTAAGGTTTGGGATTATAGTGTTGCAGCTTAGCACATGGCTGAGCATATCCAGACCATTCAATCTAAATCACAGAAGAAACTTGAAGCATCGAATGCTAAGTACAAGTCTAATGCTGATCAACATCATCGTCAGTGTTCGATACCGGTGATCAAGTCATGGTACACTTGCGCAAAGAACGATGCCCTGTAGGCACATACCACAAAGCTCAAGATGAAAAAGATTGGTCCATGTCATATACTGCAGCAGTTCAATGATAATACTTATGTTGTGGAGTCACCTAGTGATTTCACCAATATTTCTCCCTCTTTCAATGTCGCTGACTTGACGAAGTTCCATCCTGAATTGCCTCTTTATCTTCAGCCAGACTCGAGGTCGAGTTATTTTCAAGGAGGGAAGAGTGATGTGGAAGCAAGTGCTAATTCCTTTTTAGATAAATCGAATCACGCAAAGCTCTAGCGATCCAAGAAAAGAGGATGATTTTCGGTCAAATTTCGACGTGTAAGTTCAATAGACCATATCTTTTGATTCCCTCCACAAAATCGCTATTATTATATATTTTCAGAAAGCTCGAGAAGTGCTCTACAAGTTGAACACTATTCCACTCGAGCTTTGGGGCAAAAGAAAATCACCTTCAGCTCAAAGTGTGCGTCGAAGGGTTTTGGTCTAATTTAATTTTTTATTTTTAGAAAGTCTAATTGCTTTAGGAAAGCTTATTTTAGCACTTTTGCTTTGTTTTATACCCAATATAAGGGGAACGAATTTGTGAACTCTTTAGATTGGTTATCATTATTTTAGAAGTTTTCTATTCCTAGGGGTTTTTAGGATTTGTGCCGCTTTGTTCGTACGAGAATGAGTAGTTATCTATTTTAATTATGCCTCCGCTACATCATATGTACCACCACAAGATCCCAAATTCCCAATTTACGTCTCTGCTAAAGAACACATATCCTGTTTTCGAGAAAGTTCAATCTCTTAAAGCTTAAGCTTGTTTTACACTTTTTCTTTTTGACTTCACTAGATGTAAACTAGCCCCCAATAATTCTAATAATTATCCAAAAGCTACCACACTAATGAAAATCAAGAAAAAATGACTAGAAAATCAACGAATTTGAAGCTTGTGACATAACTAGTTGACATGAGTTGACAGAATAAGAATGTTTAAGAAGCTAAGAAGATACAATTTTGAACTCCTTTTCTACACAAATTGGTTACCTTGAATGTCTTTAATCATCTAGCACTCCACATTGAGTTGCAGGTGGTGTGTGACATTTTGATCTTCATACATGGAGACTATTGACCCATTGTCAGTTATCTCTTTCTTCAGAATTTGTAGAAACTTCCAAGATTTTCCCTGATTATGAACCCGTAATGACCTTTAATGAAGAAATGAACTTCTATTATGATATACCTTGATTTATTTTATAGGCAAATGATTCGCTTCTCTTTTTTCCCTAGTTTTGTCACAATTTTCTCGGTTTCCCTTTTCCCAAAAGAACAGAAGTTCCGAAAGAGCTGAAGCTTTTGCTATGCGATATATATATATA
>JBAKGM010000001.1:14559229-14569365 GCA_037177215.1 Asparagus racemosus | reverse complement strand
ATATATATCCATTCTATGCTACGAGAAATTTTTTTAATGCTATATATTTTATTGATAAGATAAATTTAATTCCAATATATTTATTTATTGGAAAGGCAAAGTGCAATTATATATTTTTTAGGAGTTATTTCTAAATTTTTTTAACATAATAAAGAACGAATTTCACATACAAAAATTTAAACATAGATTTAAGAACATTAATTGCAAGATTTTTTTTAATTGCTTGGTCTAAAATTTTCATTGGAACTCAACAATTTGCCGTCAACTTTGTTAAAAAGAAATCACTTAGAAAGACTCTGGTAAATCAAAAGGAAAAAAAGAAATTGCTCGGAATTGTAAACACATGGCAAAGGCTTCTCTATAATCATCTCCATTCACAGCTGCCAAATATTTGAAGTACGACTGATGGTGTTACAGCTAAAACAAAAAATAAGACAATTATGGGAAAAGGATGGAGGATTGAAATACTCACATGGTTCTTGATAACCTTAGCCTGTTGGGCAAAATTCAATCTAGTAAATGTTAATTTCCAGGGAACAATTATGAGAAAAAAATGATATGCCAAAACAAAAAAAAAAAAAACAAAAAAGGGGTAATTAGGAAGGAAAAGATGGAGGATCGAAATATTTACATTGGTTAGAGACAAACTCTTTTAATTGCTTGGAGGATCGAAATTTTTTGACGGATGTGGAGAGAATTATTTACTCATTTGTTGTTTGTTCCCACATCGGTTAGAGACAAACTCTTTTATTTACATAAACACTAAAAATAAAATCCAAGAGAGCTAATAAGAGCACTCTAGAGTTTTCCACTTCAACATGGTATCAGAACAACCCTCTCTCTTATCCCCAATCTTCTAAACCCTAGAGAGGATTCATCTGTTTCCTCTATCTATTGGCATTATTGTAAGGAACCAGGTCATGAAATTTCATTGTCCTCAACTACTAGGAAAACAATCTTGGATTGCAAATGTGGCTACACAGGAGAGTCCCACACATGATAACACTCGCCACCAACTTGAGCAGTTTCAGCTCCAATTTTTTCAATGATTTAAGAAGGCACAATCATCTCAAGCTACATCTACACTTGCCTAGACAGGTAAACCCACTACTTGCCTTATATCATTATCGTCTTGTACTTGGGTTACAGATTTAGGGGCAACTAATCATATGACTGAGAACCGAGGTTTATTATCCTCCTGCATACCTACCACCTCCTTTTCTTTGGTAGTATTGGCTGATGGATCCACTACACCTGTGAAAGATGTCGGATCTACCAACATTAATACTATTCCACTTTCATCTATGTTATATCTTCCTCGTTTTCTATTTAACCTTTTATCTATCAGTAGGATTACTAAAGCACTAAATTGTTTGGTAACATTTTTTCCTACGCACTTTTTTCAGGCAATTGGGGCGAGGAAGACAATTAGCATCGGGCGTGAGCGGAACAGCTTGTATGAGCTGGATTTTGACCCAGCCAAGGTGGCCTGTATCAGCTCTACATCAGCCTTTAATGAACATTGTCAGTTTGGTCATCCCCCTCTTTCGATCCTTAAAACTTTAATTTTAAATTTGAATCATGTTGAGTCCCTAGATTGTGAGTCATGTCAACTTGAAAAACACCAATGAGTGTCTTACCCGAGTCGCGTCAATAAGAGAGTTAGTAATCCAATTGACTTAGTGCACTCCGACATATCGGGTCCTTGTTCTATTCCATCCAAACTCGATTTCTAATATTTTGTTAGTTTTTTGGATGACGTTTCTCGTATGACTTGGATTTGCTGGCTAAAAAGTCTTACTGAAGTGTTCTTTGTTTTTAAAGTTTTTTGTGCTAAGGTCAAAAATCAATTTCATAACATCATTAAATCTTTAAGAACAAATAACACTAAGAAATATTTTGAAAGCTCGTTTACAAAATATTTGAAAGAAAAGAGAATTTTACATCAGCCGTCTTGTAATTACACACCCCAATAAAATGGGGTGGTTGAGCACAAGAACAGACACTTGCTAGAAATTGCTAGGACATTGTTATTTTGTCGTCAAGTTTCAAAATATTTTTAGGGGGATGTCATTTTGACAGCCTGCTACCTGATCAATAGATTACCCTCATCTGCCTTATAGAACATAACTCAACATATCAAGCACATATTTTCTTTGAGATAAGAGAATTTCGTTCTTCGATCTAGCCACCTCGATACTTAGAAAACACTTCAAGGATCCAAGGTCCTTGGTTTGAAATTGTTGCTGAATGTTGGGATATCAGAATGCAAGGGCATTAGCCCACCTATAGATGACAAGGTCAAACTACTACCAAATTAGGGGGAGTTACCAGAGGATACTGAAGAATACAGACGACTTGTTGGGAAGCTGAACTACCTAACAACCACAAGATCAGATATTGTATTTTCTGATAGTGTAGTTAGTCATTTTTTCTCGGCACCTATGAAACCTCATATCGAAGCTGTGAAGAGGATTCTTAGGTATCTTAAAAAAATACTCCAGAAAAAGGAGTACTCTATTTACATTGCGGTCACACGAGAGTTGTACGATTCTCAGACGCAGATTGGACAGGATCCCTAGAGATCAGAAGGTAAACTATTGGGTAATGTGTATTTCTTAGAGTAAAATTTACTATCATGAAAGAGTAAGAAATAGAGTGTAGTCTCTCGATCTATAGTTGAGTCTGAGTATCGAACCATGGCGAATTTGACTTGTGAGTTGATCTGGGTTAGAGATATATTAACAGAGGTTGGTTATTCTCTGGAGTGTCCCATGAGCTTGTATGGAGACAACAATTCCGTCATTCACATAGCTGCGAATCCAATGTTTTAGAGAGGATAAAATATATAGAGATTGATTCTCACTTGATTTGTGAGAAGATAGAGAAGGGAATCGTTAGAGCCAAGCACATATCATCAGAACATCAACTTGCAGACATTCTTACAAAACCTCTTGGGAGAGCACGAGAAAATTTTATTTGTAACAAGTTTGGCATGTATGATATGTATGCTCAGCTTGAGGGGGAGTGTTGGGAGAATTGTTTACTCACTTGTTAGTTAGTCCCACATCGGTTAGGGACAAACTCTTTTGTTTATCTAAACACTATAACTAACATCAAAGAGAGCTGATAAGAGCTCTCTAGGGTTTTCCGCTTCAACAACAAAAAAATAGGGCAAGAAGCCCTATTCGAAGTATATTTATATATAGGTAAAAGGGATTGAGTACAGAGTCATGACTGAGGAGGAGGACTCACTCTCGCCAAGATCAAAGAGAGGTCCTTTGAAATAATTTGAAACCTGTATCAAGAGTGAGCCAATCCTCCAAAGACAACATGTTTACAAGTATATATACAAACTTCAAAAGTGGACATATCCACTTCTAACTTAACAAAATGTAACAAATTGTAGCAAAAGCCTTGTAATATCAACAAGTTGGTCATATATACAAGCAGAGATCAATATCCTCTTCAGAAGTTGTCCCCAACCATTTTGAATTTAGCCCCATGAAGTTCATGCAGACCAAACCGTGTAGCTGTCGCATGAACAGGGCTGGCCTTCTTCTTCTCTTTGTCACCTGTCCAGAATATAATGAAGTAAGAAGTATTAGCTGTTAACTGATGAGCTAAGATTGGAGTTTGTCTAAAAATCAGTTCATTGCGAGCTCTCCATAAACACCAGCAGAAAATAGGGAATAGAATTCACCAAAGCTGACGACATTGCTTATCTGAAATAAAGGATCCATGAGAGTGGCGGCCAAAATTCAATCAGATAAATTGTTAATTTCCAAGGAACAACTACATGGGAGTTGTAAAGTTTCTAGGGTGCTAATCATAGAGAGGTAAAGGATTAGGGGAAAGAGGGTTTATAATAACAGATGGAGTAAAGATGAAAGGTTAGATTAGTTATTTGAAGAAAACTGGGAAGATGAAAATTTAGGTTAATAATTAGTCAAAAATATCTAGAGAAACCCCACTATACGAAAATCACCAAATAAATTTAATGTGACTGCAAAGATTGTTTAATGAAAATCACCAAATATATTTACATGGGTTGAACCGTTGGGTGTGACTGCAAAGATTGTTTAATGCAAAGGTTCCGTGCATGGTAGTTGAAAGGAAGTTAAAACAGATAAGCTTTAGACAAAGAGGAAGATAAATAGGCAAATGCCTAAGAACCTGCCACGTGTAGAGTTAGGGCGTTACTTTAGTATATATTATTATTATTATTATTATAGATAAACAGTAGCTTATTGTATCTAATCTAGAGCAGAGAAAATATAAACAATAAAGAAGATGAGATTAGGATTTGAGAAATTGGCAGTAATCATTATTAATTATTAGTGAAATAGTGAGTTGACATTGGTAATCATATATATTGACTGTTAAAGCTTATTCAATTCTTGTGTTTTTGTTGTTTGTGGAGTCTGATTTACATGGAGAATACGTATCACTAAGACTCATAACTGGTGGCCTACATAATTATGTTCCCCACGACTACATGGGAGTCTCGGGGGTAGCAACCCCCTGAGCAGCGATGAGTAATGATTTGTATTGCGAGAGTATCTTTATGTTTTAGATCATATAGACAGAAACCCTATACTATAAACACATAACTCGGCTGCTTATTGTTTTAGTATAAAAAATGAGAGAAATAGTTATGATGGGAAAGTATTTAATGGGGTTTGAGATATTAGAAATCGTGATGTGGTTGTATTTCAAGAAAGTAGCTAATTAAATTGATTGTTGAACCTCATTAATCCACGTGTTCTGTGTTGTTTCTCTATTTTTCATTCTTTCTATCATAGATTTAAGATTAGATTTTCTGTTGTGTTGCTGACAGATTTCTGTTTTACTTTGTTCTTTCTTTCTTAGATCTATGATACTATTTCGCTAACAATTCAAATATTCTTTTTTTTAATGAGCTGGTTCTATGAACAAGGTCTGCTACATAGTTTCTCAGATTTTGAGATATTATGGAAATGGTTGTTAGTGGGTGATATTGACTAGTGAAGAGTGAAACTATAGGGCCCACAAGGAAAAAGAAAGGAAACAAACACATTTGGACCACTGAGATCTCACAAATCCCAGTCCTTTTCCATACACTCCCCCTTTATCATCTTCTTTTGTCTAGCCATTCCTACTTCTATTCCCATATCTCAATCTTAACCTATCCCAATTCCCAGCCCAGCAAAAGAAAATGAAAAGATGGCTACAACTGTTAAGTGTGCCAAATTTATAAATGGTCCTCGATCTACATTGTCTTTCTCAAACAACCCCGCAATCATCTATGCTCCCAACTTCGTTGGCTTTAATATTTTCAAAATATGAAACTCAACTTAAAGTTTTTGGTGTATTTTTTATTCAAATACGGGCGTGAAAGTTTGGATTGACTGATTGAATTACCAAGACAAGGAGTTTGACTTCAATTTGTCTCTTTTTAAAGTTCAATCTGGTTTAGATTTTTATGGCCTTCAAATTGTTTTGATGTCAGAAGGAAGAAGAAAATTTTGGTTAAAACGTAGATATGAATTAGGTACATACAGTTGTTATATTATATTAGCGAGGTAACGGCCTTTTCCAATTGAGGATATACTCCTTGTTAAAGAGAGAGATAATCTTTTCGTCAATGTTAAGAAATGCAACTTAAAGAAATCAATTGCATCTTATATAGAGTCATAATTTGGTTGCTTTTTTTTACAAAAAAAAGTATGTGTATTCTTCCTCATTGATGCAATGTTAAGCCTGTAATAACTACCTTGTATTATTATACAAGAAAAGCTTGTTAAGTTAAACGCAATCAATCATATATAGTCACATCATAAAAGAGTTATGACTTAAAAAGTGATCCAAATGAGAATCAGTGGAAAGAATTCGTAGCTAAACAGGAATCCAAAATCTCAAGAAACATGAACCAACATAATACTAGGTTGTTAAACAAATAATTGCAAGTCTAGATGATTTGGTTCCTTAAACCCTGAACTGGATGAGCATCAAATAAAACACAGTTAAAAGTAAAAACAGAAAAAAGAAAAAGGAAAAAATAATGTAATTTGTGAATAAAGAGTGGTCTGTTTAGTAATGCTGGTATACAGACTAATCAATAGTCTATTCTATTTATAGGTTTGAGGAAAAAAGTTGGTCTGCTGGATTAAAGAACAGTCAGCTCAGAGGCACATAATTTTTGTCTGTCACCAAAGATATGTATTTCCTCAAAAAAAAAAACTACAGGAGCAACATTTCCTTGAAATGTGATTGCTTAGACTTAGCAGTACAAAAGATATGTCGTACAAAAAAAATCAATTGAATACTGATAGGATTAGCAAAAGCTCGGCGAAATATTCAAACTTGTGATTTTAAGAAACATATTCAGGCTTATGATCATCGACTGTTTAATTGAAATTTTGAAGACTAATGAGCATCAATAAGTTATAGAACCAAGTGATCTAATGAAAGTTCACTTTTCAAGGAATCGTAGTGCTTGCTATTTAAATTTGGTTAAAAAAAAAGAAACTGAATTAGTAAATTAATCAGTATTTAGTTTGCTGCGTTTCAAGCTGAAAAAAGAAGAAGAAAACAAGCAAAGACATAGTTAAGACTTAAGCTAGACCTTAAGAATAATAAATGTTAAGTTAAAAAGATATTATGTTGATGCGTTGAAATACATAGGACAATAACTTTCGCTAAGACAAAATAAAAAAGAAAGGGAAAAAATTGGGAAAATATTCGTTTCCACGACAAATTTAAAAAGCATCACTTCTGAGAAATTGTCATCCTTCATATTTATTTCTGTTTTCATGTTTTTGAGATCTATTTTCTTTTGGATAAATTTCAAAAGAGTCCCTTCATATATGTCAAGTTTTTGGAGGGAAAAAAAATTCTCTTATCAAGCTTAATAAAAACCTTGAGTTATCAACATTCCTAAATGAGCTTATACTCCTGAACTATCCTTGATTTTCAAAATCCGCTCACACACATGTATACTTACAAACTAAATTCGCTTGCCATAGATCTTATTATGTATCCTTATTATTTGTTCTGTCATAGATTTTTCTATTATTTCTCAGGGAACCAAAAAGTTTACCCTGTCTGACCTACTAAATAAAGTAAATCAAAATCCTAAATACGTTCTAAGCATAAAAAACAACTGTAGAAGAAGAATAAATTGTAGGGAGTAGTAGATGTCTGTAACTGATGTGTTTAGTGAAACCACCATCAAATTATTTCAAGTTTCAGCGAAATTTATGTTATGCTTTACAAAATATTACTTCATTGGATTGACATACCATATAATAACATTTAGGAGATGTAAAGAGTAAATTCATGAAGAAATCTAACTTACTTCAGACTTGGATGTATTTCACTAGTAACTTCATGTTTTGACTAATAGAAGAAAAGAATTGAATTTGCTATGCTACCAACGCACATGCTTCATTACTAATGCATATATCTATAATACTTCCAATCTCAAGAACATAATTTTATCACGAAGTTTCCATATGGATTTTATACAAGTCTCGCGATATCAAAGCCTTTCACCGTTCTATGTACTTGAAGCTCTATATATGCGATAACTCACATGTAGCAAGTTCCACTGAGCACAAGCATGACTTTGCGTCAATAATGAGGCATAGTGCTCACAAAATTCTCAAGTTGCACAAAAGTTGGTAGTAACAAATTTCCTCAGCTGATTCTCATGATAGAGGGTCCGGGAAGTATAAAAAGATATGAATAAGTGCCTCATCACCATAGTCCAATCCAATTGATTACTTATCAAGGAAATAGAAAGATAGAAAGCAATCCATCGGTATTGCTATGGACTATATTGATAACTTTGTGACTCTTTTGCAAAGCCTAGTTGTTGTTGTTGACGCACATGGGGTGTAGGATTTGATGGAGGTTGCTAGGTTGGGGTCCCATATCTATTGGAAATGTACAATGTTTCTTTCAACAAAATGTTTGATATGGGAAGTTTTCTTGTACGTTGAGTTAATGAATCCTGAGAGAAATAATAGGCTAAATATTGTAACATGCTTTTTACATATCTTTCATTAGATATGCAATGTCATAAAAGAAGAATTTTGAGGGAAATAATTTACTGGGTATGGTAACAAGCTCTTACATGTCTTTCATTAGATATATAATGTTACAAAGGAACTCTAGTATTATAAGGATCTCTAAAAATTGATGAAGCTTAATTGTACTAATTGTTGGATCTGAGATGCAAGCTTTGGGGGGGGGGGGGGGGGGGTTGAATAAGGTTACTACAGTTTTTCATTAAAAATATAAAATAAGCAGCGGCTTACTCACAATGCTAAGAGTTCTCCCGAATCACAACCCGATTTAGTAGCGTTACAAAGGCGATATCCTAGAATCTACCTAAAACCAATCATCTAATCTAACTCTACCTAAAACCAATCATCTAATCTAACTCTCTACAATCAGTAACATGTAGTCCTAGCTAGTACCAACCCATAATTAACATTTGCTTGAGGATGCTGTAAAAATAAGTTTGAAATAAACCACCAAACATGGTTAAAGCATAGAATATAAGAAAGATCTTATAGTCTTTTTCGATTAACAAACCATCCTTCAATGAATCAAAGTGAAACTTGATGAAGAATATTGTAGATGATGAAACCAAGTACAACGCTCCTCGTTGAGATGATTCAAAGATGTTGACGCTCTAGGGGCTCAAAACTCTAATTCAATCTTCTTCAAATACACCCTAGAATTTCTCCCTTCAAGCACTTCCCTTTAATCTATCTCTTTCAATCTTATATAGCCTCAAATTAATCAGGAAAGAGATATTCTAATCATAGTAGAAATTAGAGATGAAATAGATCAATGAACAGTTGTTATTAAATCGTCAAATTTGCAATTAGCCATCTTAACCATCGATGGGTGCTCACGACCATTGATGGGTTCCTGTAATCCATCGATGGTTTAAATTCCTATTTCTAAAGATCTACAAATTGTTCATGTTACCATCAATGACCTCTACCCCATTGACAGATTCCTGACGCCCATCAATGGTTTGATCGCTGAAATAAATGTTCATACAAATTTTCACAATATCGTTTCACCTCTTACACTTTGTATACCTATTTTTACCTATACTATATCGTCTCAAACAATTATTAGCACCAAATGAGAGCTTGTTATTACTCAAACAAGACGTATTCTACGGACTACATCCTAACAATTTCCCCCTTTTGATATTACTAAACTTAAAAGTTAATAAATAAATAAATAACTATACACACACACACACATCGACAATTAGCACAAATACATTTCTATGTAAAAGGAAAAGATATGCAATACTCCCTTATCTATTTATTCATAAAAGTATAATCAAGCACAAGTATTGTCAAAACTCCCCTTGAAACAATGCACAAAGTGTTTTCAAAAAAATTTCTAAAAACAAAAAAACATGAACTCATTTAATGAAAACTCCACTCATACATAGATCATCAAAATTTTCAAAATTTACACCAACATTCTCCCCCTTTTGTTATTAGCAAAAGTTGAAAACACACCAAAGGTTACAATTCATACTCGATAAATTAAGATAAAAAAAAAATCCAAAGGTGTAAGGAAGAGACATACATATCGGTTCACACAAAACATCTGCATAAAAATAGTACAAGAGATTAAAATCTAGTCACAAAATACTTGAATATGAGAGAAATCACATAAGAAATTACACACAAAATGATGAAATATAATTGCAAAGTATATGAAACAAATAGTAAAAAAGAATTATGTTAGTTTATTGGACAAATTTAGATATATCAAAGAGAATAATGAGCAATAATAAGACTTGAGCTATCTCCACCTTAGAAACTAAGAATCAAAGTATCGCCCTATCACCTCAACCATACATGATTTAGTAGAAAGAATGATAGTGTTTGGCGGGTTATTCACACCATCTCGAAATACAAAAAGGTTCAGTACAGAATGGCTAGCCTTAGAGATTTGCATAAACATAATCTGTCGCAAGGGCAATGTGAAGTGACGGGATTTGGCTTGGGTTGTGTATACCTCTTTAGTAACCACCCCCTTGTTTTCCTCTGTCTCATCATATATCGACACAAATAGCTAATGAGTTCTGACCGTGACTAGTTGTTCAGTCT
>JBAKGM010000001.1:14549054-14559129 GCA_037177215.1 Asparagus racemosus | reverse complement strand
GTGGTGATAAGTCTTTTATGGGTATCGATCAGCTCATGGTTGAGTCATTTCTTCGTTATTTTGTTGTTCCCATTGACGCGTATGCTTCGCCGATGCATCATTGGATAGCTTGCTAATCATCAACTCATCATCGTAAGCTCTATTCAGGACTGTATAAGCAATTTTCGATGCCTACAGTCGGGGTCTAACCATTAATGGTTACCCCCAAAATATTTTTTTTAAATAAAAAGAAAAGAAAGAAAAATATAAAGAGAAAAAAATGTAAAATGGAACATAAAAATATGATACAACTGGGTATAGACAGAATACCTGAGATAAGAACTTACCCATATGAGAAGATAACAACAAAATATATCACATCAAACTTGTATATCCTTATTTTCTCTTAGACCAAGGATTAGATTATTGATCTAGAACTCCTTTGAGCAACTCCTGAGTATTGCCTCAATCCTTGATCTTCCTACAACTCTTCTAGAAAAGCAGATAAGTGTGACCTAAGTGTCCATATACCTCCACGTTGGTTAGAAATTGTACCTTTTGGTACCCAAATTTGCTTAACTATTTTAATTCTGTATTGTACGCGATAACTCATAGAAACATGATCCATTCTACCATATAAAGAACACATAGTAGAAGAAGCATCAGATATAGATGTACAGCAGTTTAAATTGTTTCTTTTATAAATAAAGGTTGAAACTTTTTATGTTTTCCTAAGCATGAATAACTAAGTCTAGTTTTAATTTTTGGAAACCATTGATTGGAAAAGACTATGTTCAAACCTTTAGAACCCAATGAAAAAAAAAATTCATGGTTTTTTCCAAATTAATATTTTTGGACTTTAGTTGTTCATTCTCAGAAACAATAATTATGCACTTAGTTTCAAACTTTGTTTGTTCAAAAGATAGTTCTTACAAGAAATCATGTAAGTTAGCAACAAGTTTTTTATTTTCAATGATTTTATCATCTAGTTGCTTAGATAAAGATGAAATTTGATTTTGAAAATTAGAACAATGTGTGTATTCAATTGTGGTGATGTGACAAGGTGAGTTATGTGAATCTAAATTTAAAGAAAAAGATTCAATTTTCTCCCATAAGATTTTCTTTTTCTTTCTTCAAATTTGCATTCACTCTTTTTATGACTTCATATTTTTAATTAGTAATTTTCTCAAATTGATTAAGCATTTCTTTATTCTTGAAATATAACTCATCATATTGAGGATATTTCTCATTCTCTAAGTTCTCACTTTCAGAATCGTATGTTTCACCTTATGCTAAATTAGAAGTATTATTATTTCTTTCCATAAGACATAGATATATCTTCTTCTCATCCTCACTTGAATCAACTTTTCATTCATCATCACTCATCATGTCTGAGATTGTCACTTTCAAACTTTTGCCTTCCATCCTCTTGTCTTTCTTGTTCAATGAGCACTTGCTTTTGTAGTGACCTAATTTTCTACAATTATAACAAATATGTTCAGTTTCAGACTCACTAAATGAATATTTATATATCTTCTTTGTAATTGATTTCTTCTATTTTGAAGGTATTTTTGTCTATTCTTTGTTCTGAGAAAATATTTGAATTCCTTTCATAATGAATTTGACTGACGATCTTCATCTTCAGAACTTGAGCTTGATTCTTTCTTCTTCTTAGATCGGGATTTCTCCTTCTTGGCCTTCAAGACTAATAACTTCTTCTTTAAATCATCTTCAGAAGCATCTTATCTCTTTTTTAATCGAATTTCATAGGTGAGAAGATTACCAACAAGATCTTCAAGAGTTAAATTAAAATATTTTTGCAATTCTTTAATAGTCACTACCTTTAGTTCCCAATCCCTAGAAAGAGAATGAAGAATTTTTCTATAAAACTCTTTGTTGTCATATTCCTTTCCCAAAGCCTTTGATGTGTTCACAATGTCCATGAGTTAGGTGAACATATCACGAATACTCTCCAAAGCATTCATCTCAAAATTTTCATATGTACTAAAAAGCATTGTAAGTTTTGCCTCTTTCACCTATGAAGCTCCCTCATATATAACTTTCAATATTTTCTAAATTTTCTGCACTGTAGTATAATTTGAAACATGGTTATGCTCTTCAGCAGTTAAGAAATAATAAAGAGCATTCATAGCTTTAGCATTCAAAGAATAAATATTTTTGTCCTAAGCAAACCACTTATCTCTACGCCTAACAATGGTAACCTCCTACAATGATAGTAGGTTCACTATAGCTGTTCTCTATACTATTCCAAATATTATAATCGGTGGACAATAAAAAGACTCTCATACGTATTTTTCAATAGGTATAGTTTGTCCTGTTGAAAAGTGGGGTCGGTTCACAGCATGTCCCGCAGGTAGACATCTCTATCCTAGTCTATGAATCTATAGATGGATAAACAGGCTTTAATACTAATTGTTGAATTTGACATGCAACCTTAGAGGGTGGTGAATAGGGTTGTTACTGTTTTTCGCAAAGAACACAGAGTAAGTAGCAGAATAGATAAGATAAAAGTAAAAAATAACTAACCAATGACATGCAAGATTTTATAGTTGTTCAAATAACAATCCTATATCCACTCTTCGTTTTCATAAAAGAGCTTTCTCGTTAAGTCAAGAGTTCTCCTGAATCACAACCTGAATCAGTAAGCTTACAAAGATCACACCCTAGAATCAACCTAAAACCAGTCATCTAACCTAACTCTCCACAATGAGTAACACCTAGCCCTACTTAGTACCAACTCTCAATTAACACTGGCTTTAGTACACCGTAAAAATAAGTTTGAAACAGACTACTGAACATAGTTTAAACAAAAATATAAAAAGATCTTACAGCCCTTTTGTATTAACAAACAGTCATTCGATGAATCAAAGTGAAGCTTGATGAAGAATGGTGTAGATAATGATACCAATGGCAACTCTCCTTGCTAAGATGATCCAAAGATGATGAATCAAAGTGAAGCTTGATGAAGGACGCTGTAGATGATGAAACCAAGGGCAACTCTCCTGGCTAAGATGATCCAAAGATGTTGAGTACGACGAGAAAGAGTTTGTTGAGGCTCTGGTGGTTCAGAACTCCAATTCAATTTCCTTCTAACATACTCTAGAATTTCTCTCTTCAAGCTCTCATCTTTAATCTATCTCTTTCAATCTTATATAGCCTCTAATTAATTAGGAAAGATCTGTAATAATCATAGTGGAAGTTAGAGATAAAAGGGATCAATGAGCGACTATGTTTAAATCATCAAATTTATAATCATCTATCTCTAACCATCGATGGCACTCACGACCATCCATGGATTCCTCAGCACCATCGATGGGTTCTTGTAATCCATCAATGATTAAATTCATGTTTATGAAAATCTACAATTTGTTATTGTAGACCATCGATGACCTCTAGCCTATCAATGGGTTTTTTATGTCCATCGATGGGTCGATGGCTGAAATCAATATTCGTGCTAATTTTCACATAGTTTCTTCTCGTAAAGTTCGTATACCTGTTTTCACCTGTACTGTATCATCTCAAACAATTACTAGTACGAAAAAGTGCTTGTTATTACTTAAATAGGTGCTATTGTATGGACTATGTTCTAATAGTAATTGAGGGATTAACCTATCTCGTTGTTCAAACTAAGCATATATATGAAAGGAGAATGATAAACTATCATTAGCATCTCTATCATGTTGTTTTTCAGAGCATGAAACAAGGTTTGCTTATCAAAACAGAAGGTTTTTTTATCCTTAAACCAAAATACTAAATACAAAACTTGCACATGATAATGATTTTTTTGTTTGGTGGTCCCTCAGTCAAGACTACTTTATTTACTATGGGGAGTTTAAGTTTTTCCCCCATTGAAATGGTGGCCACTCTAAGATGAAATAGAATGATTATATTAATGAGTCATCAGCAGTATGGAGGTAAAAGTTATGTGCGCGCATATATAAAGATATGAAAGAAACATGGGAAACCTTTCGTTGAGAAAGATGGTATTAGTGGATTAGACGCAACTAATCACTTCATTGAAAATGTTGAATTGAGGTAGTAAGCATAATTAAATGTTTCCTTGATCTCCTTCTCTCAGTAAGTATATTCTATAATGCTGAACTCTGTGCATATAAAGCAATTTTGTGATAATCTAAATCTTGTAAACGTGGGGACAAAAGGGCCATAAAACATGTGTGCATAAGTTAAGAGAACGTGGAGGTTATTTAAGGTGGCCTCAAAGCATGTCAATAAGAAAATAGAAGTATAAGCAAAGAATTTTTGCGTTGTACCACGGTTCGTGCTAAATTTTCATAAGATTGTGGTTCTAATAATTGACATGTCGGTTGCCATATATCTTCATAACAGAATGAGCTAGCATTTTAAGCTTAATTGAGTTAATTAGGCCATTGAAGATGCAAATAGATGCTCTATGTATCAATATAACATCTTTTTGACAAATTATCAAACACACATTAGTGAAGGAAACTTTGAGGTGATTACATGACTAGAAAACCCTAATTTCATCGATAGAGGGGAGGTTCGAGTGTTATAGATTGAGTAACGTGTCTACATCACATTAGAGGAAATAAGGGTCCATAGCTTCAATGAGGAGCAAAAATGAAAGGCAACAAGGAATACCTAGGTAGTAAATGCAACAAGCAAAGGGGGCCAAAGAGGAGGTCACATGGTTGTCACCCTCCTGTGTAAATAACACTCAAAAAACTATCTGACATAAGAGTACATAATACATACACAAAGGCAAAGTGGGGAAGCAAAAAAAAACTTCAATAGGGTGAAAGAAAAGGTTAAGTGTTCTTATAGAGATAGATGTCATATTCTTGGTTTAATTCCTACTTGGAACAAGTCCAGAAGCTAAATCTAGGATAAAAGCAAGGAACACAAAGACAAAGGGATGCAATAAAAAGTACAATGAATGAATTTGAACTAGCCATAGTTCTCTCTCCACCCCCCTTCAATTTCTTTTCCTTGGTATATATTTTGAGTGCAACTCAGTCCATTCACACCCCATTAATAATCACTTTCTCAAAGTCCCTTTCCTCTCTCTCTCTCTCTCTCTCTCTCTCTCTCTCTCTCTCTCTCTCTCTCTCTCTCTACACAGACACATTCACTTTCTCTCTCTAGTCCCCACACACACAACATCCTATCCTTGAAACTGATGGCAATGGATGCCTGAGTTAATAACCAGTCTCCCCTTGTATCTTCCTCTTTAGAGAGAGAGAGAGAAAACCCTTCAAACAAAGTTTTTTAAAATACAATAAGAAGTATGGAGAGTTAGCTCTGAAGTCCATAAATAACCCCCCACAACCAAAAGGCAAACTCCTTCCTCCTATTGCATCTCTCTATCTCTCAAAGGAAATAGAGAAAGGGCATCCTCCATCTTAACAAACTACTATCCCCTCCTCCTCTCAAATTCATTCCTCAGATCCTTCTTCTCTCAAACCGGTAAGCAAATAATACCATCATCGATCGATCGGTCTTTTCTCCTCATTCATATATAAATTAATCCCAATTTCAATCAGCTCTAAGTTCTTTCTAGATCTTTCTTTTGCCATGTTCCTTCAGGCAACCACGGAGTCGTCAACGCTGGAGCCCAAGGAGAAGATGGGCAGAGGGAAGATAGAAATCAAGCGGATAGAGAACACGACTAATCGACAGGTCACCTTCTGCAAGCGCCGAAATGGGCTTCTCAAGAAAGCCTATGAGCTATCGGTGCTGTGCGACGCTGAGGTGGCGCTTATCGTCTTCTCAAGCCGCGGCCGCCTCTATGAATATGCGAACAATAGGTAACTAATTAACTGACTAAACTGCTCAATTGCCTGAAATTTTGTTTGATTTCACTGAAAGAGGAAGAATCTTCACTTGGGTAGTTTCTAGTTTGCTGAGCTGAGGTTATATTTCCTTGTTTTAGTAGTAGTACTTTCCTCTTTCTTTCCCTATGTTTATCAAACTCAAGATTGGAGCTTTGATAACAACCCATTTCTCTTCTGTTTTCTCTCTCATTGCTTTGTTGGGCAACAAGCATGGATCTGTTGAAGCAAGTAGAGATTTGGGAAACAAGGGCAAAGCTCTTTTTTCTACTTGCCACTCTCTCTCTCTCTCTCTCTCTCTCTCTCTCTCTCTCTCTCTCTCTCTCTACTTTCTCTTCAGAGTGAAAGAGAGGTGGCAAGATCTGATTAGCCCTCTTCTTTGACAAAGTAGTACTTGAGGGAAACGTCATGTAATAAAAATTGAGGATTATTGGGTTTAGGGTTTCTTGAATTCTTCTTTATTTGGGACTAGGGTTTGGTGAGTTTGAGGTGAGGTAGTATTTACAATTACGCCCTTGTTGCTATCTATTTAGAATCTTAGGGGGTGGCTCACGAGATTGTCTCAGCTAACTCTGACACCATCATCACTTTCTTCTCTCTCTCTCTCTTTCTCCCTCCCTCTCTTTCTCCTCCCTGTATAGAGTTCAGATGAACAGTTGTTTTGCAGAAACACCCATATGGATATGTTTGTGTCATTTCTTTCTCATTGTGTAGGTTGAAGTTATATAGTCAAAAAGATTTAATCTTTCTAACATATTCTCGAGCATTCGAATACTGTTATTACAAGCTTAGATTTTGATAGAGGATCTTAGAAGCTTCCCCTTTTTTTCAGCATTATATTGCTGAAATTTATTGTAGAGAGCTCTGTGTTTCCCCTTAATTGTTAGTAGAAAAGTTTTACCTTCTGTCAGTGGCTTCTATTGATATGTTATGCACTCCCATTTCCATCGCATACCATTGACATCCTCTAAATATGCTTGATTTAATGATTTCCATGGTTAAAGGTTTTATCTTTCCTCTCAGGAACTCACATTTATAGAGCTATAGAAGAAATCAGCATTATGATTATATCCATATTTTCGCCAGAGACATGTTTTTGGGTCTATTAGGCTGGTTTTGTAGTTTATTATTGGCATCCCCAATGCACATACAATTTTTGATGCCTTAGCAAATTTTAACATCTATTCATCCACATTTAGTATTAACACTTGCCCATGTCTGCTTTTCTTACAAAACCAAATTCTTCACCTTGTGTAAATGCTATAATTTTTTGTGCAAGTTATGTGAGTATTAAGTGTAAGATTGTGAAACTGGAATTGCTTATAAGCCTCATAAATTGCTAGGATATTCATGTTGAGTAAGTTATTTTGCATTAATGGAAACCTCTTTGTTACCTTTTACCTCAAAATTTCCCATGCTTGTAAAATGCTACTGTTTATGATTGGTGGCTACTAAATAATGTCACCAAATTAATTCCAATTTTGGAAATTTGGGGGCATACATGTTCAAACCAAAATATGCTAGATCATGTTTTCAAGTAGCTGTTAATCAAGCTATTTCAAGTTTGTTGACCCTCTGAAGGATAAAAACATGCTAAAAACCAACATCAAAGAGGTTAATAAGAAAAAAGATATTTAAGTGGGTAGCATTAGAAACTGATCACATGTAATTGAGTAAGTGAAGCCAAACATATTCATAAGCTAAAAATGTTATCTAGACACTTGTAAGCTCTAAAAGTTAAATAAATTCACAAGATGAATTCAAAATTTTGAATTTAGTGGTATATATATTAAGCTCAAAATATGCTAGACCTTGTTTCCTAGCACCTATTTAACAAGCAATTTCATTTCATTGACCTTCTAAAGGAAAAAATTTGCTAAAAACTAGCATCAAAAGGGTTAATATGAAAAAAATTAAGTGGGTATTATAAAAACTAATCACAAAATTAAATAGGGTTAACATATTTTATTTTATTTTTTTTATTTTTTATTTTTTTGCTGTAAAAAAAAAACTTAATGTGTTGGATAGACATATGAAACTCAAAATATGCTTATGCAGGTTTCTAGTAGTTACTAAACAAGCAATTTCATGTTCATTGATCCTCCAGACGTCAAAAAATATGCTAAAAACAAGCATCAAAGGGTTAATATGCAAAAAAAATAAAAAATAAACAGATAGTATTTAGAAAAATCACACAGTTAAGTAGCTGAAGCCAGATATAATCATAAGTTCAAATGTTGTAAGACACTTGCCAATGTTATCATAATCTCTAACAGTTAAAAACGTTAAAAAATAGTTGGAGGGGTTTATTTGCAAAACGAAATTAAGATTCTGAGTACGGGAACTGAGGAACCAATAGGATGAATGTACTATTCTGTGCGTATTTGTGTGCATGGGAAGTCTACAAAAGAGCAAAGCAAAATACGGCAGCGGGTATCGAGGCCGGTAAACGGGTGAGTGACCGGTCACTGCAGGGGGGTAACTCACCGCCCGGTCCCCACACCCAGCCAATCATAATCGTGGGATCGTGTGCCAGCGTGGCAGGTGAGGGCCAATCAGATTTTCGAGGAAATTAAGGTAAGAGATTTGTTGAGTGCAGGTCGAATGAATCAGAGACAGCACAGATATATAAAATATAATATATAATTATCAATATAGTATATTTTATGTTGTTTTGATTGATGGGGTTAAAAGAGTCAAACTTGGACCATTGATTGATGTTGACAAAAGGAAGGTTTAGCAAAAAGTTGCCTGTGTGACAAGGAGTAATAATAAATCATATCTTTTGATGGTGAATATCTTTTGGGAGTTAAGTTTGAGATGTCGGTAACTATAGTACATGAAATCCTTTATCGTCCACAACTTTGGTTGATATTGTGAAGTGAAGCTTATGTAAACTAGAGCAACATAGACCCACGTAGAGATTTCCTTCCTGGTAATTTGTAAGCTTAAAATTTTGGAAGTTATGAAACGTAAGATTCTTTTAAGCACTAAAATGTCTAGGAAAGCTTAATTTTTATATACATTTTTATTAAACAGAATCTAAAGTGAGTGTGTGGGTGCGCGCGCATATAAGCAATATGGATGAACTATGCATGAACTTAGTACTAAGCACAAATTTTTGTGCTTGATAGTGATGTGGTTCATTCCCATCCATTCATTTAAATGGGGGACCACATTCACATGAGTTGGAGAGTGGATGAGAATGGGGCGCTTCACTACCAAACACAAAATTTATGGTTGGTACCAAGTTTCTACATTCAATATATAATTAATGTGGACATGATTGAAAAAAATAACCTTTCTTAGATAAGTTTATTCTGCATGGCGCAATTTGGCTAGACATCAAGGGAGATGGATTAAGGAGAAGGGTTAACTTATTTTAACCAATCATGAGTTGTAAGATTAAATTTAATTATATTTAGATAAGACAGTTAAGTGAAGGGTTAAGCCTTTTGTGTTTGACAAATGTTAATAGGTTTAGACACAAAGAATGGTAAAATTGGATAGGAGGGTACAATTCTTTAAAAAAATTTATCTAGTGCTAAAACATCCTAAAAGTTACTATATAAATTATAAGTTAATAGTTTGTATAAGTATCCTAATAAAAGATATTTTTTTCCCCTCAGATTATCTAAAAATCCATTTCTCTACCTGTGAATATAGATTAGTATACCTTCTCAGCAAAATAGCACTCCCTTTTAAATGAGGGGTTAACCTAATTGAACCTTTTAACAAGAGTTTGTTAACCTTTTGACCAAAATAACTTGTTTTGGGCGTTAGTGACGGGTTCTCTCTTTACCCCTCACTTCAACCGTTGCAAACGGGGTCTAAGAGTAAAGGTTGCAAAAGAAGCCTTATAATTTCATTGGCTACTATTTTCCTTTATAAAATATTATCAATTTTTTTTGGGAAAAAGATCTATGGTTGTAATATACTACTGTAAAAGAAAAAATAGAAGGATATAGAAGGCTTTTATATTGTTATAGATTCACACTTGAAGACTTTTATATAGTCATAGATTCATACTATGTGTGTGTGTGTGTGTGTATAATTTAATATTGATATACGTATGTGTTCTTTTCCAGTTAAGTAATTAAAGAAATAAATGAAAAAAATACTTAATTAATAAGAATTGAAAAAATATGCATATTCTATATTTCTATAGTATTTATAATAATAAGAAACGACACTTCTATCATTGGAATAGGGATGGGCATTTTCTTTGTTGTTGCTTCAATAACAATTTAATTATTTTATATATA
>JBAKGM010000001.1:14529993-14546027 GCA_037177215.1 Asparagus racemosus | reverse complement strand
TGTATTTATGTATGTATAAATATATGTATATGTGTGTGTGTGTATATAGATTTTGTGTATGCATTCAAGTACACACGAAACGAACTGTCTAATTTGTTAATTTGTTGAACTGGTTACACTTTTTGAGTCATAATAAAAAAAAAATAAGTTCAAGAGTTTTAAGTATTTAGATCATAATCAAATGGTTGGAGCGAGAATTAATATGCACAAAATCATAGATCTAACAGACATTTTAATTTTTGTCATCCATTCGTCCAGTTGATATGCACAGACAAAACCAAACAAAACACTTGGATTGCTTGATATTTCTGCACTTCATTAAATGTAGATCAATTTAAGTATAACGAATCATGCATTTATTTCAATGACCTAAATTTGAATCAAAATATTAAATCATACATATTTGTTTCTATTTGATCACTTCTAGTCTGAAATCATTATGCATACATAGCTATTAAAGATGAAATGGTTATTTAACCCATGAATAATACAATATATTTCTTTAAATTGTTCACAATATATAATATGGACCAGAATTTACCAAATTCGATACACACCCACCTCAATGCTTAACACGGAGCAAAATTTCCAGCTAAATATGCACTCTTGATGCTAGTTGGAGATAATGTGGCACTAATTACATAACATTGTTTTGGTGTGCATGACTCTTTTGAGCAATTACGGGCATGTATCATTCATTTTACATGGCTCAGAAAGCTCATTTATGCTACTGAATTTAGGGCAGAAGCTCACTTTTGTACTTGTTTAAATGCTTTAACTGATAGTTTTGATATTCGTTGAGCCCAGTGTGAAAGCGACCATTGAACGGTACAAGAAAGCTTGCACTGATACAACCAACGCTGGAACTGTCTCTGAAGCTAATTCTCAGGTATTCTATTGTTTGTTGCCCTCCTGACTTACAAAAGAATGCTTCACTTTTATTAGATGCTATCTTTATAGCAACTGCTTGGTTGAAGGCTACAGATTATATAGTAACTGATTCTTAAAACAAATGCTAAGTAAGTTTTAATATTGTTTCAATTGCAATATCATTTTAAATTTCTTCTATTTATGTGATGTGCTATATTTTTAGTTGGAATGTTAAAAGCCAGTTTTCCAGCAACAAACAAGGACTGCAAAAATTACTGCAGTGACAAATTAAAATGTGATGGCCCCGTGATGGAATTCTCTTGTAGAAGACTTTAAGCTTTAGGATACTTTTTCCCTTTAGAATTTAAGTTGGTTTCAAATTTTATGCTCCTGAATCATTCTCATTCTATCGTGAGGGCAAAGGCAAACAGTTTGGACATATATGCAAATGGATAATCGTATTGAACATTCCTAATTAAAAGAGAGAAGATATATTGTTCCAACTTACTCGAAGTTAGATATAGACAATAACTAAACTAATATTGGAGTAGGAAAATTCTTGATTTATGTTTTTGGTATTGAGATAGTCCAAATTTTAGTGTAGTTACAACCAAATGTATTCTCTTTTCATTCTGTTTGTGTTCACTTGAAGCCATTTGGAAGAGACAAGATAATAGTTTGCTGGTTTTGCCTTCCAAAGAAAGGAAAACATTCTTTACGCTGATATGGTGATCTTAACTGAATTTTTATGCCATCACAGAGAAATTGATCTTTTGATTTTAGAAATAGTCCAATTAACTTGCTTGGTTTGCATATCCTCGTACAAGCAGAATTTTGATCTTTGTGAAAATTTTGGTGGTCACAATTAGGGAAAATTCATATATAAGGCTTTAATATTTCTTTATTATTTTATTTTTAATGACAAAGGAAGAAAATGAGTTTCCAGTCAGACCAAAGCAAAAATAAACCAAAAATAATAATAATAATAAACCATTCTTATATATGCCACACATAGAGTTAATCTTTACTATCTCAAAAAACTGGACGACATTTCATTCTCCTTAACTCAAAACAGTCAACCAAAATTTTCCTCGATTAATGGTTTGTTATACATGCTTTATATCATACTAAGAGATGGATGATTGCTAAAATAAGCAAAAACCAGTTTCAAAACTTGCCTAAGAATAGGCTATGATAACTTAAGCAACTCCTATAATAGGACCATTTATATCTCATGAGCATTATGTGAAGCTTATCAGGTTGTACATATTTCTACTTTGTTTATCGTGTGCTTTACATTTACTTTTATAAGGTTTCGACTAAATCAACGACTAATTATGATATCTTAAACATTTGTCTGTCAAGCAAACGTTTGTCCATCAGCTACTGATTTCACTTCAACTTGAAGTTTCCCATGTTACATCCAATGAACATGTGCATTCCATAAAACAATCTAATCTTGGTAACATCTTTGTTTATCTGATCTAAAATACCATATAATAGGTTCAGCAATTTTATTTCAGATCAAGACATTTTCTAGATATGTTGATTCTTACTTCACCAGCATTCATATATTAGCATGACTCACTGTATAGTAATTATAAAAAAATATTTCCGGTCAGGGATACTCAGAAATCATATTAATATATAAATAATGTAGTACTTAGAAATTGGACCAAAGTTCTTGATTAACAAACCTGTTATCTTAATTTACTCTTCAGTACTACCAACAAGAAGCCTCCAAGTTGCGCCAGCAAATAACCAACTTACAGAATTCAAACAGGTAATTAACCTGTCACTTTTTGTGAATTTGTGTGTTTTTTCCTTATAGAAATATAACATATTTTTGACCTGCAGGAATTTGATGGGTGAGTCTCTTAGTACAATGAGTCTAAAGGACCTGAAGCAGCTGGAGGGCAGGCTGGAGAAAGGCATCAGCAAAATAAGAAGCAAGAAGGTAAACATCATCGAATAGTCATACGATATTTTTAATCTTTACTTTAATTTTTTTATTTGTACGTCTATTGTTATTATTGCTAACTGCATTCCTTACGCGCAGAATGAGTTGCTGTATGCTGAGATTGAATACATGCAAAAAAGGGTGAGAACAAGAATAAAATCCCTTGTCATAAGCATCAGTATATGTCTGTTCTCAAGCATCAGTATATGTCTGTTCTCTTACTCTCCTGAAAGTTGTCATAGCTAATGATTTTATCTTGCAGGAGATGGAGTTGCAAAATGATAATATGTACTTAAGGAACAAGGTAATTTCTTAGTTCCCACTTATGTTGCCTATTGAACACATTTAGCTAGTTGATTAACTACATAGCATGTAGCAAGAACTTATCCCTTTTTTTTTCCTATAAAAAAATTGCATGGCAATAATCTTACTCGTGTCCTGAGCTTAATTCCTTTGAGAAAGCATTAAACCACCAATTTAACTTAAACATGAATGAAGAATTTTTCCTTAAAAAAAATGCATGTTATGCTGAAAACTATCCCTGTACACTTAGCTTCTCTAGTTTTACGCATCAAACTACTACTCCACATAGGAAGCAGCGAATGTAGACTGATCGATCATCTTCAGTTCAGCTATTACATATGCTTTTATATCATTTTGAGAATAAAGGCAGATTTAAAATTTTAGGATGGAATGCATTGGAGATAAACGGTTTAGATGAAGAGTAAGAAATTAGCTTCATTTTCAGCGGGATAATATATGAGGTTGATGTTACTTTCACACATTTCTAATTCCACATAAAACTTCAATGTACACTATAACAAATGACTCTTTGAACTCTGAAAGCTCTGTACTACACAGTAACACAAATTGTTGTGTACAATTATCTTTGTATATTATCCTTAGATAACTTGAGATATCCTAGTTAGGTTTCAAATTGGGGTTTGATTTTATGCAACCACTACCTAATCGAGTTTATTTATCATTTGTTCAGTATATATTTTCATTTTTCTACGTTAGTAACAGGGCCAATGTTATAAACAGATAGCTGAAAATGAGAGAGCCCAGCAGCAAATGAACATGTTGCCTGCAACAACCTCGAACGAATATGAAGGCATGCCCCAATTCGATTCGCGAAACTTTCTCCAAGTGAACTTGCTTGATCCCAATCACCACTACTCTCATCAGCAGCAGACTGCTCTCCAACTAGGGTATATACTTAGTTCCTCTTAGATCTCTCCACTGGTCAATTCATATACAAAACACTTATTTCATTTTTATTTGATTTGATGTAAATTGGTAGTTGAGGTGATGAGAGGTGATGAAGAATGACTGAGGTGCTGCTTTTACACTAGCCTGGACATGTAGAGTTTTAGTACATGACGACAGATTCTACTTCGTCTTCTTCGAGTTGATCAAGCTGCTAATTTTATTCTCTATATTATGTTGTACTGGGGAACTGTTTAAGTGTTGTTTGAAAACTTGTTACTTAACAGTAGCCAATTCTGGTGTGATGTATGTTAATGTGACTGAGTGACTTGCTACTATATATGTTATCAATGTATGATATTTGTGTGACGTGCTTGTATCTTGTTTTAATTTACTGAACATGCATGTAAAATGCAGTATCTCTGCCTCTCTCTCTCTCTCTCTTCATTTCTCTCTCTCTCTTCATTTCTCTTCTTTAGATTTTTTTTATGTAGATGCAGCATGACTTTTTTTCTGAGGTTGAGTGTGATTTAGATATTATGCAAGGTTCAATTTTTCCTCTTTTTCCCCCATTTTATTTTATCGCTTTCTGTTTTGTTTAATATTAGGTTAGATACATGCATGTATCGTGCAAATAAATAAGTGAATTCCTAGTTGACCTTGGTACATGGGGTTGCATTCCAAAGTAGCAATTGAATGTCCGCCCATCCCGTGATTTTTAAATTATTATGATGTGTGAAGAGTATTTCTTCGATGTTTAAAAGGTGTTTTACGCGGGTTAAAACACCAAAAGTTAAATACAATTAATGTTCTTTTGGATTCATGTACGTAGAGATCTGACTAGGTCTTACGTTGGCTGTCTGTTGGCATAGGCAACGGACAGAGTGAGAACACAAACAATAAAGAACAACACTGACAATTAATACCAAAAGTTTGGTAATAGATAGTTTAACATTAGCAAAGATAAAAGTTCTAGTTAAATTAATACGCACCTAAATTTCAAATGCCCAGTTTGGAGTCTCTCTCTTTGACCAACAACTCCCTGATCCATGGAGCTCAATCGACAGCGGCGACCATCGATGTAGAAATGATGGAGATCTGCAATTGGAGACGAGAAAGCAAGATAATGAACGATTTTTCTTCTGCATTTGTAAGCTCGAAAACGGTTAGTTTTTGTGTTTACCTTGAAAAACCCCTTTTTTCTTTTTTTTTTTTCTTTTCTTTTTTATTTAGAAATTTACATGTTTGTTAGTTGATTTCGGTTTAGGGGTGGAAACAGAATTTGGGGGTAGTATTGACTTGAAATTAACGAATTTCAAGTTCTAAAGGGTGTTTGTTTGCATTCAAGTAAACGATAAAAGTCAGAAAATAACTTGTTTTTAATATTTTAGGTGTTTGGTTGCATGTAAGTAGTTATAAAAATAAAATGCAATAAAATTACCACATACGATTTAATGCAATTTTGACTTCCTCTAAAAAAGTGATGAACTCATACGAAATTGATAAAAATGGTAACCAATTTTAACTAAATGATTTTAACTATATTTACCAATTAATCCTATTTTGTCACATCATCTCACTTTACACTTTCAACAATAATTTTATTTTTCAAACAAACAATGCATTTTACTTGCATGCTAATATGGATGTGAAATTTATTTTTTAAAAAAATACTAACTTACACATCTTCAATTCACTTTCAAATTGCCAAACACCGCCTAACTCCTCTTTGCAAAATAAGTTTACCGTTTTAATTACATTTGATGGACACATTCATGTTTGAGGTCGGAGGCATGTTTATTTCTTTTTTGATGCAATAATTTAGGGCCAATGAATTATAAGGCCAGAAGGTAATACAAAGATAAGCCCAGTCGTTAAATTGCAGATTGTGGGTCAATAGCGTTGGGCCCATTAGAAGTATAAATGCACCAGTGGTCTTTAGCCTTATAGGTTTATTCTTGGGCTCGCCCGATTTGTTGTGTGCCAAAATCATAAAAACATGTGACACTTGGCAATTAAACTGCTACGGCCTACCATTTTTTTTCCTGTTCTTTGTGCCCCTAACTTTTGGGCCCGGTTGGTCTACAGCCCGCTGCGGAGGAACTCTAAATTCGGGCCCACAATTAGCTTTTGAACAACCCATAGGGACATATGCTTTGAAGCTTTGTGGGCTACTCTGAGTTGTGGGCTACTATTAACCGATGAAGTTTACACCGTTTAATTTTTTTCTAGAAAAGACTAGTAGTCTTCTATCATCTCCTAAGCTAGACGCCATTGACGTTCCTTCTCCTTCAATTGCCCATCTCACTTCAATGACCTTAATTATTTGCGGCATCTTGTAAGCTCCTCTATTTCCATTTTTTATTTTAATAATTATACTTAGGAATTCTGAAAAATAAATCTCAAAATCGGTGTTCTTTCTTTTCACCAAAAATTGGCGTGATCTTTCTTCAGGGAAAAAATCTCAAGTGGGGCAAAATGAATATAGATTCTTCAATTTCCAGTCCTCAATAGCCATCTAATTCTTCAACTGATCATGAAGTTGATACACCTCATGCAAGAATAGAAAGGTAAGATGATATACACATAATACTTCATTAATTTTAAAATCAATGTTGCATCATGATTTTATTCATTCTTAGTTTTAATATGGAAAAGTGTATGCAAAGGGAAAAAGTAATATGAATTTTTTTGATGCCAATTAGAATTTTACAATAGTAATAATTTGAAATATATTTATTCAATTGATAATCATATTTTGAATTATGTCATATACTCTGAGTTGATACTGAATTTATTTTGAAAGCTTTATATTTATTAAGTTCTTGGTGCTTGGTTTATCATATTATGTATTGTTATACCTTATATCCTTGTATATTATCTTTTTAGAGTTTAAAATTAGTGATTATATTATATACAATGCTTACACTGTTTTTAAATTATTGTCACAGGTCTGAGGATAATTTACCTGTTAGTGAACATGCACACAACCACATGTAATTATTATTTCAGAGCAATTCTTAGATGGCATAATACATATCCAAACTCCAAAGAAAAAGATTGATGTGCCTGAGAAAGAACCAAAGCTTGGCATGGAATTTGAAAGTGAAGAGGATGCATATGCTTTTTATAATGATTATGGTCAAGAAGCTAGTTTCAGTATTCGCAAAAATCAAGTAAAGAAGTCTAATTGAATAGTGTTATTTAGAAATACTTGTTGTGCAAAAGAGGGATTTCGGCATAAGGATAAAATAGATGTCAATGTACTTGATCATAGGCTAATTACAAGAACTGGTCGCAAAGCTTGCATGCAAATGGTAAATATAAGGTTGTCAAAGTCGAACTAACACATAATCATGATGTCGTAAGTCTTGTAAAAACGCGCATGCTTAGATCTCAGAGCAGAGTTACAGAAGCTCAAAAAGCCCAAATTAATCAAATCCAAGCAAGCATTTGTTCTACAAGCTATAGAAGCCGAAGGGTTGGAAAATCTTGGTTATTTTCGAATGGATCCTAAAAATGCTCTGCGTATGACGAGGTAAATGGAAATGAAAAAAAGGTGACATAGCATCTTTACTTGAATATTTTCAAAGAATGCAATTAGGAGGGGTTAGTCAAGTAGAACTCTAAAGTAGAAATAGAATAATTTATAGGATAAAATTTGTAGTGTTAGTCAACTAGAACTAAAAGTAGAATAAAATTTTACAGTGTTAGTCAACTAGAACTGGGATAATTGTACAAAATTATTCCCTTTTTTTATTTTTCTATACAAAAATGAGAGTTCTAGTCTTTCAAGTTATCCCAAGTTTTAGCTTGGAACTAGGTGGTGAAAAACTAGAACTCTCCATTTTATTTTTCTTATTTTTTATTTTTTACATTTTTTATTTTTTTCTTTACCTCTTTCCTCTGATGACCATCACCATCATTAGACTATGATGTCAAATCAAATCTCGTCTCCTCTTAGATATATTTTATATTTTTTTATTGAATATTATAATAATATAATTAAATTAAAGTAAAGAAAGTATAGATCCATAATTTATTTAAAAATAAAATTGAGAGATGATAGAAAGAGATCTCGCGGAGAAAAAAAAGAAGGAAAATATGGAAAACTCTTTTCTGACTTGTACTATAATAATAATTAAAAAAATAAAAAAGCTACAGAAAATATTATAATAATATTTGACAATATCTTATAGACTAACCAAAAGTTATTTAATAGTAATTAACATTCTAGTAGATAATTATCAATCAATAATAGTAAGTTTAAAATACATAAATAGTATTTACATCATCAAAATGCATAAATACATATTTTATGATTATCAAAAATTATCCCACATCATTTTATCAAAATATCTGCTTCACAAAATTGTTCCTAATTATCCCACTGTAATATCCCACTAGCAAAAAATTATTCAATTTTAACAATTATCCTAATTCGCGTGAAAATGTACCAATTGACTAATCCTAATTCACGTGAAAATGTCCCAATTGACTTACACCCCCTTAGAGAACCCTTCTTTCTTTTATGCATTATAGGCTGATGAGCAAGCATAGTTAACAAACATATTTTGGGCTGATGCAAGATGTGTAGTGGATTATATCAACTTTGGAGATGTTGTTTGCTTTGACATTACATATTAAATAAATAACTTTGGATTAACTTTTGCTCCATTTGTTGGGGTAAACCATCATAGGCAATTCTATGATATTTGGTGCTACTCTTTCATATGATGAAACTACTGCTTCTTTTGAGTGGGTTTTTGAAAGCTTCTTAAAGTCAATGTCCAGGACTAAGCCAAAAACTATTCTTACCAATTAGTGTGTTGTAATGGCTAAAGTGATAGAGACAGTATTTTCGGAAACACATCATTGATTATGTATTTGGCACATTTATCATAATGCAGCAATGAACTTGAAAAATACATTTGCCAGTTCATCGACATTTGCTTCTGAATTTCGTTCTTGCATATACGACCATGTTGAGGAGGAAGATTTCTTTGTTGTTTGGAAAATTTTATTAGAGAAGCATGGCCTTGAAGATGACTTTTGGTTGAATAATTTGTTTAGACAAAAAGAAAAATGGGCTTTGGTATATGGTCGTAATACATTCTGTGCAAATATAGTCAGTTCTAAAAAACACTTGAATGTTCAATATAATCTATTTCGATTTTTTGAGCATTATGATCAGTTTGTTGCCGATCGCCGTTATGAGGAATATTTTGCTGATTTTAAAACATGTCAAACAACTCCAATGATGTATGCTAACTCTAAAATGTTGAGCCAAGTGGTGCAAATCTATACTAGAGAAGCATATCAATTATTCGAAGTACGATATAAGAAGTGTCTCACTTGTGATGCATTTAAACATAACCAACTTGTTACAAAAGAGGGGTACATAGTGAAATCAGAGAGCAAATGTGATCATCTAGTGACATTTTGATTATTCAACCAGTAAAGTAGCGTGTAATTGCAAGATTTAAGAATTTATGAGAATTCTTTGTCGTCATGCATTGAAGGTCCTTGATTGTAATCATATTAAACTCATACCACCAGTGTACATAATGAATTTTTGAGTTTTACATGTTTGTTAGAAGTTATGTTACAACTGAATATGCTTGGCCATGGAAGGAAGTCACGCTGAGGGGCAAACCCCGACAACTTTAATTTTTCTTTTTATATTTCTCAAAAAGAAAAAAAAAGAAAGCAACGGCGTTAACTTTGTTTCTCAACCGTAACATCTAATAAGTTGTTATTATCACCCTACAATTTTTAAAAAGCTACTTCCGTATGTCACTAAAGCACTGGTCAAGAATTAATTGTGGGCTCGAATTTGTAGAGCTCCTCTATTAAGCTTGGATTGCAGAGGATTCAGACCCCTGACTTTTGGCAACAGAATATCACCTTTGTCAGACTTTTGTGCCCTTATATTTGTAATATATGTTCTATTATACGATAACATAATGCCACTTATAGAGGTGGAGGATTACGTATTTTGGGAAAGTTTTGGGATTTTTTTTCTTCAGTTCAACTCAATTCGAACTAATCTCTTTCAATGTTTTTCTCCAAATTGTGGAGTTTTGAGGCTTTTCATATTCTCTGAATCTTAAAGATGCAATTCTTTTCCTTTTTGTCATTCTCATGATTGTCGTAATTTTTTGCTTTATTTATTTGACTATTTATATTTATTTATTTTGTAAATCCTAAATATAAACATTTCATTTAAATATTTATTTGATATAATGTGTCGTGTTTTTTTGATATGTTAACAGTTTGTATGTTTGGCAAACAAAAGTCACATTTAATTCATTTGTTAGAATAAAACAAAAGTATCTAAGTTGAGAAAGTAGAACTGGCAAGGGGACTAATTCACCTTCAAACTATATGTATGTGTTTTTATGGGTAGTCCTTATACTATCTTTCTTTTACATCCTAACTGTGCCACTGACGCTAATCATCATATAGGTAAAGAAAAGGGCATGCACCTAATAATAATAATAATAATAATAATAATAATAATAAATACATCCAAAAAAATGCACCAACAAAGATACACCAAAAAAAGAGCAGCCTATTGCCTCGTTATGCGCAGTTTGAAAAGGAATATGAGACCTTTGGGTCTATTAGTCAGCTTGGTAATCTAGAGGCTGTTTGGTTTATCCAAAAGTTACGAGAAAATCTTGGATTCCCATATCATTTCTTTCAACCAATGTAGCCTTGTATTTTTCTCTACCCATTTCTGCAAAGCTTTATATTTTGATTTATTTTGTTTACCACTTTGAAACCATAAGAAATAGTAAGATGACATCCTCTCATTGACTGATGTAGCTTTAATTTAAAGAAACTCATTTCAGAACTTTTATGAATAAAATCGAGTAAAACCCTTTTTTTGAGATTTTTTTCTAATTTTCCCTTTTTAGGTTTTCCGAGAAAGGAACCAACCAGACCCTTAGTAATAAAAAGTTGACAAATTAGTTACATGTACACACAAATTAAAATGTTGATTGCATACATACCCCACATACTTACCCCATATACTGAGGGGCAGAAGTCACTAAATTATTATTAACACTTTTAATATTTTTTTCAAATAAACCCCTATGTTAAAACCTTGGGCTCTAACTTTATATAACATTCTCTCACAGTGAATTGTATAATGCATTCTAGAAATTTAAGGTCAACAAAAGTCAAACTTAGATTGCTCTAATAACATACCAAAAGGGTCCGCCGCTACATCCAAACTCTAATAATATACCAAAGGACGCTGTCGCTACATCCAAACTCTGAAATTGTGAGACTCCAGAGTCGTCACTTTATACCCTTTAACATTGTGACTCTCAAGAAAGTAACAATTCACTGTAGGGAAATATCAGGAAAAAAAAAAAAAAAAACTCCGACTAAGCTAAGGTTACTCTCTACAGATTCTACAACGTACAGTCGGCTGCACAATACCTAGGTACCCAACACCAACACAATGCAACGCTAACGAAACCAAAACACACAACGAAAACATCCCCGACTAAAACTCATCCCCAACCATCACCTCCATCCCCCACCAAACTCCTCCCCATCACCCAACCCCAACGATTCCTCCAGCGTCGCCGGAAAAATCCCATCAGCCCCAAACGCATCAATGCCCACCAAATCCTCCCCCTCCAACGCCAGCACGTCATCCTTGGCCTCCTCCAATCTAAGCCTCGCCCTCTTCCTCGCCGTCAACCTCTCCATCATCATTGGATCCCTAACAACCTTCATAAGAAACGCGAGCATCTGCTTCGGCTTCCTCTCTGTTTCCTGAAGTCTCCTCCACATTTTCTGTACCTTCTCGTCGATAGAGTTTTGTTGTTGTTTTAGAGTGAGGAGGTCGAGGATTATGCTGTCGTCAATTTCGTAGGGGTCGGTGGTTTTCTTGGAGGAGGAGGAGGAGGAGGCGATGGTGGTTCGTCGGACAATGTAGCGGAGGAGGTGGGTTTGGCCTTTGAGGAAGGAGGCGTGGGCGAATTCCCATTTGTCGGGGTCGACCTTGCGAAATCCCTGTAAACATTTGATTATACGTGCAATTTATTAGATATTTGAGGGTGATAATAGGGCATTTCATTGTTTTGCTTATCAATAGCATTTTTCATGAAACATCTGTTATGATAAAATCAGAACACCTACGAATCTTTAAAAAATTACAGAAATGAAAGAACAATGCTCGCAAGACATTACTGCGTTCTATATCCTCACAAACTGCCACCTAATTGGAAAAGATCCGAATCCAATTTTTGATAGCGGACAAAGAACCCTCTTGTTATTAAACCGAATTTCGCAAACAAATTGTAAGACAAGGACTACGATATGGTATAGACCAAGCAATAAACTATTATAATTTTTCCCTTGTGCAAAAAGTTTTAGTTTACTTAGTATTTGGAACTAGTCATAATGATTTTACCTTATAAAGAAAGATCCGAATTCAAAGTCGAGGTATTAGTTTAAACAAACAAGTAGTTAGCAAATAACTCACCAACTGAACTTATAAAAAGTGAATATTAGGTGTGGCTAGTACAGAGAGACATGAACAATTTAAGTTATGTTATTGAATATCTACACCTTATATGAAAGGGAAAATATCACTTTGTCCAAAAAAGGGAGGGATATAAAGGTATGGATATAAATACCTTTACTTCATTCCTAAGTTAGTGCCCAGTGAGTAAATAAACTATCCAAAGGCAAACATCTACCGTTCCTAATTGAAGGCCAAGACACCCCAAACCTCTTTAATAAATAAACTCAAAACATGATTAACTAAAAATATTTTGATAGAAAGCTAACATTTACGAGGCATAGTTATTTAATAATAATCTTTATTTACGCTAGCTATATCACACTGTATCTTCATTACATAAATTAAATAACACAAAAATTGATATTTTCTCCGATTTATCCATAGTAACACAAAGACAACACAGTGACAATAAACAAAAATAGATATGGCAAATAATACTAACATAAGTATTGAGCTGGCGAACGAAACTGGAGAAATTGCTGTGCTTGAAATGAGCAGGCAAAAGAGACTGAGAGAAAGCAAAAGGATCAACCACAACAAAGCTATTACTCTCCCTCCCCCAACATATAACTGCATCTGTCTCGGGATCACTAACCATCTTATAAGTTTTCACTACAAAAGGGGCAGCACCCAAATCCCCAAATTTCTCCATCGCTCGCTTACTATTATTTTTTTTTTTTTTTTCGGGATTTTGCAGAGAGAGAGAGAGTGAGAGAGGGAAAAAAAGAGGGAGAGGGTCGAAAGATTTTGTAGAGATAGAGGGAGTATACAGTGAGATGGGACAAGTGACCGATGCCAGAGTCGACGCGTGGCAGTGGTCGAGAGTGTTCTTCCGTATTATTGGCCACTAATTTGTTTATTTATTTTATATGGGTACTTTTTTGTCTTAGTTCATCACATCATTTATATTTTGAGATTAGTCCCAAAATCATTGGAATTGCAATTTTGGTCAATAAATCATATCAGTGGTGTGAAATTAGTCCCTCCCTCTAGTTAGCACTATTTAATTTGAGGAGAATATTCCTTCAACTTTACACTTTAGCTTGAAATGCTAGTTACACCCTTTTCGGTACTAGCCTAAACTTAATTTGGAGAAAAAGAGAGAAAATTTGGTATGGGCGAAAAGTGATTCTGTCTATAATACAGGAACTAATCCAGTAACTCCAACACCTTGCGTGATTCGAGAACTCAGAGGCAATTTAAATAATTTGAGAGGGTAAGTCTAGAATATGAAAGGGTTGCGGGACTAAGATTAAAAAAAAAACATTTTATATTTGAGTGGTGTTTGTTTTTTTCCTCTCATGATTTGGTTGGATGTTTTTGATGTGAAAGTCACTGTAGCTGTCAGAACTATAGTAACTTTCTCCTGTTTTACATTGTTTGGTTGTGCAAGTGGATGCTGACGTGGCAAAAAAAATCCTAGATGGCAGCTTTGCAGCAAAGCCTCTCCAAAAGAGAGGATTTTGGAGGAAAGTTACTGTAGCATCAGAATCAAGAATCATCTCTACTTCTGTGCTACAGTAATTTTCATCTCTTTTTGCCAGGAGGAGCCAAACAGCCCCTCACTTTTCATCTTCCGGTCACTGACATGCTGGCGTTGGTGGTCAGTTGAGGGAACGCTATCGCTTCTTTTTTTTTTCTCTCGATAGTGTTGGATTTTGTGTGAACAGATTGAATCAGTCATAAGATTTTACTTGGTAATTTCTGTTGATTTTCATTCAAACTATTTTAAAAGGTAATTAGCTCTTTAATCGTGACTAGGGTTGATGAGTTGATCTAACCTACGCATCTCAATCTTCCTAGCTGAAATACAACATTAAGATTAGAATATGTCTATTAACTCGTCATCAAATGAATGACATGACGTTGAGGGAAAACAGAAGGATCAGACAGGGCAACGAGAGGTGCACGCTCGGCCACGTTTTACATTTCACAAGCCTCTTATCTCTCTCTCTCCCGTATCTTGCACCCGATCTTGGGGTCATGATTGTCTCTTGGCCCCTCCCTCTACCAGCGGTCGCTTTTACGTGACTCATCGGGTTGGTATGTAGGGAATTGATGCCCCCATCGTTCAGACCCGCCCTGCTCGCAATACAATAAAATAAAGCTCAAGTATGGCTACAGTTGTAGTGAGAGAAAAGATTCAAACAAAATATTATCCTATTATCGTCACATTTCGGGTTTTTTAGATTTTCCTCCCTCACATTTATCTATATTTTGGTGTAACTCCCTCAAATTATTACAATAGCTATGAGTTCGTTGAAAAAACCTTCTCTGTTAGAGTAACTAACGAGGATTGGGTTAAAGGCAACTAGGGTTGTGCAACTACAATTTTACCCATATGAGTTAAAATAAATCAATTTCCAATACTTAAAAGCTACAATTTTTGATATATATTTTACATAAATTCAAAACTCCTAGTATAACCAAAAGGGTCTTTATCAAGAACAACACCCCATCCAACTTCTTCCCCAACAAGTTGATTTCTTTTGACATTTTCGCCATTTAACTTTTGTTGTCATCAATCCAAGTAAAATATCCTCTGAGCGATGAATTCCTACATTGTGCGCAGTCATAGAACTGGGGTATTTTGTTCTCCCATTGCTTCTATGTCCTCGCATTGCAACTCACAAAAAGCACCTCATAGTAGCCCCAACACCATCATTTCCATTTAGAGAGGTGTTTGAAATTGCAAACTCCATTGCAAACCTGAAGACAATATGGGAGAGACTTTGAGAAACGGAGAATGGATGAGCTTGGAGGTTCTTCAATAGCTTTTATAGAGTTAAAAAAGAAAGAATCGTTGATGGAGAGGAGAGGACCGTTGTCGGGAAAGATGGTTATGGGTTTGGAAGAATAAGAGAGGGATCTTCTATAATTAGGTGGTAATTAGAGAGAGTCCAATTCTCTTAATTCTTACCGTCTATATTAAATTTAATAGATGAGATCACGCCACGTAAGATTTTCATTGTTATCTTGAAAATCACTATAGTCTCGAAAACGACTTGCAAACTTGAAAACAACTATATTCAAAATTACTATTTGTAATAATCAAAAACTCACATGACGTGATCTCATCCATTGAAATTGATGTAGATGGTAATAATGAAGAGAATTTGACCCTCTCCAATTACCACCTGATTGGAGAGGATCTCAATTCAAAAGTTAAGCATAAGAGAATATTCATTCTTATTTATAACCGCATCTAACTAGAGGGGCTTATTTCAACTTACTAATATGATTTAGGGGAGGCAATATCTATTATGACGTTTTCAGGTAAATTATGGGTAATTTGACGGAGGAATATATAAAAACATCTTAAAGTTTTTGTTGGGCGCAGAGATCATGCCCACACGCGGCGGAAGCTTTATCTCCTGAGAGAAGCTGCTGAGTTATATTCCCGTCTCACAAAGGAAACAAGAATAGTAAGTAAAATATCCCAGC
>JBAKGM010000001.1:14469134-14527229 GCA_037177215.1 Asparagus racemosus | reverse complement strand
ATAGGGTAAAAGATTATTCATATAATATTATGGTAAAAAAACAATATAATAAAAAACTATCTACAAATTAATTATCATAACTCTAGGAGGAGAATACAGGTAACTGGATAAGATCATTATGAAAGTTAAAGAGTTTAGGGTAAGAAATGTTTGCCAAACTAATAATTGAACTCTGAAATTTGAAATCCCTATCCGTTCCTTCTCCTTGAGTACCCGATCCTCTAAATTATTTTTTCCGTTCTCCTTTTTTTTCCGATTGTTTTTTTTCCGGGAGTTACTGCAAAGAAAAGGTAGAGGAGATGGATAGACTTTTTAAAGAGATAAGATTATTAGATAGTTAGAGATTTTCTAGGATGGGGGTTGGTTACTTGAAGATTTGATTCTTGATTCTTTCTCTACGTGGAAAAAAATCTACAAGAAGTGGTGAGATGGTTGAAAAAACTTTAGAGTTGGGGTCTTAGGCTAATGGGCTTGTTTGACAACTAATGGGCCTTTCTAAGAAAACAAAAATAAAAACAAAGTGGGCCTTAAGATAAAACATTCATGCATGATACATAATAACATCTAATAAAAAATATTGGGTATTACAATGTCGATGTCTCCGTTTAGCCATACCATTTTGTTGTGGTGCATCATGACAAGATTTTCAAAAATATATACCATTGTAGGGTCAAAATTGTCTATCCAAATTAGTTGCGTATAAGTGCATCCAATTAAAATAGATAGCTTTGTCTTGTATATCGATCCCATCAAATTCACCCTACGAGAGAGGGTTTTATTTTTATGTGGGTTCATGGTTTTCAATAAGCTCAAGAGTCTATTGTTAATTACCCTTATTGATAAAAGGAACCTTCGATTAAGAGTCAATAAAAATCATCAAAACAAGAGAAAACTCACAAATCAAGAAAATGCAATAATATTATTTTCTTTAATGATCATACACATGGCTTAACTAGGGGCATACCCCCAGTGTACAAATTTTCATATAAAGTCCTAGACTAGAGATGTGGCAATTGAAATTTAGTTTTGCGTTTGACTTGGAGGTGTGGAATAGAATTTAGATTTTTAAACTCGGTTTAGCAACGTGAAGGTCAAATTTGGAATTTGGCCTAGCTTTAATGATGTGGACATCAAATTTGGAATTTTGTTCAATTTATCGACATAGAGGTCGAATTTGTCCAGTTTAACGACATAGAGGTCAATTTGGAACTTGCCAGTTTAACGATGTAAAGGTCAAGTTTAGAATTTTTTTCAGTTTAACGACCTAGGAGTCAAATTTAGAATTTTCTCCAGTTTAACAACTTAGGAATCAAATTTAGAATTTTATCCAGTTTAACAACATAGACGTCAAATTTGGAATTTTGTCCAGTTTAATGACTTAGAGGTCAAATTTTGATTTGAAACCCAGTTTAACAACGTAGAGGTCGAATTTAGAATTTATTCTAGTTTAACAACGTAGAGGTCAAATTTGGAATTTATTCTAGTTTAATGATGTAGAGGTCGAATTTGGAATTCATTCCAGTTTAACGACATAGAGGTCAAATTTGGAAGTTTATCTCAGTTTAACGACGTAGAGGTCAAGTTTGATCTCGGATCTAGTTTAACGACGTAGAGGTTGATTTTGATTTGGGATCTAGTTTAATGATGTAGAGTTTAGATTTGATTTTGTTGTTCGAAATGTGTATTTTTAGCTAGCATGACGACTTAGGGGTCGACACAATTGAACATTTTCATCTTAAACTTATTGGCGCATATTTTTACACCAGGTTTTTTCGAGTGTGTTTCTTTTTACACAAAATATTATTTCATCTAGTTTAGGGACGTAGGGTTCTGGGACAAGTTTGATGATTTGAATTTGTCTTTGTATTGTTTGACATTTTTTCAGGGATTAATTCGTAGTTGATGGAATTCTACGAACGAACACGCAAACTCTACAACTTCTAAATCTTTCTAGGGGACCAAACTGTAAATTTTGGGTTGTTTTGTAGTTTTCGGATATTGTAGGGACTGGAGTGTAATTCATGTATATTTTTCAAGGTGTGAACTATAATTTTTTGGACTGTTTTTCAAAATTAGGCTTAAATACAATTTTCGCATTTTTCTAGGGTGTAAACTATAAATTTTAGGTTGTTATATAATTTCTGCAGCGTTTGCAGGAAGTAAACCGCAAATCTAGGCTGTTTAAAAATTTCTGCTGCTTTTTTTAGGGAGTAAACTGCAAATCTGAGCTGTTTTACAATTTCAGCAGCTTTTCAAGGAACAAACTGCAAATCTAGGCTGTTTTACAATTCCTGCAGCTTTTCTAGTGGGTAAGTTGTAATTTCTAGGCTGTTTTACAATTTCTGTAGCTTTTTTCAGGGAGTAGACCGCAAATCTGCGCTGTTTTACAATTCTTACAGCTTTTCTAGGGGGTAAATTGCAATTTCTAGGCTGTTTTACAATTTTTGCAGCTTTTCAGGTAGTAAACTGTAAATCTTGGCTGTTTTACAATTCCTGCAGCTTTTTAGAGGGTAAGTTGCAATTACTGGACAGAATTGCAAAAACTGGGCTCAAATGGATTTTTCAACAGTTATTTCAGGGACTAAACTGCAAATTTCGGGGGGTAAATTATAATTTTGGAACTGGTCTGTAATTTTTGTTTGGAAAATATGGGGGAAATCCAATTAAGACTAGGAGATAAATCTTATTAGAATTTGAATTATAATCCCACTAGGAGATCTAGTGCATTCATCTTATAAAAGAACCTTGAAGGACCCATTGAATCATGTCTATTGTCCCTTGTGAATAAGTTCAAGTGAGTCCCTTTTTCTTAATTTTCTTCATTGATGTTTTTTTATTTATTTATTATCACCTTAGGCACGCATATAATCACACATTGTCTTCGTAAGAGAAATTAGTCATATACTAACTCATGTTCATGAATTCGTCAAAATAATTGTGATTCCTGATGTATATCAAAATCATGTGTGGTTAATCTTTTTTAAGGCGAGTGCATTTCCGATGAGGAGTACAAAGACTCAGTAAAAAGGAGTACAGGGACTCTATAAAGAGTGCAGAGACTCTGTAAAAAATGTGCAGGGACTCGAAAAAAGAGTGCAGGGACTCTGTCACAGGGACTCTTTCAAAAGGAGTATAGGGACTCCAAAAAAATGCAGAGACTCTGTCAAAAGGAGTGCAAGGACTCTGAAAAAGTGTGCAGGGACTCTGTCAAAAGGAGTGCAGGGACTCTGAGAAAGAGTGCGGAGACTCTATAATATTATTATTATACGCGCGCTTATGCACAATTTTTTTTAATTTTTATGATGTTATTACGTGCTAAAACTGAATTGAGTTCGACTAAAGTAAATAAGAAAAGGGAGTAGGGGTTTTTTTGCAACTCATGAAATAAGGAAGGGGTTTTCCCCCCTTCTGTAGCCAGTAGCCTTCGTTATCATCATCTTCTCTTTTTCTTTTTCTTTTTTAATTTCGTGATGACCGGGCTACTTTATTCTGGCTTTGGTTTTCTTCTTCCTCCTTTTTTTTTTTTGGGGGGTTAGAGAAAAGAGAAGAATCAAGGTGGGAAAAAAATGACAGCGACCTCTATCTTCTCGACCTGCCGTCTCTTCCTCTTCTGGATCTATCATCTCTTCATTTTTTTCCTTTTTTTTTTTGGGAATTTTTGGCTAGGGGAATTTCAGTCTGGGTGCTGGGTACTTTCGGTCTGCTGGGATTTTTTAGTTGCTTGGATTTTCTCTTTTTTGCCTTTTTTTTTTTTTTTTTTGGTTATTGTGTAGCTCCTTTTATAGGTGATATGAAGGCGCCATGCATAATTTAGGCAATAAAAGATTAGAGGATTTTTTTTGATATATTTTGCTGCAGTTACGTGTATTTCTGTACTATCCCTTGATGCTTTAAAGATTCATATCTTGTTAGATTTAAGAATCTGCAGACGTAATCCCTCTCGATTTTCTTTGATTGATTTTCTTCGTAATCAACCAGATTAGATGTGGAATAGAGAATCATAGGTGAATTTGCAATTGAAAGCATGGTTAGACTAAATCCACAATTCTTTCATTACGATAAAAAAAATGAAATTTTAATCACCTTCAACAACCATGAGTTAAGAAATGTTGTTTAAAAATATGGTTATGAAATTCTTTGCCACCATCGCTTTGGAAAATACATATTTTCTGTGAAAATATGTTTTCCACCAGTTTTTAAAAATGATAAAAATGCGTAAAAACTTCAGATTTATTTTTCATCAGATATAACCAAGTGTAGCGAGTACAATCATCCACAATGCAAACATAATATCCAAAATCCAAATTAGACAAGAAAGGCGATTTCCATACATCAGAATGAATCAAGTGTAATGGAGTACTAAAACAATGTTCAACATCAGTAAAACGTAATTGAAGTGATTTTCTCATTCTACAAGAAATACATTTATTCTAAAATTTGTTGGCTATAACAATAGCCTTATTTGACCTAAGTTTGTCAAAAATGCAACTCCCACAATGACCTAACCTACAATGCCAAATATCGGCAGTGTCCATGAGCGAAACAAGGGCCAATGCAAACTTGGACACAGTGGTAGGATAGATACGGTAGACACCATTCCTACTGCTACCCTGAAGAAAAAATTTCCCAGTTGCCTTCTCCTTAACGTGCACAGAAAACGAGTCAAACTTAATCACACAATTATTATCATCACTTAAACATTTGACAAATAGGAGATTGTGCTTAAGTTGTGAAACATGATAAACAAATTTGAGATTAATTGGTTTGGCAGAAGAATTTAAATGCACATCACCAATATTAGCAATAGGTAAAAGATTGTCGTTGCCCACTAGTACTCTAGTTTGACCAGTGTAAGGAGATTTAGAAGATGATATACCATCATAAGGAGTCATGTGAGCATACACAGCGGAATCAGGATGCCATAAGGAGTCATTAGCTTCGCCAGAAGACATAGCAGCAAATGAGGCAACAGAAGATGAATTTGGGCCCGAATTGGACATACTACCGTGTGATAGGTAACAAGGGCAAGTTGGTGCAGTATGACCTAGACTAAAACAAAGTTGGCAAATGGCTGCAGTTAGGCAAGACCCCAAAATTCCATTAGATGAATCATTATAAGATGAGTTAACTGAATGAGTAGATATGGCAGGGTTAACAATATCAAAACAATGACAGGAGACGTTACCAATAGCTGGGTTTGCCATTGAACCCCGATTTTGTGAAGGAAGTGGAGTTTATATTGTTGATGTTGATTGTCATAATAACCACCATGCCCACAGCATGATTGCCGCAGCCATGAACTCCACGATAGCCACGACCATGACTACCGCTCCAGTTACCACGACTCCCACCTATGGATCGGTCTTGGCTTTGTCCTTGGTCTCGGTTTTGGCCTCCAGATGCACGGTCGGGCTGAGGTCGGTCCGCCGCTCCTTCAATTGCGTTGGTGCCAGTGAATAGAGCCTGATGTTGAGGGATACCAAGATCCTTTGTTTAGAGATGTTTTACCTGTTATTCGTGTAAAATCAGCTTCGATCAAAGGTCATCAAACATAATAATAGTACCCCCAAAGTAAGTCACGGATGTGATAAGAGACTCATAGTCACTATTCAGCCCAAATAATGTGTACTGCACCAGTTCTTGATCGCTAATTGGAGAGCTAATCGCAGCCAACGAATTAGCAATAATATTGATGTCTTGTAGGTAATTCCCCATAGATTGTGTGTCAAACTTTTTGGTGGTAGTGAGCATTTGCTTGAGCTCAATTGCAGGAGCTAAGCTGCCGGTGAGGAAACGGCGCTAGAGTGTTAGCTATATCTGATAGGAGCGACTTAACTCATGGACCTCTACCAATACGTCGTGAACCAAAGTCGCAAAAAGCCATGACCGAAGGATAATAAAAACTTAGAACGCACCACATTGGCCTTGATCTTTCACTGCAGTGACAACTCCTTTCTTCCTCCAATCAAGTGTATATGGTGCCTTGCAACTTTCATTCATCAACCTCTTATTTATCTTCTTCTCATCTCTTCTCAACATTTTGCTCTAATACAGCTCTCTGAACTCCTCATTGCTCAAATCTGCAAACACATTGAGCCCAACGACATGACCAAAGGACGAGGCGAATGCATTCTTTCTCTTGTTCCTTTCTCGCACATATGCAAGGTTCTTTCGAAAGTTTTCAAACCTCCTTCCCTTCTCCGCTGGATGTACATAGACCTTTTTATGCTTCTCTCTCTACTGTTCGGAGAGTTTGAGCTCTTCTGAAGCAGAAGTGAGCTCGTAACTGATGATTGAAAATTCATCAGGGACCAAATTTCCTAGTAGAGTTATTGGTAGCAAAAGGAAAAAGAGAAGGCTCAGCATCATATTGTGGAAGCTCAATCCAAATAGAAAGTGTAATAAGAAGGTTGCTACAGTGTAATAAGATTTTAAGCTCAATCCAAATAGAAAGTGTAATAAGAAGGATCCAAATAGAAAGTGTAATAAGGTTGCTATAATGTAGTAAGAGTTCGAGCTCAGTCCAAATAGAAAGTGTAATAAGAAGGTTGCTATAGTCTTTCACCCGCTACTAAATCTTGAAGGGCGCAGTGCGAGTTGGACTCTTGTAGCATGCATTCCTTTGATTTTGAAGTCAGAATAGTGACACCAACCAGTCCTGGGAATGACAGCTTATTCTCTTCATACCTGGGATTTGGTAGCTAAATTCTTTTGGGAGAGAATACCCCCCATCACAAGATTGCCTGTATAAAGAACTAATTCATGCATAAGGATCTACAATGAACCATCAAAGGAATCACATAAAAGACCACTTTTCCATAAGAAAATAAAAAGAATCATAAAAAATTAATACATAATGAAGTCTAAAATGTCATCACAAGCCACAGTAACCGTTAATATGTACTGTCAAAAATAAAGAGTTACAGAACACAACTGGGGCTAAAAAGCCTTGATCCTATCACGGATCTCACTACAACAAAAGTATAAATTATGGGTTCCGCTGTCAAAAATGGGCTGCAGGTCGTTTCCTGATGCATGCAAAACATGGTTACATTGCTACAAGTAACTCGTCGAGTTCTCTCTTGCCTTCTTCCTTGCAAGCAATCTCTCAAGCTGCAAGTATCACCACAAATTACGTCAGCAACTAGAAATAGGGATTATTGAGTTATCAAGAAAGCATAGGCCAACATATACAAAATGCTGCTTTCGCTGTCAAATAGTAGGTCTCCGTAGATTATTACCAAATAGCTATTGAAGAGCGACCAGTTGATACATAAAAACGTGCTATATGCGAGTATTCAACTTGTCAGCATCCTCAACATATGAAAGTACGATCATTTAGAACAACTGACAACATCCTCAATATCATCCATATTTATATTACATGCAAAAGCAAAGATTACATCCACAAGGAACAACTTAGCAGCATTAGCTTTCAAAAACTTGAGCAAAATTGAAACAACTCTATGCACGGATATAACTTGTACTTTATCTTAATCCCTCTTAACATGCCTTCCACGCCTTCTATTAATTTCAATACAAGGATCTGCAACCATGCCATCAAGTACAGTAGAAGTCAAATTTCAAACCAACATCATACTACCAAGTACCAACATCATCTACTAAAGATCTGGATGCTAATTTATCTTCTCTATGCTATTCTAACATCTATCTGCATTCTTTATAGCCTTGAGATTTACAACTAAAGAGTACAAGACCGTAAAGACCTATATGCAAATATGGAATCTGTTTCTCTTCATCTTATCCGCACAAATCTAGCTCATTTTCTAGTTCCCGTCCTTAAAAGAATGAGTATACAGATTTACATCATAGAACTTTGATTTCAGTCCTCCATCAATTTCTCTCGTTAGGATGCCTTATATGCAAAATGTATGACTTAGTTTGCTTTATAGTTAAGTTGCATCAGAACGGGTACGGGTACCGGTGCAGGTGTGGGTACCGGTGTGGGACACGGCAAAATTGTAAAATGAAAGGAAACGGGGACACTGCTACACATATGTATTGAAACTAATAAGTTACATGAGATCATTCTTAATTTCCAATTCATGTGTTACTAGGATTAAAAGTCTTATCACATTTTAAGTTTCTTTTATTATGTTGATTATTATAAATTACAAACTACTTGTTTTTTAACCAGACACCCAAAGGGCCCTTTAAAATCATAGTTTTGAACTTGGGTATGGGCACGAACCTGCCCTACGTCTAATGAGTTTTGAGAAATGAATGTGTAAGTGTAGGATATACGTCCAAGAAGTATTTGGCAAGTGTATTAAACGAAAGCATATATCATATAATTGAGCAAATGTCTGAATAAATGTATGCATACATCCAAGGAGTGTCCATGAAGTTTGGGTACGGGTACGTGTCCGGTACAGGTACGTCTTCATGATAAACATACCCGGGTAACATAGCTCAAGAGTTTAAATATAATTTCAGCCCTTTATAAATTTATTTCTGGGATGTTGTTTCATGTTTGTTTCCTAGTTTCTCTTCTATAGTCGGTGCTCCATCAAGTTTCAAAGAAGTCAGCTTTCTTCAACTGAAGTTATCTTTCAAATTATCCTCCATGTCAAAAGGCTACAATCTACAGTAAATAAAGCTTATAGTTAGGTATTAAGTTGGTATTCTCTGCCATCCACTTCAAAAACAACAAAGCCTTTATCCCAATTTTTTTGGCTTGGCTACATGACTGTTATCCTTCAATTCAGTTATGTTTTTTTGTCTCCCCTAATACATATACATCTTTATAAACTCCCGTTGTTAATAGCCACGGGAGTCTATTTTCACCTTGATGCACTTTTCATACCTACAATCTGCAACGAAACTTTTTTTTTTGGCTATCTCTGAGTGCAAATTGATACCGGGACGGTATGGGCAAGATGGATAAAAGGAGGGAAAAAATGAGGAAATGAGGAAAGGATGTCGGTTACTCTAAGGATACAGACACACCATCTTAGAATAAATGACAGATAAAGGGGTTAGCTGATCAATCTAGAGATACAGAGTGGTGACTCTAGATAGATACGACGATTCACCACTCCAAGGACCCCACCTTAGAGATATAGACAAACACTCACACTCAATGGAATCCACGAATGAAATATAGAGCAAACACAAAACACAGGACTTCACTTTAATCAAAACACAACACATAATCCTTTTCCTTTAGACTTTAAAACTATATATAGGGTTGAAACAACCCTACAAGCATAAAATACTCATGAATCTAAAAGAAATTTAATGACATTGAGAAACTAAAAGACTCATTTGACAAATTAAATAACCTAGGAAATGTAAAAGACGTCATGTGATCCAGATTCGACCCCCTTGCTGCATTTTCACAATACCTCTCGGCATAGATCTCCAAATTATGCAAACTTTGATTTTTACCGAAGCTAGACCCAAATATCTATGGATCACTTTAAACGGGATGTCTTTTGGACTTCTCTAGAGAAAGTTATGGTCAGATCAATCAAAGCCACGCACACAGTCCAGAGAATCCGAATTTGCAATTTTGACTTCTTTGCTCATGCATCACAAATAAAGGGAGATATATACCAGCAATGGGAAGGTACTTCAAGGAACCAGACAGTAGCTTAGGTGTATGTTGTAACTTGTAAACTACATTCTTCTGAGGTTTAAGATAGACGCCCAGCAATGCTCTAGATACAGTATTATTATAAGTAAAATTTTTAAAAGATTGAAACTGCATTTTCCATGATACTTGTGCATGTACATATGTTAAACTGGTCATGTGAAAATACTCCTTAACAAAGAAATAGAACTTTCAAAAGCAGATAATATGCATGTTAAATTCAAGGAACAGAGAAACATAAAGAACACCTCCTGCTCTAACTTCCTAACTGAACAAGTATAATTTAATCTGCAGACTCCTAATTTGAATGGGTAAATGCGACAAGGCGAACATTATCAGCAGCAAAAGAAACGAAAAAGATAAGGAAAGAGTACCTTTTTCGTACTAATGCCTTAAATTCCATCAGGATTTCTTTTTCTGGTGTTTGGAGGGGTTCCATCAGGATTTCTTTTTCTGGTGTTTGGAAGGGATCTTTCCATAGGCCATGAGCCTTGATCTTGATAGTTTCAATTCAGCTTGCCGACGTCTTCTCTTCATTCGCCTAGACATGGTATTTGCATCACCACTTGGTTCCTCACTTTCTTCTCTTTCGTTTCTTGCTCCTGCTACGTCAGAATCTGACTTCATCTCATGCTTCTTACTTTTCTTACTGGCATTTGATGTTTCTCCATGAAGAATTGAACTCTTCTTCAACTTCTGGTGATATGTCACCTTCCATTCTTTCTCTCTGTAAGGAGCTAACTTCTTTAAAGAAACATACTGATTCAAATCCTTATCATCTGCCATCAAAATCTCTTCTGCACCCAGTCCGAATTTATTAGCTGGAACTGGCTTATACTTGAATCGTGTCTTAAGGTCTCCAATAGTGTCTTCATAATCTAATTTATAGTACTCTTCCAACTCCTTATCAAGCTCAACTTTCTCCTTAAGAGTGATCTTCCTTTTTCTCTTTCTCTTACTCTCTCCTTTCTCCAGTTCTTCTTCCTCCTTCTGTTGCTTCAAAATCCGTTCTCTCGCTGCTTCAAACCCCTCATTTGAACCACCAACATCCCAATCTTTAGGAAGCCCAAGAAATTCATCCTCCTTATCAAAATCGGGCTTCTCCAAATCACCCTCATCACCACTGCCAAACCCAGGATCAGCATCTTCAGCACCATAGTAATCCACACCAAACATCTCTTTCATCTTCTTGTCATACTCCTCAGGATCGAAATCTTCCTCCAAATCATCAGCACCCAACTTGCATTCCCCATCATCTCCAATCCCTGCAATTGCCCGGACTTTCTCCAACTTCACTTGAATCTCTTTCTTCTTCAAATTCTTCAAATGCTTCAACTCCTCCTTCCTCTCAAACTCCGCCTGCGCCATTCTTTCCTCTTTACTCTTCCTCTGCACTTTCCTACTACTGGTTTTCTTCCTCACCGACCCCTCCGTAAACCTCGCATGCCCTAAAATCCTATCGCCTTCAACCTCCTCATGCCGGAAATTATACTCGGCTTCATACTTATCCTGCTTCTCGAGCTCATCCTCATCCTCCGAAACCCCAATATCTTCAAGAATCAGCTTTTTCTCCTTCTCCTTATCGACCCACATCTTGTTAAGCAAATAGTTCTTTAAAAACATATCATCCTCATTCAAATTACCATCTTCACCAAAATACTCATCCAACTTCTTCTGTATCTGTCCGGCATTCTCATCCTCCTCCATCTCATCCCCCTTCCTCACCTTCTCCTTAATTATATCCCCATCATCGTCCGATCCAAAAGCCTCCCTCTCTGCTTCAAAAAAAGCCTTAATGTTCTCAGCCTGATCCTTATTATAAACTTTCGGATTCGATTTTTCCACATCAAACTCAGGTCCCTCTTCGGTCAAATACTTATAGTTCACATCCTTCAAATAAATCGCCTTCTCCTTCTTCTTCCTCTTCTTCGATTCGCCATCGCTATCCTCATCATCCGATGAGGATTCAAACAGCTTCGCGTCCTTCTGATTCAAGATCGGATCTTGCTTCTTGACTTTAACGAGGGCGTCGTAGAACTTGAGATCCTTCTGCGGCTCGTCGTCGGAGGATATGGACTCGTCGTCGGAGGAATCGGAGGAGGAGGAAGCGACGACGCCTTTCTTTTTGAGCTCCTCGAACCGCTGGAGATCCTCGCGCTTCTTGTTGTGCTCGAATCTGCGGGCGAATTCTTTGTTGATTTCGATCTTGGAGAGATCTTCGTCGTTGATGTTGGGATCCGAGACGGCGAAAATGTCGACCCCCATTTTTTTGAGAGCAGAAGCAAGGAATTGGAGAACCCTAGAAAGAAGGATTGGAGCGACCTAGGGTTTTGATGTGGTTCGGGCTTTGAGAGTTTTTAGGGTTTCTGTGGTTTTGGCGCGGTAACGGGTCGGGTTCGGAGTCGGGTCAAAGAATTACAGCTTTACGGTCCAAACTTCGTGCTACCCAAATGGATATGGATCCCTTCGCTCTTGTTTATGGCATTGGCAAAGGAGGGAAAAGGGTCAAACATCTCAGATATTTGGATTTTTTTCCGATATTAATACTTAACATTTTGAAATTGATCCATCAAACCATTAACATTGAAATTGTTACTAGTTCCCCAATTCTTATGTTGCTTTACAATTCGGCCCTCTAATCAATGGTAGAAGTAACAATTAAAGGGATTGATTTAAAACACCGTGAAGTACTAAATACATAGCTTACCTCTCCAGCTAATTTCATAAGTAGGTGACGAGCTTCAAGTTCTTTCATAATACCAATATCAATGGTGATCACATTTTCTTCCGTACATCCAACCAACTACAATCAAACCTATACACGCACAGTATCTCCCTTAAACCTCCATACATAATAAATAGTAAATAGCCCACATTTATTTAAATAACATAATAAGAACAATAACAAGTCTCACTTAGAATATAACAAAAAATGACGGTCCTAAGCATAAAGATTCGGCGCAAGCAAGCACAGTACATAGAACAATATTAGCCCAACCTGATTAATGGCCGTAAGATATATAAAAAACAAGACTAATATCAGTCTCACACTTGGGAAATAGAAAGATATAAATTGTTACTGTTCCAAAAAAAGATATGCGATAGTGTATTTACAAAGCACAGACCATCCACATAATGAAAGAGAGCAAAAAGACAATTCATGTATAAAACACAGATCAGGGATTAATTTCACATCTTCATATTGAACTGTCAAATTTTAAGTAAATTACTCTCCTTTACAGGATCTGCGTCCCCTTTAGGGAGGCCTTATTCACCAAGAACAAAATGGCAATGAGAATCAACTCAGCTTCATTAGAACTCGACAAAAAAGCCAATGCCAATTTCCAACTTTTAGCAGAATTGCGCTCCAAGTCCGAACCTGTCCTGGCCTGTAGGCCCGAAGCAAATAATACGGACATCAAGCATTGAGGAAGAGGAGAAATGGTGGCTATTAGTGTTACCAACTGTAACTATTTTGGATTACTTTTTGCTTGCTTTCAAGGCGCTCCAAGTATTAGCCAAATTATCATTAAAATAGATGATCAACAGCTAATAAGTAGCTTCCAACAATTGCAAAAGATGCAATGCCACTTCGAGCCATCCTTAGCCAAATGCCACGAAACATGATGTTTCTATCGGCAGGAGACATTCCTGCAACTCTCTCTATCCAAATTCCTGGTGCACTCCATTTCAACAACTTTCTTTCCACAGCTATATACTGGTACCAACAAATGAGAAGACATGAAAAATGAGGCATCATCCACACATTTAATTAAGTTAAAGAAAACAAGCAGGTTTAACAGGCAAAGCTAATAGCTAAAAGAGTAAATTTCACAAAACTACAATGAACTTCGAGAGATCTTGCACAAGGCCACCGTGAATGTTTTTTCATTAGAAAAACCTATCATTTAACTTTTTCCATTCACTCACTGATTATTTGTACTTTATTCAGAGCAAGATTTTGAAAACAAGAAAATCAATCAATTGCAACTCATTGGTTATTTGTTTTGCTGGCATTCCAATCTGTCAATGAATTTTCAACTAGATGCTCCACTACACTACTTTTTTGTTGAATTGAATTGTATTCATCTCTAGTTCAAAAAAAAATTCCATTCATCTCATTCAGCCAGTGGCAGGTGGCAATATTGCTTACAGGACATATATAGATCCGAATTTTAGGAACAATAAAAAGCAGCCAAAAATACCTTAGGGGTAACAATACACTGGGACCTTGTTTTAGCAGTGTCAAAGGTGTGAGAAGCAGCAGCAGCCATTGTTCCAGAAAACCCAGCAGCAAGACTAGAAGCTAAAGGAGATATAGGGCCGACTTCATTGATTGACCTGAAAAACATAGTAAAAGATAATGGCATCAGATGTACTTCACAATTACAAAAGGAAGTTGACCTTTTCTTCCTTTCTTAGGCTAAACAAGAAGTACTGAATCCACTTCTCATCAGTTGTAACTTGGAAACCTAGAACTAGACTCTAGGGAAATTTTACCCAATATTACTTTGGTTTAAGTAAGGCTAACTGTACCATTTTTTCCCTTCTTTAATCATTAAGTTCATAAGGACTATTTCTCCCTCTCCATTGACTTTCCTCTCTTTATTTACACTTACCGTCAGTTATGTCAGTCAAATTCCAGCCACTAATGTTAATCATAAACCCGTATGCTTAATGCATCACTGGTCATATTCTGTGGAACTTCTCCATTACTTATTCCATGAATGAGCAACCTTATGGATTGTAATATTTTTCTGGAGCCATTCATCAAGCATTGAGAAAAGCATCAACTGCATGCAACTTTAGGTATTTCAGGAAAATATACTCTTAATTTTACTAATTTCTTAAAACAAGATCAACAACACAAACAAATATACTTGTAAGCCAGAACTAAAAGAACCTTAGGGGTTAGACCTTGATGAAAAGGGAAGCAAACCAATTTACTCCTGTTAATATTTCAACTCCCGCATATAACAGAACATTATTATAGTTCTTCTAAGCAACAATGGGCAAAGTAGAAAACAAAATTGCTGATATATTGGCATTCTTAGATAACCATGACCTAGATGCCCACAACTACCTAATCAGTTTACCTTTCACCACTCACACTTATGAGAGTTAACATTCATGTTTGCAGAAGCTCTAATAGACCCAGGCAGATAGATCTACTAAATATCTCTCTCTTTTATTGTTAGAAGCATCATAAATAAGGATTTACTAAAAGAACCAGTAATGCTTCCATAGATCTATAATGATAGATCCATTCTCAAAAGCATACCATCCTTTTTATCATTAGGCATATCAATAGTGGAGCAAAAGGTTTAAGCCAAAAAATTAAAAATTTTGTGATAGACTGATAGTGAGATATGTTAGAATCACAATCTGATCACATGATATAATTGAATTTTGCACATAATGCTCACTACGTAGTATCACAAGGAACTAAGGGGAGAGCAAAAACCTGGGTGGAGGATTTATGTCAATGGCCTTCCAATTAAGCATTGCTATGTGCAAGAATTGCCATGTTGAAAAGAAAATACCACCAAAAACACAATCTCGAGCTATTCCCGGCCGAAGGCCTTTCCATAAAGAATTCCAACCTTCCAAGGATATAATATCTCGAGGCCGTGTAACTTCAGATGCAAGCGGTGGTCTTCCAGAACCAGTCAGCATCCACGGGTACTGTTTAAGTTCACCAACAATGTCAACATGCTTGGGGAAGACATTAGAAAGAATACCAACAATGTTGTTCCATGCCCTCATATCAGGAGTATAACTAGGTAGTAATTTTGAAATCATTGCTGTAGAGTCTTGCATGACCTTAACTGAGCTAATAGCTTTATAACCAGAAGCACTGGCTACTTGTTTCCGGAGTTTAAGAAGTTCAAATGGGGTGCACATAACAGATTCTGCTCCTCCAGCAGCAATGCCAGCTAAAAGAGCCTCAGATACATAGACATAGTTATCTTCCCTTCCATCTGTCAAATTAAAATAGACAATCCGTGATGTGTTGGGCACAATTGATTTCTCTTTCTAGTGAAAGGAAAAGATAATAGCACAGATCAAACTGCAACCAATTTCAGCTTATCCTTCCAAGAGAAAGCTTAAATGCTGCAAATAGTATATCACTCCTAAAAATTTGTAAAAGAACCAAGTTGCCTAACATATATCAACTAACTCATTCCGACAAAAATGTTAATAGAAACATGGGCCAAAAAAAATACATTTATCAGATACCTGCTAAAACTACACTTATTATTAGAAGTCGGATTTTGGATTGGATTATAATTTATTTTATTTAATTTCAACAATTAATCTATCTTTTCCGCGACTTGACTTTTCTCATATATGATCTGCATTAGTGGTAAGGAATTTAACATAAGATCTTTATTTGAACTTCCGCATCACTATAAATGATATCGATTCCATTCTATTAATTGAGGAGGCATCTCTTGCCATTTATAATTTCCTAAATAAATAAATAAAAACCAAATAAACACCACCTTCATTTCTTACAAGTTGAGCAGCATGGCCTTTAAGTAGGTCTAATGTTCGCCAAGGTACCTAGCTTTTCACATCTTGTAGCATATAAAGACAAATATACTAATATGTTTATAATATGCTTGAGCTCATTACGTTTGAACTTTAACCATGAGGACAGACTATTTGTAGCACCACTGGGCTTCTAGGTCCTAAGGCCAATTTGTTAAGATATAAAGGATTGCAATACATCTAAGCATACCTTTATAGAAAGCTGTTAGAATTTCATATACTCCAAAGCGTGTGCCCAGCCCTGAAATGCTACCGAGTGTTGACCAAGGAAGCCCACTGTATAGACCTAAACAAATTGACATAAGTAAAGATCATTTTTGAGGCATCCATTGAGATAAATGGATATGGAACTCGATGGAGAAGTCAAAATGAGATGCATACTTATCAATGCTCTTATCTTAGTAAATGGACAATTAGATATGCAAGTTAAATATTGGAAAAATAAGGCCAATGGGAATGAAGGGTTATATGCGGTTGGATGTCCATGGTTAAGGGAAGAGTAACATACAAATATGAAATCATACCACATACGCCCTGAGTGTTGGTGTTACAATAGCAGCTATATTCAATCTCATGACATAAAATTGTGGCTTCTGATATCTAATGTTGACAAATAGCACCCAAAAAAACCTATTGCCATTCAAACTCGCATCATTAATTTAGAATAATAAGCTCACACGCTAGTGGACAGTGAAGATCCTGACAAAAAAGAAGTATGTAACGGGAAATAAAAGGGTGAAATTTCTACATAGTACATGCAACCAAAAGCCACAAAAATATAAACAAGATTGACAAAGATTTCGTAAAAAGAGTTCATTCTTTTCAAAAGTTTACAAGAGACTGATTTAGATTATTAAGAAAGATTCTTGTGGAACTCTCAGCTGCAGATAGTGAAGAGGCTTTCGTAAAAGAAAATGGAACTCATCCATAAATAAGGAAGATATTCTCATAGAACATCTTCACCTATGGAGATCGATTTTCATTATGACTATAAGCTTGTTCTCTCTTCTCTAACCCTTTTATATTACATTTCATCCTCTCTTTTTTTTCCATTCTGAACCATCATAATAATGGCCTGTTTGGATGGAGGGTAGAGAAGGGAAGGGGAAGGGAAATTTGGGTTTACCTTGGTTTGGGAGTTCCATTTAGAAGGGTAGAGGAGGGGAATGAGGGGCAAAATTGAACTAAAATCTTACCCCCAAATTGTGGGGTAAAGAAGGGGAAGGGAAGGAAGGGAAATGAAGGGAAATGATTTCCCTTTATTCCCTTCCCTTAATTAGTCATCTCCCGAACACAAATGTAACAAAAGACACCCAATCGTCGTCTTGTAACAAAGAAATGCAGTTTCTAATACTTTTAAGCTCCATTATCTTTATGCACTTGTTCCTCCATTGCAACTAAACATCAAAGTGAATAAAAATCGCAATTTAATGTTCAATTTAACCTCTAAGCCCAGATGCATATGAAACTCGATCTACCACTTGAGGAAAGCTCAATTGCTGAGAAGCCCCCGCACCAACCTATCCATAACTTTTAAAAATCAATAAAAATAACAAAAAAAAAGAGTAAACAACCAAAGAAATCACTGGAATAAAGAGCAAATCTACTTGAAGGAGAGTCTTGAGGGTGTCGATGGGATGAATGAGAGAGGAGGAGAGAGCGATGGAGGCAGAGGCGGCGACTGCGTGGCCTGCAAAAATGTGATCTTTGAAGAGATCCACCATTGGTTGTCTGCTTGATTTTTTGCTTTAGTGTGATTTCATGAACCCTAATTTGAGTTTAGGGCTTTTGAGGTTTAGACGGAGACACAGAATTTTTGGGTGAGAGGGAGATGGAGGGGACGCGGGTTTCGGGTTTGGATGGTAACTTCCGATCCGTTAATTTGGGTGTGGTTACAGTGCTCTTTTTTTATAGAAACCATCTTTAAAATACTTTCTTTCTGTATTTTACTGTAGGAGTTTTTTTTTTTAAAAATAGGCTATTTTTACTAAATAATTAGCAAAACAGACTGTTTTGCTAATTCTTTAGTAACACCGACCTCTTTTTGGCCAACGGGCTAAAAAGATGTCGGTTTCGTTGGGGAGCCATTTGAAAACATACGGGACTACTAGTCCCGTATGTTTAGTGGCCAATTGCTGGTCAGTAATTGGACCTAGAAAACCCACAGGACTAGTAGTCCCGTGGGTTTTGGCTAATGTTCTCAAAACTCATGGGACACACTATATGGAGAGTCAAAGTTCCTCTCGTTTGTGGCTAATGTTCTCAAAACCCACGAGACTACTAGTCCCATATATTTTGTGGCACAAATTAGTGGCCACTAATTGGCCGCTAAACGTACGGGAGTAGTAGTCTCGTATGTTTTTCAGACACCATTTTGCGAAAAAGACCTCTTTTTGGCATGTTGGCCAAAAAGAGGTCGTTTTTGCTAAATAATCAGCAAAACGGTCTGTTTTACTAATTATTTGACAAAAATGGGCTATTTTTTAAAAAAAAAAACTCCTTTACTTTACTAGTCTTTAATCTCGTGCAAAACACGGTTGTAATTAATATCTAAATAAATTTTTTATTACATATTTAATAGGCATTTAAAGACATTGTTTAAAAGTTACTAATGTTTTACGCAATTTTTAATTAACTTAAATAAATTATGATAATCATGAGAGATACCGGCCATCCCTCTTCTAAACGTTTTGTATTTAAATTTTGTACAATTGAATAGCTATTCCTTCGTTTTCTAAGGGTCACCAACTGAACAGTTGTATGCAAGATAGTTCAAAGACTATAAATATTAAAAATAATCATTGTAAAAAAGTTCAAAGACTATAAAAATTTATCAATCTAGAAAATTAATAACGTTGATGTTAATAATCAAACAATCAATTAAGGATGTGTTGTTGAGAGTGATTAGGGTCCTCTAACTCCTTCAGACGTCCGATCTCGGAGTCGGCTGTTTTCCCTGTACATGAGAGAACTCGTAAGAAGGCGGAGTTGGGTTCTCCGGTAGTTCCTCCAATGATCAAGTCAGTAAAATGCTTAAGTGGGGATGAAATTGAAGAACTGAAAGAGCTCTCCCTTTTTGAGTAGCAGGAATTGCTTACATTTGTGCTAAAAACAGTCCTCCATTTATAATAGTAGTAGAGGGGTAATCTGGTATTTTCGGCCAGGTATGAGCTGGCGGCTAAGATAGTATTGCTTTACAGGTGTCTTCTGTTGAGTGGTGGGGAAGTTACCTCAGCGTTTAATGTGAAGTGACAGAAGACGTGTGGTGCCGATGTAGTCCGATGTGTCATAAATACTTTTGGGGATGGAGAAATGATGGCGCCGGTTGTGCATTTAATGGCAGTTACGGTTATGGTGATTAGTTGTTGACGGGAGTTTTTTCGAGGTAACAATCTCTTTTTAAATCGTCTAGTCGAGAGCCGAGAAGTACCGCCTTTTGACTCGGCTACGATAGATGTCAGTCACCTAATTAGTTGAGAGCAGCTCACCTTGAGTCGACCCAAGGGGGTGGTCGACAAGTACCGCCTTTCGACTCTACTACGCGAGATGTTGGCTTGATTAAGTCGGCCGTGTTGGGTTTTTAATTTCTTTGAAATGTTGAATTAGTTTGATTAAGCATAATGCGGGACACTTGTCTGCTATTGCGTGGAAATTAATATTCAGTATTAAAAACACCATAACAAATAATATTCAAGAGTTAAAAGGGCCAAAGTAACTAAATTAACATTGATTCAAAGAAGATATATAAACTAACAAAAAAAAAGATAAATTGAGGTAGGAGATCGACAATTACATTCTAAAACCAATACGTATAATCAAAATTGACCTCATTCTGAAAATGATACGAAATTAATATTCGAGTTAAGCAAATTAAATTAGTAAGCAAGCAATTAAATTCTTAGAACTAATCCCACATTACGTGCGAAGAAAAATTTCTCCATATAATAGAGATGATAGACTCCTCTGCACTGCGGTCACCGGTCGTCGCTATACCTGAAGAAGAAGAAAAATGAAATTATTATTTAAAAGGTGAAATGCAAACAATGCATTAAGTCAATGATACTCTCAAAAAGCACTTTGGAACAGATGGTAGAAATTTTGAGCCTGTACTGACCTTAGTTGGGAATAAATTGTGAGCTTGTAATCCATTCTATATGAAAGCCAAGTCATCGCCATCAACGAGGATACATTTCAAATAGAAAATCACTTTAAAATATCCAAAGAGAAATTCTACGATCCATTTCTATTTGAATGAGATTGATGGTCATTATTTTAATGATTATAAAGATATACCGTAGAATGTTCTTGGTAACTGTTCGGAGCTGTTAATCTTTTATTTAAGCTTGAAACTGGACACCTACAATAGAAAAGCAATATTTATTAGGGACATATTCTTCAATAATTATCCAACATATGCATGATCATGGGAGTGTCTTCATTATAATTAATATCTAAAAAGATCATAGTTCAATTAAGATGAATTAATGGCGAGTGGCGAATATAAGATCGCCAATATAAGAAATACAAACGGAAAAGGAGAAACATTGCACCAACAGGAAACCTTGCACGTTAATGAAAATCATTCTTTAGATAAAAAATTAACATCTAATCCAAAAAAAACTTTAGAAAAGATGGTCCTTTTTAAAATGAAAAGGAGAACGTTATATCAACATCAAGCCTTGCATGTTAATGAAAATCAATTCATAAGAGAAAAATTAAACAACTAATACAAAAAATTGGGGAAAAGATGGCCCCTTTTTGAACGCACAATCAAATAGATAAACAATTGGAAGTAACAAAATCAAGCTGAAAAAATACCTACAACCCTAAACTAATTAAGATAAAAAAAATGAATGATTGAAAGATGAAATTTGATATGGCTGTTGTTGGATAGAGAAAAAATGGACCTAAATTTTAGAAAATTACATGACAGCATTGATATTAATTATCTTGATTAAGATTAATTTAAGTTGTCTGCATTGTGGAGAACAATTTTCAGTGTTCTGTCGGTTTTTTTATGGTTTTGGGAGAAGCCTGTTATCTCTCAATTCGTGGGTAAAGGAAATAGTTAGGGGAGGTGGTTATTTGTAACGTGGGGTTTTTTTTATAAAAAAGTTATCCGTAAATAATTTGCTGAGTTGGAATTAGCGATGAGATTTAAGTGGTGATTGATACTATATAGATTTATTGAGAGAAATGCGGTTATAGATGATAAATGCAGTTATTAGATGATGGGATTTTCTTTCTCTAATTTTGGTTAAAAAAATGCTGAGTTGGAAATTAAGCAAAGAGAAATGTGGCTACCTTTACACATAGGTTTTATTATTCACATTGCACTTTTCTATCCTTCTGCTTTTATTAATAAAGTAGTTGATACATAAACCATCTTTAAAATATTTTTTATTGCAATACACTACATTGGCTCACTTTTTAGTTAAAATTTACGATAATTGATCCCACCTAACTTCTATTATGCATCATCTCTCAAATATACTTGGTATTTGATGACTAATTGTTACAAAAAAATCAGGAAAAAAATAACTTAAAAGTGAGTCCATGTAGTTAATTGCCAAAAAAAAAAAAACTTTAAATATAGTTCATATATCATTTAAAATTAAAACATGGTTTCTATAAAATGACCGTATTTTAAAGGTGGTTTCTCCGAAAAACATCCTTGAGAAATCTATCAAAAGCCTCTTTTGGCTTATTTCAATATTAGTCCCTTTCTCTGTAATATTTTGAATTAGGCCCTCAAATCATGAAAATTGTTCTTAGGTCCTCTAACTCTTACATATATATACACGTTGGTCAGTAAATTAGTCCTCGAAGCATTGAGATTATTATGAGGTTTCCCAGTAAGTGTAAGTTTGTTTTCGATTAATCACAGTAATCAAGAATAGCAGCAGCAACATAGAAAATAATACACATTGTCTCCACTCTTTTGTTGATCTACGTACCTATTTCATACACTAGAGGAATTAAAATTAGCATGTTAAAACCCAGATAGAACTCAAATGATTGATGCATAAATTAAAGAAATGATTCAAAATGACTTACCAAGTGTCACATCTACAATATAAATGGAAACTATAGAAATATAAAAAATATTTTTGCTTGCCTTTTAATTACTTTATTCTTGCTGGTAAATACATTTCCTGAGGAGTCTATAAATGTACTATAATTAATAAGGTTTCTGAAACAAAGAAGAATGAGAAAAAAGGAAAATATCTGAAGTCAACGACTGATATATTCTCTACTCTACAATAAATATAAACATGAAGGAACTAACAAGTGGAGAAAAGATAAGAAAACGATTCCATTATCCTTGAAATAACATCAATCTGTAAGCGATATATGAACAGTTGGAGCTTTGAAATATTACGAGATAAGGCATTTTAATAACTTCATACTCAAAACTATCCTAACTCGTGAACCATGAGATCTTCAAATAATTGATTAGAGGTTAAGACTCTTACTTTGAACATAAAGACCTAGTGAAGTTCAATACTCTTCACTGATTGATTTGGACATCCAGGCAGGAAACTCGGTTTGGTCGGCTTTGACTTTTTTGTTTTCAAAGTGAATCAAATTTAACTATATTCAAAACTGAACCGAACCAATTCAAATAATCTCGGTGTGTCCTTCAATCATTCCACTCATCTCATACTCTAAATTGAAAGCAAACTCATCAAATTAATTACTTTACAAACTAAATTTAAGCCTTTTATCAATTAAGATGCATAAAAATATTAGTACCAACAATCTAGAAAAAGCCTGAGTTTTTGACAATTAAGTTGATAGCAATCAGTTCAGTTATTTCAATTTTAAATACTATAGAACCAGACGGAACCAAAGTTTTCGTAAAACTTAACTACTAAAATTCGATCAGTTTGATAAGTTGGACCAGTTTGCACCAAAAAGTGCTCACCCCTACATCATCCGGGATTAAACTATGGTGATTAAGTAATAAAAGATTGTTTTTAGGGAGTGTATCTGTAATTTATCCTTCATTAGAGCATTGGTGAGTGACTCAAGCAAGATGCTAAAATATATGCATATGTGTAGATATATTCATATTTGTATATGAAAGGATGCAACTGTCTTCTTACTATTTTTATAGGATAAGAATACAAATATGAATATCGCAAAATATCTGAATCTAGATGCGGATATATGAATATTTGTGTTGATCAAATTGTTAAATCTATTTTAGCAGTAAATTAGTTGATCCGAAACCGATTATTCATGATCTAAACATCTAATTTTAACTTTGTAGGTGTTGTGAACCCATTAGAGAGCTCAAGAAATCTTCTTTATTTAAATAAATATTTTATTTTATAGCAGATGTATTTTTTAATTATATTAGTTTCTCTGATATTTGATATATAAACCAAAATCTATTTCTTCCAATCTGATTAGTGTCCGTATTAGATTTTGACATAGGTACGAATGGTTACAAAGCGGAGACAGCGACGGTAAATAACTAATTAGCAAGGGTGAATTTGAAATAACAAAAAAAAGATATTTACAGGGTGCAATACGTAAAATCCCGAAAAAGAAAATTCGAAGCCTACTCTCTCCTTCCTTTATAAATCTCATTCTCTCGATCTTAATTCTCTCCCTCATTAAAAATAATTTTCGTATTATTTGAATGAATGCATCTCTATCCGCCTTTATCGCAAAATCTCGATCTCCACGTGAGGATGCCCTCAGTTATTTTCCATCCAATCCCAATCTGATCTTGATGTATCAGCATCAAGATGCTCGGATCCCCTTGTGAGTTCTTCCGATTTCATTTTTTCCCTTTTTTTTCCTTTTCATTTTGATCTGTAACTTTGTAGATTTTATTGAATTTTCGCGGATTCATTTGATAGTGTCAGTGTTATTGAATGAAGTTTTTTACTGATTATGATGGAGAGTTCGAATCTCTCATCATTCTGTTGAATCGTTCTTGTGAACTTTATCGGATTGTGTTAAGTTGATTGATAGAAATTACAGCCACTTATTAAGTCTTTATCACTTGTTAGAAGATATAATTTTTAGGGTTGAAAATTTTATCGTGTTGCTTGAGTTGACCCTGAGAAAAGATGGAAATTGTGAACTCAATAAGGATGATTTGTAATATCGAAAGGTTTCTGCTTCCAAGAATACATATCGTAGATTTTCTATGAATGAGATAATTAATCAGTAGCGGTTATGGAGGTTATCATATGTAAATTGCCTTCGAGCCATTTTAGAGGCTTACTCAGACATAAACTAAATCGGATAGCTCCTAATAGGTACTGGCAATCATTCCCTACTTTTTAATTCAGCTTAATTCAGGTTAAAGAGTACACGTGGCACTCGTGAAAACTTCTCAATGGGTAGTAGACATGCTCCTTCTCTACGTTACAGCGTGTACCATCCATAATTTAGCTATTCATTCATCTACTTCTGTCGTGAAAATCTGAATATTTTGTGGAATTCTTATCCTAAAAAAAATTAAATCTTTTGATTGTCATGTGCATTACTACTGAACAAAATGGCTTATCGAAACTAACATTTCTCCCAAATTTCAGCTGTTAGATCATGCGGTGGTAAATCTTCTTCGAACAGAAATTTCTGGATCTAGTTGCTCTGGTTTTTAGCTTGGTCTGTCGCCGTATACTGTTACACATTTATGAGGTGAGAAGTGGGATGGAATGGTTCTATATTTCAGATATTTTTGGAGATGGAAGAGATTCCAGGTGATTCAGGCAATCTGAACTGAGGCCTTTTAATTCCATTTGGTGTCCCTTCAACTTGCATGACTTCCAATCTGTTCAGCTGTCACAGGAGAACAGAATATGAGCTCTGAAGAGTCTGCATCCAATGTCGAACAGGCTGAAGTTTCGTCTCAGGCTGCTTCTCAGATTTTGTGGTCAACAGGAATTTTGTCCAGTCCAATACACAATGGTTTCTATTCAGTCATCCCGGTAAGAGTTTTCAATTTCTTGTCATGATTCCTAAGACAAGTTAGAGGTCTAATTCTTCAGTTAACAGCAATTGCATGACATTTGTTGCTAGCATGAGATTGTCCAATAATTTGCATGGTCTTTACCTGGAAGGTGCAAAAAGTTTCACACTTATAATGTTTATGCTACTAGTAACGTTGCAAATAGGATTTGCTCATAAATACATCGATATAGACAGGGATTCGAGAAATCGTGAAGTCTACAATGCAATTATCCAGCTTGTTAAGTTTTTTGCTTTGGGAAAATTGTACTATTGTCAAGCTAATATCTTGATAGGGGAGATTGGGAAATTTTGGCTAGGTATAAAAATGTTGCGGTCATTGCTCCACTGTTCAGGGTGAGTGTTCGGTTTGTGCATGGATCAGATGTGTGTGTGCTATGGACAACTAGTATCTTGTTTAGTTCTGCAGTGTGTCAGCCAAATAAGCTTAAATGCTTAATGAATATGCAGAGTCTGCTGCATACTATTATTTTAGCTTTATGTAGGATGGTCTATGTGAATGGGTTTAAATTCTGGTTTAAGTCTTACAGATTGCTGGAGTTCCTTTATTTTATTTTTTTATTTTTGATTTTTTGCCATAGGGAAAGATGGGTTTTTGCCCTAAAATAAAGCATTTTCTATTTCATGTAGACGAGGTTATTGGTTAATCATTCATGAGCTATTTCTTACTCCAATTTCCATTCTCGAGCTACTTCTTTCAGATAAGCTGGTCCGTCACTGGTAGTCACATGATTAAGCATGGAATTTGAGGAGTATATGGTTTAGTTTGAGACTGAGGCTGAGTAAGACTTCAGTTTGACTATCACTACAAGTTGACCTTCTATTGAACCATAGATGACGGGAACATGGGACATTATAGCAAACCATGATCCATGTTCAATCGTCTCGGAATGCAGTACACCAACGAATTGGATTGCGTATTGGATGACCCCACTTAAAATTCAAATTAGTTAATATTTTGAGAAAAAAGCAACCATTTTCAAAAAAATAAGCAACAAAAAGCGTACCTTAATCGCAACTTGAAAATTCTTTTACTATTTTTTATCCTCGAATTTGAGTTTTGCAGAAAATTGTATATTAAGGCACTTGCAAGCCGAACCTAAAGTGTACCATGTTCCCTAGTACACCATATAAGCCTAACCCCCTCGTATCCAACTCCAAATAAGTGGTGTACCACGCTTCCGTTCCCGGTCTGTGAACGGGAACGCCATGTAACTATGTATTGAACTATTCCAATATCTATCTTCATAGTTGTACAAAGATTCTCTGTGCTTCCATGATCCTTGTGTGTGTGTGTGTGTGTGTGTGTGTGTGTGTGTGTGTGTGTGTGTGTGACAGTTGTTTGCTTGGGGACTCGAACCTTTAAACCTGTATGCTACTTTTTATGTCAATACATACGCTACCATGACCTTCTAATCTGGGCTGTGCAGGAGAAGAATCTCAAGGAGAATTTCCATACAATTCCATCTCCTGATGAAATTCAGTCTCTTGGTATATGGGGGCTCAAAGCTGACATTATTCTTGTAGACACAGAGAAGGATAAGAAGCTTTCTATGTTGAAGCAATTGAACACCACATTGGTGAAAGGATTGAACTCAAATCCTGCTTCACTAATAAAAAGGATTGCAGGCCTAGTGAGTATTCTTTTTTCATTATTTAATAGATCCTTACCTTGTTCTTGGATGTTTCATAACTTGTACTTTGAGATTGTGCTTCTTATAGAGGGTTTACCCTATATATTTAGGAGAGGATTGTTGCAATATATTCTCATTTTACTCCTTTTATTTATTTCCATCTTTCTTGTTTGTCAATGTTGAAAACTGATAAAAAGGAAACAAGAAAAAGAAAGAATGATGGAGATGGAGGGGAATTTTTGGTCTATTGAAATTTCAGCATTCGCCTATTGTAGTATAAAATTGACTTTCTACTCCAGAAAAGAATTATCCATTGACTTGCAATTTAACTATGTTTCTATTCACTACCTCTCCCACTTAAGGTAGAGTGTAGATACCAGTCAACCCCAGCTTGTTAGATAACTTGGAAAAGAGGCACTTAGATGCTAACATCACTTTTATCACATATCCTTGTAAAGTGACTGTCAAATACAGAAATACTTGACAGCAGGAAGTTTCCATGCACATGTGGATCTAGGTGCAGTCAAAATCAGTGCATAGAATTAAATTATTAAAGGCAAATAGAATCAAGTTATATTGTTAATCTACATCAAATCAGATGTTTAATGATTTAATTTTTTCCCCTTTTCTATAACATTCCCCTGCATTTGCAAAAAAAATTCCTTATCTGTTAGTTGTTATTTTGAACTGGAATTTTCTAAATGCTTAACTAGGCTTTTGATTTCTTGAAAAAATTCTATGTAACATGAAAGCAACTGCAGATTGTACTAGTGTAGATGTAAGGTATAAGATAGTTGCACAGGAGACTTGAAATACTATAATGAGAGGTTTAATAACTGGCCCAAGGAGTTTGATACTTTTTTGGCAACCTCCAAGGTAACTATTTTGTGCTGCCACTTGAGGGGAGGGGGTTGTAAAAGATTAAAATTTTGAACTATGAGGCAAGGCAGAATGTATTACCGTGATTATGATGCCAATGGGAATGGGTAGAGATGGGGCTGAATTTTAGCTGTTTTCAGAGCTGAATGTTATCCAGAACGTGGTTGTGTTCATGAATGTGAACTGGATATGGTTACACGCTTTTACCTCTTTGCATATCTTACGATAATTTTGTATCTTGATGCTTTCATAGATGTGAAGAATCAATACTTTCTTTGTTATAAATATAGTCGGTAACATTTCGATCATTATCTCATACTGGGTAAATTGGCTCCAAACGCAGGTTACTGACTTCTATAAACGTCCAAATTCAGAATTAAGTCCTGCGAAATCTACAATGGAGGAAGTTTCTCATTTAATAGAAAACCTTGGTGTTCAACTTTTAGGTCAAATAAGAAATGGATCATGCAGGCCTCGAGCAATTTTATTCAAAGTTCTTGCAGATGCTGTAGGTCTTGAGACAAAACTAGTGGTGGTAATCATTTCTAACTTTTCCTTCTTGTATATATGTATATATGTAGACATGAATTATAGGCGCGCACACACGTTGGCTACTAGGTATGAGGTGGCTGCCCACTGCCATAATGAGCTGTTAAGGCATCGAAATGGTGGACATACCAGTTGCAAACATGCAACTAGTAGGGTTAGTCTCATTAATTAAATAAATGAAACTTTGGTAATACCTTTTCAGATTAAGTCACTTTCCCAAGACAACAAGAATTAGTTTTTTTGGCACTTTTTTCCTCCAACCATTCACTATTAGTCCATCATTACGTTATTCCCTCGTCAATTTGCATGCTTTGAAAATTTGACCAGATCACTTTATCAAAAAATTCATGGTAGAAGTTGTGTAAAATCTACTTTGTAGATTTAACGGTCTCTACTCCAACTCATTTATGCATTTTCTTATATATAATATTATAATGTGTGCATGTGCTATGTGTTGGTGTGTGCATGCGTCTCTGTGCGTGCATGTGTTTGTTTGTTTGTGTGTATGTGTGTGTGTGTGTGTGTGTGTTTATCCGTGTAGGTGTGAGAATAATATTTGTGAGATAAACTATCTAGATATGGGAAGTGATGAGGCTCATCCTATTATTTTTCCATTCGATTTGACTAGGAGGTTGGACCTCACCTTTTTCCATCTCTTGCTTTTTTTTACTTTTCTAAATTAAAGACCACATCATAAACACTATCCCGTGTGTATACACACATGTAGGCGCCAAAAATGAGATGCAGGGCTTTGTTGTCATGTTGTTATATATGGATGTATGTATGTATGTGCGCACGCGGGGGTGCAAGTGTGTTAAGTGTCAACTATTAGGCATTAAAAAGTTCATTTTCACTATTGATTTAGATTATGAAGAATTTCTTGATTTATTTACTCCATGTCCGCAGATGCAAAGGTGAAAAGTGTTCTGTGATAGTGAAATCTTTAATTTTACAACCAGCCAATGGAAGGAGAAATATCAAGAACATTACAAGATTTTTGGTTTATTTATACTTAAGATTGTTGAGATGAAAACAAATGGTGTTGATCATCTCAATTTATGGCGAAATTAGATTTTTTTTTTCCCGCCATGGAAGGAAGGTTTTCCTCCTTTTTCGATTTCATTGAATCTTGCTATGTTGTTTGGTCATTTTGTTACCTGATATTAGCATAATAGTTTGAAGTTAATCTTCAAGATCTTACTAGCCAATTTGAATATGATCAGAACTTCTCTTGCTATTTATTTTGGCAGGGGCTACCTAGTGATGGAGTTGTTGAGCACATTGACTCATATAGGCATATGTCAGTAGTAGTTGTGCTGAATTCAATGGAATTACTTGTTGACCTCATGCGTTTCCCAGGCCAATTAATCCCTTTCTCAGACAGGGCTATGTTTATGTCCCATAGTTCTGCCATAGAAGACGACCCTCCGGAATATGATTCCTGTGATTCTCCGTTGGAGCCAAATAGCCCCTTGTTTGGTTTCACGGATAAAGTGGGCAGCAAATGGTATAAACAACTTCATCAGATGACTTGTTTTGGTTATGATCACTTCAAAATGCACGTGAGAAATATTGCATCAATTGATCAAAGATGATGGCCTCAATATAATTAGCAACACAGTCCTGATCAACATGAACACTTTGTTAGTTAATTATTTGTATTTTAACTGGCTGTGGCCTGTCACATGTAATGGATGAGATAATGCAGTTCAATCTATGTTACCTGTGTACTCTAAAATGGAGCCATACCCGTACATGACACTCTTGGACACTCCTTAAATATACACATATATTTATTCAGACCAGTACTTAATTATACAATGCATGTTTAATTTAAAACACTTGTCATACACTTCTTCGATATATATCCTACACTTCACATCCATTTTTGTCACTTGTTGGATGAAGGTCGAGTTCGTTTCATCCTCAAGAACTACAATTTAAAAGGTTCGTTTATCTATATAGCTCAGAACTATGATTATATCCCCTGAGTTTCAACGGTGTCCCTGTACCATATCTTTTACAAATACACCGTGTCCCATACACGCACCCGCCCCTGTGCAACTTAGTGTTCAATATATCTTTTTTGCAGATTGTACTTCACCATGAGACAGTCTCCTGTTACATTGATCAAATATGAGCACAAAGAGCATTGCGCTCTCTTTATTTTTCTCATAGTAATTCATGCTTATTGGGGAATATTCAAGGTCATAATTGATCAATTGCCCATCGTTCAATCAATTTTTTGGCTGCTATAGTGGAAGCTTCTATTTGGGTTCATGGCTATCTTAAGATTTGTTAGATCAATGGTGGTTTATAGTGCAAATAAAAGTCTACACATAATCTTAATATTGATCTAATTATTTTCTTCAGTTAGATGCACATCCAGACACACTTTGCTACGTCAAGTATTTTTTGCAAAAAAACATGATGAAAGTAAATTGCTCCAGTCCAAAAATATACCGATTGCTTGCTGGAGCTACAAAGTGTACAGTGAGACCGGTTGCTTTCTCATGAAATTTGTCAATGCTATCTGCTTTATCATATGGTTTATCTTATTACATTTCATCTTGTGATCGTTTCTAGTGATTATCTGGAAATATCTCTTGTTCCATTGTGCAGTTGCAGTCCAGAGAAAAATGACACCTTCCATTCTTCATATCAACGAAAAATTGAGGCATCATCAAATATTTATGGTCCTCCATTGCGGCATGTCATGCTAAGATCATCAAGTTCAAGAGAAAAAAGTTTAAGGTATTACTGATGCTGCATTCAGTACAAAGTTCAGACTAGAAATTCTAAAAGCATGTAAAATGCTTTATGCTTTTTCCAACTGTATATATCCTTGTCTTTTCTTCATTTGATTTTAAACACTTTGTAATATTTTGATATAGGTTTTAACTTACTAATTTTTTGATTAGTTCATCACATAGTGTACCTGACATTGCAAATGCATTCTGGAGAAGCAGCCGGAGAAAAGCTGTAATAGAAAAGCAACAGACAGCTAGTTCAAGGTTCTTCCATTTTTTGGAATTTACATTGACCTTCTAAAAATTACATAACTATTAGTTAATTTAATTAATGGGAGAGAATAGATGGCTTTGTGTTTTTTTAAACATTCTTTGAACCCCCCCCCCACCCCCCCCAAAAAATAAAATAAAATAAAATAAAATTGACATGTTGTCTTAATCTAGAAATAGAACTTCCTGACTTGCAGGAATTAGTAACTTCAAATTTCTTTTCGTATCTTATGTAGTTTATCTGATTCTTTTGTGCAGTCCTGAACATCCTCGGTCACAAGGATGTGGACACTCTATACTTCGCAACAATCAGCACTTGTCTAGAGATTTTGCAGAGGAAGTTGCTGCATCAAGGTATTCTCTAATAGAATTCTAATATATGGTCACACATCTGATTCTTCTCTTTGTTTTCTTTCATTTTTCTATTATATTTTTCATATGGAAGCAGGGTTGGCAATAGAAGGGATGGGTTAGTTGCAATATACATTAACTTTAGCACTAATGCAAGATTCTTATCTTTCCCCAGTTTTGTATTTTACAGAATCAAGATTTTGTTTCTTGATTCGCCAAGTTATCTTTTATTTCTAGAAATATATCAATTCCTGGAGAGAAACAACTAGAAGTCGATGAGAAATTCTCCTTGCTACTCCTAAGTGCCTGTTGGTACATTTCCAATAGAGGATTAGGAGGATTCCATTGCAAAAAATCGTTTTTTGAGTTTTTCATGCATTTCTGGGAAAGCTTTTTTTTTTGCTTTGTTTCACCCAAAAAAAAAGGAGAGAGAGAAGGGGGAAACCTCTATCATCATAAATCCATACCTTGGATCAAACTTAAAAAAAAGGAAATGAACATTTTAAGAAAAGGCATATATTTCTATTCTTCAATTTGGTATTTTGGAAAACATCATGGAAAATGGTGTAAACCTAAGGAATAGAAAACCCTAAAATCGCCCCTTATTTTAATTTTTTCTTTAAGAGTTTCCCACCCAATTTCGCCTTAAAAACTCAGAATTGGGTTTTCCATTTTTGATGATGTTTGATGATGTTTTCCTAAAAGTTTTCCAAGAGTTTTCTGGAGAACCAAATAGCAGAATAAGAATTCGTTTTGGCTAATCTGACACAGGAAAACTGTAATCAGTAGTTTTCCACACATTTGCAGCCCAATTTTTTCGAATCAAACAGGCCCTAAGTTATTAACATGACAATATAATTATGCAAAAATTGTCTTGGCATGGTACTTGGATATGTTGTTGCTTTGATGGAATAAACTAAAACATGTAGATATACGTAAGAAAACAACACTATTTCTGTAATCCATATTTGGGTCCAGTAATTTAATTGATCTACTTTTATATATAAATTGAGAAATCAGGACGTACATGGATGAGGTAGCATGATAATTGGGCCCCACTACAACTTCTTGACAACATTTTGTAATATGATCAGTGAAGTTTTAACCTTTTCTTGCTAGCAATTTCGAGGTTAGGTTGGTCCTTTTATTGTGCTTTTTTTCTTTTGTCTTTTCAGGTTTTTTTTAGATAATCAGTTCATTCCCAGTTCTTGACACCACTACACAGCTTTAGAAGTAGTTTCTTTTTCTATTCTATTTTCTTCTCTTTTAAGTTGAAGTATGAGCCAATAGATACTTTGCTTTTGTGAATCTCTCTCTCCCCTATGCGAGCTATATCATTATCATATACATTTGTGCATTTATTGCTAATCTTAAGCTACATATAGTACACTATATAACTTATTGCCACCTGGATGATGTCTCCCTTGTGTACATGTGTTGTTGATAAACTTAATATGAAATTAACTAATTGAAAACTTTTCCAAATCCATTCAACACTATTCGTATAGAAACTGATCCTATTGTTTACAAACATAGAGTCAACCATATCTTTTCCTAATATTTGTACTTTTAATAGCTTTTCTTTGGTAAATGAATATATTCTCATTACCAAACTGAACGTTGAAGTACAAAAAGTGACCTGGGCATACCCAAATATCGACACAATCAACTACAAGCTCTCAATCTAATATCTACATTGTGGAGAAATATTACGCTTGCACACTCTTGTAATGACATTCACTTTTAGTGGCGGAGCCAGGAATTTCGGAAAGGGAGGTCCACAAACATTAATAGTTAAACATGATAACATACTAAAGCAAGGCAGAGGAAATGAGAAATTATGAAGTGGACTGTGCCGATCGCATGGGGCAGTACTTGTTCTTTGTTATTTGCTCTTGTACGATTGTGCCCCCTCTTATATTAAATATTAAAAATCGCAGGTTGAAGAGGATTAGTTTTGTTGAAATCTATGTATAATCTTGCCTAAAAAGAAACGAGAAATGTTGTATATAATCTCACAAGAAGAGACGATAACAACTTGTTCAAACCTGAACAATCAAAATTCCATATGTAAATATCGTGTGCAAATAATTATAGATGATCATATACATTCTATTACTTGATGGAGACAAAAATTAGCGCTCATAACTCTGAATATTGCATGCTATTGAGGATAATTCCACGAAGACAAATGATTAGAATGGGAATGCTTTTGGCTTGTGAGATGGGTGGAGGAATTAGAGACCATTTTAGTTTCAATGCTCACGGGTCAAGATGAAAGGAGGGAGAAGACAAAAAACTTGATGAACTAGCTTAAGAGATAATTGAATGAATTAACTTTGAAGTTTGTTGGTTATCGCTGTTAATGCATGACAAACTTCTATGTTTTATAACTTAAGCAATTATCCCATTGAAGAATTTCATTTTGTAAGATGGGGCCAAGGCCCCTCTGGCCCCCACCTAGGTCCGCCCCTGTCCACTTTGATGCTCTTCACAACACTATAGGAGTCTATTAACTCCAATACGCTTATGCTGGAATCTCCTCATACTGCGTTTCCTCCAAAGATAGTACACAGCAGCAGCAAAAGACACCTCTGCTTGAAAGATCTCCCTCTCGCTGAATGGGTAAACCATTGCACTTCATCTTTTAAACACAATGGATCTCCGTCATGCCTTTGCCACACCATTACCTTCTTCTAAACTAGAGTAGACAAGGGACACAAGAAAAATAGGTGATTAGCATCCTCTCTAGCCTGGTTACATAACGCACACACTACTTTGGAGTAACTGAAACCTGATAAGCCTCTCCTGAGTAAGAAGCGTCCCTCTCACTACCATCCACAAAATATATGCATGCCTTGAAACTGAGTAGCTCTCCCAAACTGTAGATGCCCACTGAAGAGGGGAGGAGTTGCAGAAGAGTCCCCTATATGCAGTTGACATAATCAGCTTATCACCAATCTACGATCCTCTATCTTCAGCACAATATCCTGTGCAGTTGACCACTTATTCACCATCCAATCTCTCACTTTCAACAAGGACCTCCAGGACCATGAATCACTCAATGTGGCCTGCACCCTCCACACTGATTCATATTTTAAATAATGACTGTGTAGCTATTTATTCCACAACATGTCTTTCTTCAAGTGAATTGCCCACAGTTCTTGAGCATTGCAACAAAATTCCATTTCTCAGCTTGTATTAGTCCCAGACCCCCTTGTGACTTCAAACAATACATGCTATCCCAGGAAAAAAAGGTGAGCCTTATGCATTCCTTCTCTTTTACCCTAAATAACCCTTGAGCAAAGCTTGTCAATCAATCTAATAGTCTTCTCAAGCAGCATGTCAACATCTGTTCAGTAATAATGCATACTGAACATGACAACCTTTACTAGCTGCATCCTCCCAGCATAAGACAACTTTAAAGATCCCAATAGTTTCAACTTTGCCTCCATTTTGCTATGTACTGGTTTTGACAATCCTAACATTGAAAGTGGGACCCTCAAGATAATTAACTAGTAAGCTCCCTCAACAAACCCCACTACTGTGACAATTTGAGATCTACCTGCATCAGAGATCCCTGTAAGAAATATATTACTTTTTTGCTTGACTCCCCACCAGTCCAGACAAAGTGGAAAATTAATCCATCTTTCTCTAAAGAGCAAGCATAGATCCACATTGGCTTTAGCAAACATTAAGAGGTCATCCGCAAACACCAAATGTGAAATTCTAAAAGGAGCACACCTAGGATGATATTGAAAGGACCTATCCTCTTCAAAATCCACCATACTCCTAGATAAGTACTCCATGCACATTAGAAAAAGATAAGAGGACAAGGGATCGCCTTGTCTAAGCCCCATTTTCCCCTCAAAGAACCCATGCATAACACCATTAAGCAAAACAGAGATTGAGGAGTACTAGCACATTCCACCACCCACCACTGTACTTATCAGGGAATCCCATAGAGATAGCATACTCCTCAAAAATCTCCCATCAACTGTATCATATGCCTTCCTTATAGCAACCTTCAACATCACTCTAGGAGAAAAACATGATTGATGTTCTTCGGCACACATATGTTGAAACTGCACTATACTTTATTAGTTGGTTTGCAACTGCTTGTATTGCACTTTATGTGCACCACATGGTTTGTTGAACCATTTGCATTTCAACATTTTGTGTCTCATGAAGTTGTTGGCTAGTGAATGATCAAATTGTTTCCTGTCACATGTAGGTCTGAAGGTGCATCAACATTTGACAGACGGCGATCGAGAAGGAGGAGCATTAGCATCATACCTGAGATTGGTGACGATGTCGTCAGGTTGGTGTTACTTTCTCAAAGTTAACTATCACCACACAAGTTTACTATTGTTATTATTATTATTGTTATTATTTTGTCATAAGTTTCACACTTAATTTTCCAAATGCTGGTTTAATGCGGAATGGAATTGATGATGGCTAGTGAATTGATGAACAGTAACCACGAACAGTACAGTATCCATGAACAGTATCTTTCCCTTTTTAATTTTATAAAATAAGAGACTAACAAAGTAAGATAAATTGAGGTTAGATCGGACTCACTCGCAGATATCTAATTGTTAATTAAACTGGATTCACACAGAGACGCTTAACCCTTTCGACTTCACACTGAGCAACAATAGATTCTACCTTCGAAAAATCACATAAGATTTTCTTTAATTCAAACTTTCATAAATTCTTCATAATCTCTGAATACAATTAAAGCATAACCCATATATACAGGGTTTAAAATCTTATCTCTTTGATAGAATTCAAAACTAAATAATTCTTATCCAACTACACTTCAAATCTAAAACAACTCTATCCTAATACAATTTGAAATCTAAATCAAACTCCTAGAATTTAAATTCAAACTAAACTTTAAAATTTAAATCTAAATATCCTTATCTCCTAACAAATTTATCTATCCAAATTAGTGTTTCAATCAGATTAAGACTTTTCAACCAAATTTGGATTTGGCCTTCAATCTGTTCTACATCTCGGTTTCTTTTATAAACTTTCCATTCTTTTTTCTTTCTTTGCAATCAGTTTCAATCAGATTAGGACTTTTCAACCAAATTTGGATTTGGCCTTTAGTCTGTCCTGCATCTTGGTTTCTTTTATAAACTTTCCATTCTTTTATCTTTCTTTGCAATCAGTTTCAATCGGATTAGGACTTTTCAACCAAATTTTGATTTGGCCTTCAATCTGTCCTACATCTTGGTTTCTTTTATAAACTTTCTATTCTTTTATCTTTCTTTGAAATCAGTTTTTCTTGCCCATTTTCATTAAGTAGAACTCACATTGAAAAAATTACTTTAATTGTTGGTTATTAGTACTTTTGATATGAATTCTTTTACTTTTTTTTTTCCAAATTGTTGTTTATCGAAATGTTTTAAAGCATATTTACTGTAAATAGTTTGTAGTTCGCATGGTTAGACCCAGATACATTTGTATCTACGCCAATAAAAAAGGGCCTTCTATTCCCATGCATACATGTTAATGTCTAGTCTTCTTGGTTTTGTTACTCCTGGGTATATATTGAAGTTATCTTTATGTCAAGTTCAATAATGGCCATATTCATTTGTGTTAGTAGATCATGTATAACTGGGCTTTTTGTCATGAAGCAATATTTGTACTAATTGACATAGAATGAAGTGCAACCTGAGCTAGGTTTTTAGTAAATAATTATGAATTGGGATCAGCTTCCAGAACCTGAACCCGTGGTTCTCCTCTTTGCTAATCCTCCCTTACCTCTGTAGCAAGGATTTGTTGGTGAGATCGAGAATAAACTAGTCTTATATTTTTCAGTATGTACCATTCTTTTGTTTAAGTGACTGAAACTTTTTTACTCAGGGCTGTTCGAGGCATGAACAGAACACTGAAGCAAAATCGTCTCGTAGGGGCCCAGGTTGATGAAGGTGCGAATTTGCATTCAAGAAATGCCAAGAAGGATATAAATGATTTATCTAAAAATGTATGTTGATCATTTTTATTAATTGTGATAGCTTTCTTTTTTATCTTCAGTTATGTTCTATCGAGCCATTTTATCGTTCTAGTTAGTACATTTGGGTATGATAAGACATTTGCTACATGTTGGCTTTTAAATAAATCTTACGTCTTGTCTTGCAATGGAATTCATATAACTATTTAACTTCACGGTCATGTTTAAAGCATCTTTCTCAGTCATCTCCAAAAATTTAGCTCTTATTCTTTAATCCAGCAAATAAAAATTGCTCTTGTGTCATTGCTTCTTTCCTTGCTTGAATCTAAAGTTTAGAGATTTTGTACTTTAATAATGATATTGGCTTCACAACCAGAACTTTGACCTCAAAGCTTATTGAATTATTTGCAGTCATCATTCTGTTGTCTTTAGAACTTATGGAATTTTACATTGTCCACTTATTCAGAAGTTCACATAGGAAATATCAGATAGATATTAGAAGTTTACCTGTTTCATTATTATTTCTATATCCCCAATCATGGAATATGAATCTTTGAGTTTATCCATGAGCTAATTATTAAATTATATTTTTTGTTGTAGGTTTTGAATTAAATACTTTTATCCTAGGCTATTCATACAGTGCAATATATATATTAGCAAAGTAGAAAGCTTGCTCACCGGTTAGTATTGTTAGTGATGTCCACCATATTAGGAGAGTAGTTTTCTCTTACACGCTTTTGTTTGAAGTTGATTAAATTAAATTTGATGGATGTAGAAATGTTTAAATAGGAGGATGGGTATAGATTTGGCCTTGTACCTAGGATGCTTCCTTTTTTTTTTTTTTTGAGCTTGAGGGAAATTTATGTGACACCAGTTGGATCAGTATATTTTTCAAAGATAATTCAAGAATAGTTTATACCGGTGTTCTGGCAATGAAATCTACGCTGCACGCAGACATGCATCTTAAAATGCTAATCCTTGATGTGCAAGTTATCGTAGTTTGTGATGTTATATGATAACTTCAATTTGTCATTTACTCAGGTTTTCATACCACTTAATGAATCAGGTAGAGTGAGCAACCTTATCCAATTACCTTCAATTATTTACTTTCCAATTTAGATTGCACATTTGTTGCCAGAAATTATTTTTGACAAGCCATGTGTAAAATTATTAACCTGCTTGCTGTTTTTTCTAGGTATTAAATCTTCATTTGGATGGTCCTGACAAAACATCTGGAAGAATATCTGGTACATGCAAGCAATTAAATCCTACTCAAAATGCATTATCATTGCCTTCATCTCCGCATGAATTTCAGGGTCAGACTTCTGGAGGAAGTCAATCTTCTGACTTCCTAATTACCGGAGATCTGACCTCAACATGGAGCAAAGTCTTGCATTCTTCCCCGTTTCTGAATAAGCCGTTATTACCTTTTGAAGAATGGAATATTGATTTCTCAGAACTTACTGTTGGCACACGTGTTGGAATAGGCAAGTACTCTTTCCCAGTTTGCAGTATATTTTAAACATATTATGGCGCACTATTACATTTTGTTTTCTGTTAGTTTCCCCTGAAGAACTATCGAGGGTGCCTATTAGATTAACCATAAACATATATTGGATTTCCTATTTCCCTTGTCAGACATTTATGTTGCATGGGTACTTCTATTTGGAGTCATACCGTGTCGTACCCATACCCAACACTGAAACTTCAGCAGACACTCCTTGGATATTTGCATACACATATTCCAATGTGTACTCAATTATTTAATACATGTTTGAGTTAAAACACTTGTCATTACTCCTTGACGTATGCCGTACACTTCACATGCAATTCTTAAAAGTCATTGGACATAAGTTGGGTTCTTTTCACCCCGTACCTAGTTCAGAACTATGAGTATAATGGGTCTTTGATATCAAGTTTAAAAATGAGCTAATTTCTTATTTATAGATCCATATTATAAAAGAAACATATAAATGCCATAGGAATTTTGTTTCATAGCATGTGAAATGAAAAAATAATATTGATCTCATGTAAATTATTATTATCTAGTCTAGCCGTGTCACCGTACCTACCTTTTACAAATTTGCCATTTCATGTACCCTTACCTGCGGATGTATCCGTGTAACTTAGTCGGACATCCATATCCCTTTACCCTCTTCTCCACAAAAATCCCAAACCGCACATGCATATTTTATGTTTCTTTTATGAAAAAAACATTTGATAGCCGTTCTCTAGCTGTAAAATCTGTGTGAAATTTTTTACCCTAACCCTGCTATAATATGTTACTGTAACAAAACCACTTTACCCAAAATATTGGTTTCTTTGTTTGTAAACTGACAATGTATGTCTGTCCATCTAACTTAACATTTAACCTTTTTCTATTATGTTGTGCCTTCATTCACATCCCCAAATCAAACTCAGTTAGGAAGGTATTTACAAATATTACTTTAACTAATACGGTCATGTTCTTCTTGTTTCTGAAAAATGCTGTGGGGTTGGGGATTTTCAATTGTCATTAACAGTAGCATGTCAAATTATCACCTTAACTAAACATTTTAACTTGTTGGTTGTAGGCTAGCAATGCATGTCAAACTAACTTAATACTAATAAAATGAAAAATGCTGGCACAGTAGACAAATTTAACAGTTATAAAAGGATTGTGCAGATGAACCTCTCATTGGTAGGCTTTGAACACAAGTTCATGGTCATTTGATTTAATTTGGATTCTAGTACTAGAAAATGAATCAGAAGTTTATTAAAGTGTGGATGGTACACGTGTATGGCTTAAGCAGAGGATAGCTTTAGGATTTTACGAGATGGGCTTTTGTGCTTCTGTCTTATAACTCATATTACATTGTTAGGAACCTTTTTCACTCCGAAAAAAAAACTCAGCTGCAATGTTAAAGAGGAATCAGTAAGTCAACAGATAAATATCCATATAGTTACATGACATCTCTTTCAAATTCATCATTTATTGTTTGCACCAACTCCCTCTGATATATGTCAGAGCCTATTGCATTGAACTGTAAACTTATAGCTTATTTGTGGAGTTACCTTTATTGTTTGTGACACTTGACGATCTATTTGAAGCCTGACTTTGCCTCGCCTAAAGAGATATCTTCAGCATGGGGTTGACTGGAGATTCCAAATTTTAACGCAATATTTATTGTTCATCTTCAGGGTTCTTTGGAGAAGTCTTTCGAGGCATATGGCATGGCACTGATGTTGCTATTAAAGTTTTTCTAGAGCAAGACTTGACTGTTGAAAATATGGAGGATTTTTGCAATGAAGTATCTATCCTGAGGTACTATTTTTGTGTCATTTGAATTAAAATTGTGTCATTTTCAGTTTATTTGCTGACTATGGTTCTTCCTTTTTCCAGTCGTCTTCGACATCCTAATGGTATTGACCTACCCCTTTGACTCTTATCAATTTCATTTTGTTTCATGCTATAATTATTGTGATATTTATCTTGTTTCTGAACTTGAGTCAAATATTGTGTTATTATTATATCTTAGTTTGTAAAGCTTTATGCTGAGAGCCAATAACTCCAGTTTGTTATATAGAACCCTCATCCAACTTTTATTCTTGGAGAAACAGTTATATTATTCCTCGGTGCCTGCATGAAACCTCCACACTTGTCAATGGTTACGGAGTATATGGAGATGGGATCCTTGTATTACCTCATACATACAACAGGTCAGAAAAAGAAGCTCAGTTGGCATAAAAGATTGAAAATGCTTCGTGATATCTGCAGGTGAGAATGAAATGCGTTCTCCTTGATAATAAGTTTTTAAGTTATGTTTCCACGGTTCATGGAGATCAGCAAATTAGTCACGTAGTAAGTGCTGATATTTGCTTTGTTTTATGTGGAGTTGGGAAACTTAACCAGTTATGGTAAGACATGATTCCTTAAGTTCACAGAAAACTAAGAGAGATATTTTATTAAGGGTTTCCTGAAACCACCATAAAGTATGGTGGTTTTTCAGGGAACCACCATGAAATTGTCAATTCTCGTAAAACCACCATGATAGTATCTATTGCAATTAATAAAGAAAAGCCACCCTTTCATCAATATTTTCTGTTCTATCCTTTGTGAATCACGATTTCTAATAGTTACAGCAATGTCCTAAAAATTATTATGCTTTCAAAAATAGTATGAGGGTTGGAAAATCAAACTAACTCAACTTACACAGCCCATGCGATCTGAAAAGACTAAAAACTTTGAATACTTAACTAAAGATACGACTCAGGTTTTTCTCTCTCTCTAAAAAGCAAAGATAACAATTACCTAAGATTTCCAGCACAGCCACCAAATAAAAAAATCGATTATCTATTACTATTATTAAGAAAAGTTAAAAACTATAAATACCAGTTTTCATAACTCCCGTGTTCCAATAGAACTAAATATTAGTTTTTCTATCAAAAAAGTAAAAAAGAAAAAATAAAAAATAGTTTGCATAGCCTTTTGCTTCTCATATCGTTTCCCCCTTATCCAATCCCTCTATCCTTCTGAAGCCATGTTAACACTTAATGTAGAAAGGTTATGTATGTGAGGCTTCTCAACTGATCCATTATTTTCATCTTTGAGTATGAATCAGAAAAATTCAGATACACATGCCTTGATGAGTTCCTTGTGCGCTACCCTAACTTCAGTTCCAATAACCTCCTCAACCTTGCCAACACTGAGTGCCTCTTCTCTATCCCTACCATGAATTGTGGCGAGAATTTTTATATGTTTTATTATGTCATCATATCCCCTTTTACTTGGTACTATTTTTAATTATCACACTTATTTTATGCATAATGCTTCTATGTTTGGTGATATTTTGAAGAGAGTGCCACTTTGAAAATTTATCTCTGAGTTTGATGATGTTATTTGTTTCTTATCAGTTAGAAGACTGACAAATTGTAGGTATTAGTTGTTATTTGATTGACACATCGCTTCTATAGTAAGTATTTATACAGCTATTTGTATTACCAACATTTGTGTACTATGTCATGCAATCATTGCGCGCACAATGTCTATTAAACTATTGAAGACATTGATCAATTTGACATCCACTTATATCACTTTTTCACATAATTAAAAAATATATATATTTATATTAGCATCAATTGTTAGATGTTAACATTATTTTCTTTACTCACAAATGTGTGCAGTGTCATGCAAGCAGTGATGCAGCGCGTGCACACCGTGCAGCGGAGTACTAGTGAACTGTTAAGAAAATGCCACCAAGTCATTCTTTCTATCCATGTCAACTTAAATAAAAATAGGGTTTTTTATATGGAAACCACAATAAAATATGTGGTTTCTCAGAGAACTACCACTAAAATATCAGTGTCCATAAAACCACCATGATGATATGAACTGTTAACAAGCGTACTAGTCTTAGCTTTCCATCCATGTGCTTTTGAATAAAAGTATGAAACGACATAAAAGCGTACCATGTTCAGAAAGAAGAAACTTTGCAGAGAGTGAGTGCGTGGGTGTTCGGAGGGAATTAAATTTTTTTGAGGGTGTTTGGAGGGAATTAAAATTTTTTGAGGGAGTTGACCATAGTTTGGGGGGAAGTAAGCTGTTTTGTGGGGAGGAGAAAATGTAATAAATTGGGTCCCACCATGAGGGTATTTAGGATTTGTATGCATTGGAGGCATTTTGTTAACAATGCAGAGTATCTACAATAACTAAAAATTTTATGGCGGTTCCTTGAAAAACCTCCATATTTGATTTTTATTGTGGTTTAGTATAAAAGGCCCTAATATTTAATGGAACACGGATCAAAATTATGACTTGTTGGCACTTTGTTAATGGTTGCATGTTATCATTGTGGTTTTACGACAACTAAAAATTCCATGGTGATTTCTTGAAAAAGCGCTATATTTTATGGTGGTCTCGTGTAAAAAAAACCTTTTTATTAATGAGTTGTACCAACCTATTTAGAGATGATAACCAAGAAATTCATTAGTTATATGGTGATGCTTTAGTTCTTTGAATCTATTCTTTTAGTTATCATCTGAAAACTAATTGCTTGGCAATTAGGGGGCTGATGTGCATGCATCGGATGAAAATAGCGCACCGTGATCTGAAGAGTGCGAACTGCCTCGTGGACAAACATTGGGTAGTGAAGATATGTGATTTTGGGCTGTCGAGAATAATGATGGAAACACCAATGACGGACAACTCATCTGCAGGGACTCCTGAGTGGATGGCTCCTGAGCTCATGCGCAACGAGCCATTCACTGAAAAATGCGATATTTTCAGTCTTGGTGTGATCATGTGGGAACTTTGTACTATGAACCGGCCATGGGAAGGCATACCACCAGTTCAAGTAAGCAGCCTAGATTATAATGGTGTTCCTCCGTCATCCCTTGTTTTAAATCATAAAGTTTTGTTATAATGATTTCAATATGACCGGTCTTCTTTCTGGCAGGTGGTACATGCAGTTGCAAATGAAGGGACGCGATTGGAAATTCCTGAAGGTCCTCTCGGCAAGCTAATTTCAGGTACTGAAACGGAGTGATAGATGCCTCTGAATGCTGATATGTGGCGTGTGTATACAGGATACCGGATATAAAGCTGTCACATTATTAGAAAAGGATTAATTGTGGATAGACCCTCTCTAGTATCACTGTTTTGAATTTACTGCTCTAGGTTTATTGCTGCAGATAGAAGCCCTGAGTGAATATATTTTTTTGGCTCATTTACCCTTAGGGCGTCTATCTGCAACGCTAAACCTAGAGGGGTACTAAGCTTAAGAACAATTATATTACAGCGGGTTTATACGCAATTAACCCTTTAGAAAGATGAGCTAGCATGAAATAGTTGTGAGGTCCAGACTGTCCGATAACTAGCAAACTGTGCCTTGCCACTAATCTCTCTCTTGGTAGCTCAATTAGTAGCATCCGCGTAGTTTCTTGGTTATGAGTTGGTGACTCATTTGTTAGATGAACTACCAAGAGAGGGGTGGTGAGATTCATCCATCCGATGGCTAGCGGATGGGTCTAACCATTAGCCCATCTCTTGCTTACTCATTTAGCAACATGTGTTTGCCATCTTACACCGATTTTTTCGCACACATTTATAATGTTGCTGCTGCTAATATCTTTGGTACTTCTCATTTGTGTTCACTATAGATTGCTGGGCGGAACCTGATGAGCGGCCAAGTTGTAAAGAAATCCTTACCCGATTGCTTGATTGCGAGTACACACTTTGTTGATTTGGTCCCAGTCATTTATCTTTTTATAGAAAGAGTATCAATATATACATTTGTTTTACAATTTTGTTTAATAAATCCCATTTCACCAATGCAAATCCACACTGTTTGGCAATATAATTCATCAAATGTAACATTCTCTTACTCCAAGGGTTCTACAAAAAACGTGATTCTCATTTTGTAACATTCTCTTTTTTGTACGTGACTGATTCATGTTGAGAATTTATGAGCACAGTTCCACGTCGGAAGAATTAGAGAAGAGTTACGGACTTGACTGGGAATTTGGGCTCTTTGATCTGATCCCTGGTGGATGCCACCGCACTGGTGTGTACAGTGATCCAGAAGTATCCAGCCGCATTGCAATTGAAATATATGGAGGTATTTGAAATAATATGTAATTAACATATACCTGGTTCTTAAATTTCCAGTCAGCAATCGTACTCTTTGTATTTGTGCACTTTAATGAGCTTTCAAAGAGTTTCATGTGTCATTTTAGACTATTTGCATACAAATATTAGCTGTTGGTCATATATACCCAGCAAATTCAGATTTTGTGCTATTTGCTCCATGCTCAATCCTCACACTCTTAGCTACTTGTAAGGGGGGGTGGGTGTGGGCCGAGCCAAACCTAACCCATCCCATAAATGGCCGGTTCTGGGTCTGGGTCGATGAAGACCCAAGCCCGATTGAGCCTCAGTGGGCCAGGCTAAGGACTTGGTCCCCAGGTTTATAGTCCACGTAGGGCCAGGTCGGGTCCGACCTAGCCTAGGGTGGTTCACGACCTAGCCTAGGGCGGTTCACGTCGTGGGTCAGCCCATATTCTTTTTTTTTCAATTTTTAAAATTTTTTTGCTAGATTAATATGTATAATTTAAAAATGAAAACTTGTATATTATCTTTCTGAAAAGTTCAAACCTTATAAATTTACAATTGATGATGGAATTATCTCAAATGACAAAAAATTCGTAATAATTTGAGTGTTTTCAGTAAATCATAATGACTACGAATATTTATTAAAATACTGAATAGAGTTTAGAAAATCTGAACTACTACAACTACTACCTACTAAAGTTATAACTAAAACATCTGGATATTGCAATTTTAAATTGAGTTGCTACTAAAATGTAGCTATCACCTAAGGCGGGTCAGGTTAGGTCGGGTCAAACATGGACCAGATCGAGTGTGGGCCGGGCTTACTTCGTTGCCAATGATTTTAGAGGCCTACGTTTTTGTCCACGAGTTTAAAGTGAAACCCGGCTCAACACAAGGCCCTGATATTTCAGGGTGTAGGTTTAGGCCAGGTCCATTGTGTGCTAGGCTGGGTCTTGATCCGAAGCAGGCTGGGATGGTTCGGCCCGCCGTTCAAACCAACCTACGCCCACAGCCTCGTAACACTTCTTTCGAGGAAAGTATCAACCAGCATCAATTACTAACATAACAAGCTTTTTGAAAATCAGATCCTTCAGAATAATTCCGTAACAATTTAAAAAAAATTATCATGCTATTGCAGTACACGTACACAATTGTTGCAGTTTTTTTTTCTTATGCCTTTTTTGCAATTTGCACAAAAATACCAGAAATTTGAAGCAATGCAGCTCTATCTTGTGGTCGCCAAAATGGCCCACACAACTGTCCCATATGACGTCAAAAATGAGTAGAAAGTAACGTGATGATTCTAGATACTGACTGCTCCTAATCATAGATGCTAAACGAAGACGATTGGGTACTTGCTTAAAGGCTTTCAGCAGCTGAGAAAAATGAGATAACTGAAACGAGAGCTTCTTCATAAATTTTACAAATTTGGAGGCATGGTATCACAACGTAAATAACCCAACATGAAGCAAAGTGCGACATCCAGAACAATATTAACAACGTTCAGGCTAAAACTTTGTACTCGTTCATCAACCACTTGAAACTAAATAGATAAATAGAAAACTCGCAAGTTAGATATCTTATTGAGCCTGCTACTTCCCCTTCTAATAATCTTTAATACCTCAGCCAGCAAGTTTTGCTAAGATCACAAATGCTGATGTTTTGGCATCGTCTTCCGCAATTGCCAAGTGTGGAATCGAAGAAAAATCTTGTGAAACTGAGCAGAACCCAAAGAAGGACCTCATCCACTTTGAAGCTTCTCTTGAAAGATCAGAGCATTACAGTTACAAATAACCCTCTGGAAAGGCAAATGAGAATTAGAGAGAGAATTGACAACATCAATTTAAAGTTTATAATAATAATAATAATAAATATGTAAGGCATAAAATTTCGGGAACTTGCTTCAGAGAAGGCCCTATAGAATCCATGGATTTGCTCGTTTACCTCGATTACAAGAAAAAGAAATATGCTATCGCAGAAAAGATAAGGAGTAAGACCACGTTCACTAGAGTAAGATCGGCAATCATAAACATAAAAGAATATGACATCAACAGAGTAGAACTTTCAACTGCTAAGCAGTAAATCATTTTGGTAATGTGGCAAGTTCAACCACGAGAGCACTCAAATAGATCGGGTTACTTCAGTGGTCAGTTCAAAAACTTAAAATTCTTGAGCATCATCTAAAGCAAACCCAAAATAGACAATTTGTAAAAAGTCCTTGCAAACCCAACATCTAGTCAAGTTGCACCAGGGGAAAGCTTTAGTTGAGTCTGAAATTCGGACACGGTCAGGTAAGTGGAGGTATTCCAGAATTATCTTTATAGGGTCAATGTCACACTAAATCATTTTCCTCTACCAGACGTGTAGCTAGAGTTAGATTCCTTTTCTATGTGCCAAATCTTATGACGGGAAGCAGGAATTTTCTCAGAAGATACATAACATCAGGTACAAGTACTAGGTACTTGTTTTCTTTTGATACATATATGAATCTAGAAAATTTAAGATAAGTGAATGTAAATATCCATATAATTAAATGATCAATAACGAATATTCAGATTGACCAGAAATTGCTAGAGACATATATATCACTAAATGACCAAAAGTAGTATAGATAGGATTAGGATCGACAAGCAAGGGCCCTATGGAAATACTTTGTTGCCGTCCTATATTCAAGAAGGAAGAAAACAAAGAGGACACAGACTGGTTCAGGTAGCAACAAGCGTGTAGGATAAGTTCTTCTTTTCAACCCTTTAAAGTTTTGCGGCTTTGGGAGACAACGAGAAGAGATAAAAAAGGAAAGCTTCGTCAATATCAGTTCTTCAAACCTTAAGGTATTTTGAAATTTGTCCCTCAAATCATGGAAATTGCGATTAGGTCCCTTAGGCCTCAAATCTCAAGTTATTTTGAAACTAGTCCTCAAATCATTGAAATTGCTATTAGATCACCAAATCTTAAGTTATTTTCAAATTAGACCCTTCAATCAAGAGGAGAAGTAGGAATCAGAGGATTAATTTGAAACAACTTATCAGAATTTGGGAATCTAATAGCAATTTTGATGATTTTAAGTGACTAATTTGTCTTTATTTGCTATTTTCACTCTTGGTTTGAGGGACTAATAAATAACTTAAGATTTGGGGGACTTAATAGCAATTTCAATTATTTGAGGGACTAACTTCAAAATAACATCAGATTTGAGGGACATAATAGCAATTTCCATGATTTGAGGGACTAATTTCAAAATACCTTAAGATTTGAGCGACTGATATCGGAAAACCCCAAAAGAAAATAAAACACAACTGTCTCCACATGTACAATGCAACTAACTATAAAGTCTAGAAAAGCACATAAATTTTACCCCTTTCAAGTTTACAGGCCTTGAGAAATGGAGACGGAAGAAGATAGGAAAAGAGGGGGGCAAAAAGTAAAACACAACTGTCTCCACGTATACAATGCAACTAACTATAAACTCTAGAAAAGCACATAAAATTTTGGCTCCGATACACTTTTAAATCATACATAAACAAAAATGAACTGATGTTACAGTTTATTGTTCAAATAACTAAATCACCCTCAGTCCCATCATAACCCTTGTAAGTCATGACTTGCTAGATGGACTCACAGTGAACCCAAACTTCAGAGAGAAGCCTCTTGTCAAAGCAACACAGGTATGCATAGAACTCAAATTATAAGCGAAGGTTTTCTATACAATTAAGGGAGATAACTTGCAAAAGATTGTGGAAGGGCAATAAACTAAAAAACCAAATAGTATTAGTTTATACTCTATGAAGTTATACGCTTGGGATGGCAATTTATCAGTAGCAACTCTTAACTAAGAGGCCAATATCTAAATAAAATTTCCATATTTGTTAGGAGATGAATATATGAACGGGTACAATTCAGATGATTTGGGTTTATTGTTACCCGTATAAATCCCCAAACTGGAAAGGGGAAGCAGCTGTATCCTAGAAGAGAGTTAAACAGTTAAAACTAAAAAATGATATGTCCAGGGACACGTCACACTAGTGTAGGAGTTCTTAGGTCAAAAATACCTCAGAAAGCAGAAAATCTGAAATTGGCAATGGTACTTGAAATAAGTGTAAACAAACAATTCATGTAAACAAACAATTCAAGCATAAGCTCAGCCAGTTATACAAAACCTTTAAAAGGTATGTAAAGAATTTAATCCATTCAGTGAACACAGACTTAAGAGTTTCTAAATCTAGCAAAAACAAACAATTTCTCTAGAAACAAAATCAAATCCTAAACCAATTTATCATACTCAAAATTATCAATTTTCTAGAATCTAAAAAAGAACGACGGTACTTTTCCTAATAATGATGCTTTTCCTTTCAAGATTCGTCAGATTAAATTAGAGAACCTAATTCTTAACTTTGCCTAGATAGATCAACATGGCACTTGTCGGGATCCTAATGGGGTACTTCGTGAAAGGCCCCAAACCCTTGCAAATATTGAGGATCCAAGATTACCCATGACAATGAAACCAAGATTCCATCCAACAACGAATTCAAGACAAACTGAAGTCATTTTTAGATTTAAACAAATGGGAACTTCATGCGTGTTTAGCAGACTCGCAAAAATTCAAATATGAGTTGCGATCTTTCAGCTGATAAGACCACACTGAACATAACTAAATGATTTCCTCTAAGAATGCCATTATCTCAATCCAGGGTATTTCCTATCTTATTTCTTAGGGGAAAGCCCAATATAAGATTGCAAACACTCACTTTCTCATAAAAATACAAACATCTAAAGCATCAAGCACCATATAGATATAACAAATACATTCACCAATGCAAAAGAGCCACAAATATCGTACAATACTAAGAAAGGTTTAAGCACTCACCAGCATCGCTCCGCTTCGTCCTCTTCATCTTCATCTTCATCAACTGAACCTGTGCATCTACAAACAACTGCATCCTCTGAAACTCCATCGACTTGGCAAACTCCATCCTTTGCTTCTCGAGCTCCATCATCTGCCGCTGCTTTTCCACTTCAACCTTCTCATAAATCTCCGCCATCCTCATAATCGCCTTTGACATCTCCCTAATCCCATCCTCCTCCCTCCTCACAACCCTCCCCGATCCCTCCTTACTCATGACCGGCCTCGATCTCTTCCTATAAAATCCTAAAGATCTTGACGACGACGAATCCGACTCATCCTCATCTGAAACCGCAGCAGGAGGCGTAGCGTAATGCCTCCGATCTTCGATCAGCGGAACAATGGCAGTCTGTCTCTTATCCTTCATCTCGCTCGGACGAACAGCGATCGCCGTCGGCAGCGGAGTCCCCTTGCGATGAGCTGGCAGCGGCACAGCCATCGGCGGCGGCGTCGCCTTCTTGGAGGCGATCGAGGGCCCAATAAGCGAATCGAGACGATTATAGAAGATCCACTGGCTATCCAAAGCGCCATCGGCGATCTTCGACTTCTCGACCTTGTACTTCTTCTTCAAGGTATCGATCCGGTTCTTGCACTGGACATCGGTCCTCGGCGGCCGGCGAGCGTCGCAGGGCCGCGAGTTGACGGCGTCGGCGACCTCCTGCCACTGTTTTTGGCGGAGATTCCCGCGGTTGAGCTCGACGTAGCGATCGCCCCAGGCGTCGATGAGGACGGAGGTCTCGCCCTCGCTCCAGCAATCTTCACGGTAGGGAAGCGCGGGGTTCGGTGGCCGCGACGGCGGAGTGGATCTCGACTCCATCGAATTCCTCAGAGTTTCGAAACCCTAACCCTAATTTTGGTTTGGCTGAGTCCTTGGAATTTGATGGGGCGAGGGGGGGTAAATAATAAAGAGCGGCGAGCGGGGCGGCGGCAGGGGATCGGAGCACGTGAGAGGCACGTGAGGCGGGCGGGTCCGCGGGTAGGGTCGCCGACGTACGCGCGTTGAGAATACGCGGTGTGATGATCGTCGGTCGACGCATCGCTGGCCGTCGGATCTTGGTCAAGGGTTTTTTTGTTTGTTTGTTTTTCTTTTTTTGAGCACGCCGGTTGTACGTACATATGGCTATATTAGATTTAGCGGAGTGGGGGACGAATTTGGTGAAATGACGATTGTGCCACTGGTACAGAGAAAGCACCGGGAACGAGATTGGCAGGGTAGTTTTGGTACGTATTTTGTGGGTCCCGCATAGCAGTGCGGGTGATTGTTGTGGGCGCCTCCTTAGTGTGAGAGGGGACCGGGAGCGGAGGAGTAACCAAGGATCGCAAACACCGGATAAATTACTGTTATTTCGCGGATAAATAAGATTATATCCATGATCTACGTTTTCTATGTGCCCTCATGTTTTTCAAATGTCTAAATGATATCATAGTTTTCAAATCAAAATAATGAATATGAAAGTGATGATTCATTCTTGTTGTAACACAGGAAATTTCTATCAGGTTATCCCTCCAATTAATGGGGGAGTGAATAAGAAAAATTGGGTCTCCAGTGAAGCCGCTAATAGTCGGAATCTTCCACGTTCTAGTGGTGCCAGAATGGTCCTTAGGGGTTAGTGATTTTGTTACACACTTCAACTTTTAAGTTATAATCTCTCCATAGATAGAAAGAATAATAAAATGCGTTAAATACCCTTAGTAAAAGTTCCGTAGCAGGAAAGTTAACATTGTCCATTCCTCTCTCTCTCTCTCTCTACACACGCACACACAAATGGTTGTGTTTGAAGGAGAAAGACAGAGATGTACGGGTGTCACCATTGGATTGATTGGAGTAGGGCAGTTTATACTTCGACCGTTGTATTTTATTCTCAAAAAGGGGTGAGACACAAATATCAGACATGTATGCAGGGGAATATTCTTCCATGACTAACGATTTTATGACAAAGGGAACCCGCTTGTAGCAAACAAAGCTCAGTCTTTAGGTTTGGACCTTCTCCCGAGCTCTATATTTGGAATTTGTCTCTCGATCTCTCTTCAAGGAAAGTGGAAATTGTTATACTTAGTCTTATCTATTCACATGTTAGTTGTGTGAAGGAATATTGTTGTCATTGTGTCATATAAAATATTTTTACGGTATAACAATTTTGCTAAATGAACTAGTAAGAAATAGATTGATGACTGAATCCATCCTCTTAGTCATATCAGAAAAGGCGAACCTCCCTCACTACATTTTAAAGCTTATTTTACTAAATTAAACAAATTATATAATCTTCCTATCAAAATCAATAAAGAAATAAATTGTATACTATATCTCTCATCACGTCATAATTTTCATACAACCACGAATTGATTCAAACAGCTCAAAAAGCAGCTTAAAAGGGTATTTCGTCCATACCGTGGTGGATTAATTAGAGTTGCATGGTATTTTTTTGCTTTTATTGTAACTAGCTAGTTGTATTCAAACTCTGTCAATGTTATGATTTATTGTTTAACTTTTTCACTATCTACCTCAAACCAGGATAAAAAAGAGAAGAAGCGTCGCCTTAGATAGCCACCATCCAACATAAAACCTAATTGGATCTCTATGAATAATGACTAGTGCTTAACAAATCTACAAGATGAAAAAACATGTGAATTCCTCAGAGAATTCATGTTTTTTTAAAAAGCATTTTAGGTCTGGTGAAAGTACCCTACAAATTTGTATATTGTAATCCAAAAATATTAGGGTAAATGGCACTTAAATATCCTATTGTTTCACTAACTATACATTTAAATACCATACGTTATAAAAAGTAACACAAAAATACCCTAAGTTGTCCACCGTTAGAATCATGTTAACACTGTTAAAAACTATCTATTTTGACAAAAATATCCTCCATTGAAATGGTAATAATAAATTAAAGGGATAGGTAAAATTGTAATTAAAGCAACAAATAGGGTCAAATGCTGAGCACATGAGAATATTCCTTAGAATATTATAACATCCAACTAACAAAATGTATCAATGCGCTACTTTTGAACAACTTAGGGTATTTTTGTGCTACTTTTGAACAATTTAGGGTATTTTTGAGCTACTTTTTAGAACTCAAGGTATTTTAGCGTAAAGTTAGTGAAACAATAGGGTATTTAAGTGCCATTTAGCCAAAATATTATGAAACTAATAAGTTTACACAGCATTATTCTTGTAACTATTAGCGTTGAAAACACATTCCTATCAAAAGTGTTGTTGTAGTTCTTCTTCTTCGTTTTATAAAGCCTATCAAATCGTTAACACATCTTGAATCATAAAAACAAATTCTCCTGACAAACCTATCGGATGATTCGGATCCTCTATGTAGGCCCAAACCCGATCCACAAAAGCAAACACTTCCCATCTTAAACAAAAATAGACCAAGAGCAATCAAGAAACAGAGAAAGCTTGAGCTTGCGCTAATGGCGGGGATCGCTCTAATTCTCGATCTACTCCAGAAAAAGCAAACCCTAACAACTCAATCTATTCACCCCTACACCCTCTTCCCCGCCACCGCCTCCGCCACCGCGGCCTCCATCGCCGCCGGGAAACCTTTTCTCTCTCGAGCTCTCTTCGGGTTTGACCTCTTTCTTTCTTTGTTTCAATAGATTCAATTTTCTTTCTATTGATTATCTTGTTAATTTAGGTTTATTCAAGTAATTATAAGTGTTTTTACGGTTAAAATTAGCTTGGCGATTTCTTTTTGAAGTGAATTGACGAATTATGAATGCTATTGATTGAGACTTCGCTGATATTGTATAAGGTTTTCTTTGTTAATTTTCTATGCAAATCTCTGAAAATTTTCCTTCGGGATGGCATTCTTATTTCCTGCGCATTATCTAATTTGCATCCCTTACACTGATTTCTCAACCGTAAATTTTATTCACAAGAATTAATGACATGCAACAATTGAGAGAGAAGGGCATTTTTTTAATTGTTACTGTTCATGGCACAACGTGTAGTTTTCCTTCCACTAACCAGTTAGAGGAGTAAGGAAAACCTCACCCTTAAGCCTAAAATAGAGGTTATTTGCACTTTAGTACCCTAAAGTTTACACCATTTTAAACTTTGAAACCCCAATTTTTTTTCCTGACACTTTGATATCCTAAAGTTTACACCTTTTTTAATTTTCATATCCCAAAGTTTTGTTTTCGACACTTTGGGGGTATCAAAGTTAAAAAATATGTAAACTTCGGGTATCATAAGTCACAAAGGTATAAACTTTCGGTATCATAAGTCAAAAAACTATGTTAACTTTAGGGTATCAAAGTATCGGAAAAAAACTTGATTGGGTATCGTAGTTAAAATAGGTGTAAACTTGAGGTATCAAAGTTATCAAAGTTAAGATAGGTGTAAACTTTGAGGTATCAAAGTTAAAAGAAATATAAAGTTAGGGTACCAAAGTGATGCAAATAACCCAAAAATAGAGTAATGGGTAATGGTGAACAGTTCAAACTTTTTAATATTGGAGTTTTTACAATATATTAGATAACTTTATATTAGGTACATGCAGTACCATATCACCTTATTTTACACATTTCAAGGCCTTTTAACTCCCAATAATTTTCAGAGATGGTGGAATTCCAATTGCTTATTGTGATGCCGGTGTAGCATTCGACGAAGGATACACTCCTAATCTTCAGGGCACATCTGAAAATATTCTCCATGAGGAGTCTATTAAATTCAGAGCCAAAGATTACCCTGTAGAGCTAAAACCTCTATTCTCAGCCTTTGGACTGAAGTCTCTTGCTATGACATCTGTGAGGTCCTTCTTGTTGTTTTATTTACCACTTCTGGAACCTCGCCCGCCTGCAGATGATGATGATGATGATTCCCTACAAGAAACTCCAGGAGATAGGCCCGTAGATTTGGTTGTTCCATTCAAGAATTCAGTCAAGCAGATTTTCCGTGAGGTGATTTTTTCTTCTCCTTGTTTTTCATGATGCATTTCATCCAGGTGAAGTCTCAACTCCTGTTTTACTCTTAAAGTGCTGATGTCATTGTTAATAGAAACTTTAGTTCATTGGTTCTACAAGTTTGATAGTAAAACTTCTGTTAACAAACTGCAGGTTATATGTACAGGATTTTGTCCTTGTGGTTTACAAACCTTAAAACAAGAGCTTGCTTAAATCACACTGTTTGCTGACATTTAAATCTTATGTGTTGCAAGTTAATCTCTTATTATTATTGTTAACAAGAGATTTGATAGGGGCATAGGGTCTATAAACTGGGTGATAAGGTCTATGAACTGGGTGATAAGTGCCTAATCCCTACTATTTGAAGTGAGATATAAAATAAAGTTCGATATTTTCTTTATTGGACTCCTAAACTTTATGTTCATTTTTTTTAAAAGAAACAACATGCAAATTGTTTAGCTTATGTGTGCTATTGTCAGAAATTGGAGCAATGTTTAAGTACATTCAACTTTTTCTTATATTTCAGACTGCTGTCGTAACCACGCGTAGGGTGCTGGAAAGACTTTCTGTTCATTATGTTTCACAGAGAATGGCATGGAAGCTTCTCAAAGGTACTCCCCTTTAACTCATCGCTTTAAACTATGACAAAACTACGGTATTTTCGTATATACATATAATATATGGATTGTGGAGCGGTTTATAGTGGTTTATTAACTTTACTATTTCTTTGTGTAACTTTAGTTTATAATTCAACTAAATACTTTCTGGTATCTTTGCAAAATCCATCGATTATTTGTATCTGAACTCATAAGAGTTTGCTCTCCTAGAATATATATGCAATTGGTGGCATTTTCTTTGGTTGAAAAGAGTTGCTATGAATATCTAGTTTATAATGCATATAACCTACTTCTAATTTAAAGAAAAACTTTAATTTCTGCCCATTACTACTTATTTGTTCTTTTGAAAAGCCTTTCATTCTTGCAAATTACTTGGAGATAAGAATGAAGTGATAACAATTAAATAATGGAAAGTGGAAACTTACTCATTTTTATATTAGTCTGCTCCTGCATATTATAATAATATATTAAACTGAAAACACTGACTTTGTATATTGAATGATTCCGTCACTAGCTTCAAGCATTATCTTTTTGAGGCCAAGATATCTTCAAGCATAATCTATGTTGGTGTGGTCTATTATTATCATCAACTTACACTGATATTTTGAAGGTGCCAAGCCAGTGTTAAATTAGTTTTGTTGATTGCGAATGCTTTATTATCTCACAAACATACGCTATTGATTAATTCTGGTTTGTGACATGTATGAAGTGGCCCATTTCACTGTATGGCCTTGGTTGGTATGGGGAATGGGTGAGAATGGATTGCTCATTCCCACTTCTCATTCATGTCTACAAAACACACCATTTTTTTGGAAGTTACATTGTCCATTCCCACTTCTCCTTCATTCCCATTTTTTTGTGGGAATGGACATTCCCAATGAGTTGGTAGAGAATGGGCGTTCCCACTTAAGTGGAATGAAAAAACCAAATTAAATACCAAATATACCATGATTGCTTATATCTTACCAAAAATTAAAAAGATCTTCATTCCCACTTCATTCTCTAATTGCACCCAAACATGAGAATGGAAATGAGCATTTCATTTCTGAAGGGAAGTAGGAGGGCTAACAAGCATACAAAATCATATTTTTATCTACCTACATCCTAAGATCCATACGTAGAAGAAAATCCAAGATAGAAGATTACCTGAAGCGTGCTGATAAGTATCAAAAACTTGCATACTCATGGAGATGTTGCGCAGCAATAGCAACGACGCCTCTACTAGTATCCACACGAACTTGGAACTCTGCTTGTCGGTGTGCTAGCACTTCGAAGATGGAGGTCTCTGGAGTTTCCTCTCTCTCTCCCTCGCGATTTCAGAAGCCAGATTGGGGTGATCCCAAATGTTCATCTTATGCTCCCTTTTATAAGGCTGTGAGCTGGTTTCTCAAACAGGAAAGAGATCGGGTTTGCAATCAGATGGTTTTTCAAAAAAATTTGTTCAAATAAAATCATATCTTTAAACCGTGATTGATCATATCAATTGATTGTTAGGAAATAGGTTCATTGAACTTGGTTAGTATTTTTCCCAAACGTGATTGATCAAATCAATTTAGATCAATTAAGCGAGATTTGTCAAATCATTCATTATCTGATTACTCGATTGAGATCAATTTACCGAGATTTGTCAAATCATTCATTATCTGATTACCTGATTGCCTCACATCTAATCATATCTCTATATGACTTAATTTATATGGGCTTTCTCAATAACGTTCCAACATATTCTTGTGTGCGAGCCATTAGGTTTACGTGATGTTGGCAGTGGGTCAAAATACTTTTCGACCCACAAGTCATAAGCGGACCCTAGCAGGACATCATGACTACCCAAATCACATAAATGTCATCTCAGATGAAACCTAATTCGCAATGGACATATGTTGGTCTCTTTATCACTAGATATCTTGATTGAACTCAAGGTAGGAAACGTGTCATCCTTGTACAGTTCAACCTTTAATTTCTCGCGCCTGAAATTAGACTGACTTCTCAATAATTAACTATCAACTAATTAGGCATGGCCATGCACTTTCTCAGTTTATCTTCTTCGAGGGGCCCAGAGATATCATACTCTCATTTATACGAGAGGGAGAAATTCCATCTTGACTATTCACATCCCTCTACATGATTCATAGCATACCCGACTAATACCTTTATTGTTATCCAGTCAAGGAAAATATTTGGTAATATCAAAGTATACAATTCTCATGTAGAAAATCATGATACTCTCAGGTCAAAAGACCGAACATAACCATTGTATGAAACCTATTGATGACACAAATAATCCATGCAATGTTTCTGTTATGGTCCTGAACGCTTAATAAGGATAATCTACGTGATTAAGGGGATAACACCTCCTTCCCAGACGATGGTGATGCGCTAACCAGACGTCCCCTCTTCGTGGCCGACACGAAAGGCGGTACTAGTCGTCCCCTTTTCGTGGCCGACACGAAAGGCGGTACTAGTCGTCCCCTCTTCGTGGCCGACACGAAAGGCGGTACTAGTCGTCCCCT
>JBAKGM010000001.1:14448203-14469034 GCA_037177215.1 Asparagus racemosus | reverse complement strand
ATTATTTATAGAAGTTACATAAATATAAACTAAACATAATCATCTCTATGATTGGTTTCTAAGGCATATCATACTAACAATTCCCACACTCATTCCATTCCATTCTTTGCCTCATTCCATTCTCACTTGATCTGATTCCCGCGTACCAAACGAGGTGTATGTGGTTTACATTGATCTATACCTTGCTTCATTCCATTCTCACTTTTTTCGGTGAATTTCGTCAAAGGGGCAGCATTAAAAAACAATCTTTCTCTTTTAGGGCCTGCTTCATTGTCTTGTTTAGTGCAGACACATCTTCACAAGTTTCTGTTGTCTCTTATGCAGGTTAGTTCAGTGTAGTTAAAGTCCACCATGAGGTTTCTACCATCAAATTACTAAAATCTTCTTCCATCCAAACTGAAGCAGATCTTCTGCAGTCTGCTGCTTGTTTTTCAAAGGACGGCCTTTGAGCTACATGAATACTTGAAACTACTGTTAATATAAGTGGATATGCACACATGCACAAGAATAAGTTTGCCATGTATTTCTTTGGATTGTTGTCCATTAATTCTGCATGAAACCGATTTTATCATTCCATCTGAAATAACCATAGAATTGTATGACTTTCTATATTATGGAGTAAAGCTCCTGTAAACTTAAGTGGATAGGAGCTCTTTGTCCACCAATCTTTTTATCCATTGATTTTGAGATGTATGCTAGCATGCCAAACATATCAAGACACACATCTCAAAGATAGCTTTGATGTGTAGCACAAATCTCAAAGCAAGATCAAGGGATCAGAAAAATTGTTGGACAAGAGCTCATATCCACTTGAATTTACAAGAGCTGTGCCCCAATAGTATGTCGTAATGAAGGTGCATCATCTCCAAGTTCATCTCTTGACTCCATTTGACACACCAAAGATTCAGATCTTGTCTTATGAATTATGATGTTTTCGCTATTAGTGATTGCAAGGAATTGCCAATACTAATTAATATGATTGTCTTCATCATCTTGAGTCATGTCAAGTTCTGATTTAGTATTTGAGGTATAAACATCTGATAAATAGATATTCATCCAAGGATATTCATTGAATGTCAGGATAAATGGTATAGACCTTTGCTTTACCATTCTAGAAAGTGGTTTCTTACTATTTCTTCCCGTCTTAATCTCTCTGCAGTCTGCAATATTATACACGTACATTTTAAAAAAATCAGATAGTATCCTATCTTCGCCTGCATCACGGCATTTTCTGATATAGAAGTGATTTCTTTCTAGGAAACACTTAATTATCTTGCAGTACTTAATTCTACTTTTTCTTTTTCAGATATCTCTAAATCGGCGAAGCGCAAGGCGGCACGTGGGATGCCAACAACATTGTTTGTTTACAGTGTCAGCAGAACGACTTTCAGAGGTCTTTTTCTCTGTTATTGTAACTCCCTAAATTCTAAATCATTAATTTTCTCATTGGTCATTCCTTTTATGGTCATAGGACATATGCTAGGTGTTGCTGCATCATGGGTTGTCCAAATAATAATTGAGGCATACAGATGCCTCATCCACAAGCCTGTGGATGAGAATGGTGATATTCCTAGAAGAGAGAAGATCAGGCTTCTAGGGAAAAAGATCTATGGTGCAAGTATTAAGTGTGGATCGTCTTTAGTCTTTGCATCCATCGGAGCAGGAATTGGTGCCCTTTTTCATCCTTCTATTGGCCAGTGGATTGGTAAGCAACTTAATTCCTTTGTGGCTTTAGTCCCTGCTTGCCCCGTAAACTATTAAATTTGTCCATGCTTAACCCCTGAACTATTTTTGGTCTCACCTTCTACCCCAGACTATTAAATTTGTCTATGCTTATATCCCTAAACTAGTAAACAAAAAGTGATAGCTAGGTAGTGAAGTGATAGTTGAGGGTGTAAACAGGGAGGAATTGATAGTTTAGTGAGCATGATGGGTTCAAAAATAGTTCAGGGGGTAAGCAAGGATGACTTCCATAGTTTAGGGAGCATATAGGGTTTAGAATTAGTTCAGGGGATGCGCAGGGCGGAATTTAATAGTTTAGTGGGGTGAGTAGGGTCTGAAGCCTTCCTTTTTATAGTTTCTCTCTGTGTAAGTAGTCTTATTACTCAATTATTACTCAACACTTCCTTTATGAACATGATTTTTAGCTCAGATCAGCAGATGTATCTGCAATTCTGCATTCTGTTGATGTTTATTTTTTCTTGATATCCCAATAAATACCTTTCCCCCTTTGTGGTATAGGAGACAGTATCCGGTGGTCTTTGCCTACTTAATGCATTAATGATGCACCAGAGTAAGAAAAATCCTTAGATTAAGAATGAGTGGTGTGATGTTTGTTTATTAATAATGGAATAAGAGTGGTCCTTATATTCCTTCATAGGTTTGCCAAAAAATGTTTGGCATAGAGTTCTTAATTTAACGCCTTCTTAACTCCATTTTCTCTCTTGTACATGCAGTAGTTAGTTGGGACCCACCAATTGTCAGAATCACCCTGTCAAACTTAATATTGTTAGTTGGGACATACCAATTGTCAGAATCACCTTGTCAAACTTAATGTGTATTATGTCTATACTATACAGTTGTGACTCCATAAATGGTTGGACAGTATTGAAATGAGAGCTTGTATTAGGTTGATACCTACTAAACAAACTATAATTAAAAAATCAGGGTGAAAACAAAAAAAGAGCAACAATTAAATGTTTCAGAAACATGGGTTGAAATATCTCTCTCTTTTCAAGTTATTACTTATTCATTAATCTCATCACTTTCTATACATAACAAGAATTGTTATTACTGTTGCATCCAGTAAAACGACACTAGTGGCTCTCCTTCTCCACTCCCGAAGTGCAATACTGTGACATTTCTTTATGATATCAATTCTAAATGACATGCTTCTCTGAAAATATCAATTCTAAATGATATGCAAAAGCTGCATATTCTAATTTTGATCTTTAAACTCAAGTGATTAGAGCTGTCTCGTTTGTTACCGTTTCAACCCTTGATTTAGATAACTGGATTGCCATTTCAACCCTTTTAACCCTTGAGTTAGATAATTGGATTGCTGCATTGGGGATAACCATTTCAGGGAATAACTATTTCAACCCTTGAGTTGGATAATTGGATTGCTATATTGGGATGACTTCAAAACTTCCATGATGCAATAACCAACAACAAATTTTGGTGATTCAACAGGTTGTGCGATAGGAGACTTTGCAGGGCCAGTAATTGCTATCGTCTGCTTCGAGAAGCTTAATCTGGAACTTTGATAACTGAATCACTAAAGCTCCATCTTTAGCAAGATAAGATCAGGTCCTGAACAAGAATTGGACATGAAGATTCTCCGTATACAAAGTTTTTGGGATTATATGAACTAATAATTGTTACCCAATGAGCAAGCTTTCTTGTAGCTTGTAATTTTGTTAGATTTATACTTTTGAGGGACATTAACTTAAATGAAAATGTGTTGAGATGAGCAATCCGTTGCACGAAAAATTAGTTGCTGTTCATCTCATGTACGGCTAGCAAAGTGTATCAGGTTATCAGTGAGCTACTAATATTTTGTTTTAGTGTCTTTGTTCCCATTGGTCCAACTTTTTTAAATTACAAGGAAGCCATATGCTTCCTCTTTCTAGAGTTGAGTATTGATATGCTTGTCCGTTCTGTATCATTGGCGTAGAACACTCCCTACAATTTATTCTATGATCATGTATCCTGTGAAAATTTTGTGACTTAATGTATTATTGTGACAGTGTGAATGTCTTCTCTTGATGAAGTTCATGGTGAAATTTTATTAGACCTTGTTGTTTCTTACAAGCTGCACTTTCTGCTCTAGAGTTTCGTAGCATGTAGTGCTTGATAATAACAAAAGTTTTCAGTGGATCTTGTTTATATTTCTAATACTTGGGAGCACGCTTTAATAACAAACTCATCTATTCATATGCCATTAGTTTTTTTTTTTCACGACTTGTTTTTAAATTGTATTTTTGGTCATCGTCGGTCAAAGGACCCGGCGACTGTCTCAACACTTCAAAGTTGTGAGGGTTGAGGATTATCATTTTATACTAACATGAGCCCTGCAGTTTTGGGATTTGAGAGTTTTTTCATGGGCCAAAATATGGACTCGTCAAGCGATATATATGTTTTGATCCGTTTTAGAAATTCATGGCCAGTAAGATTCAAATCTTGATCGCTTTGATAGCCCGTCAAAGGACCCTGCTATTGCACCCAAACTTCAAAGATGTGGCGAGAAATAAAGAGTTATAATGTATTGTCTCGGTAAAACCTTGTCATGAAAACCCAGAGGAATAAAACCATGGTCAAGGAAAAAGAGAACAACACATTTATTTAATAAAAGTAACATGTTCAGTTACAATCAAATGAATAAATTATTTGCCATATAGAAAATATCCTGTTTATTCATAAATTAGGGGTCCTCCTCTTGTTCTGCATCTTCTTTATGTTTATGGTTTTGTCTATACACAATGGGGTCAATATTAGTTGGCTTAGTCTTTTCTCTTGTTTGGCTCCTACAGTGTTTGTTGAACTTGCCAGTAATTTGTTTATTTCATTCTAAACTTATGTTATCCTCTGGTTTCTTTTTTCTCCTGACTCTATTATTTATTAAAGTTCGGTGATTGTATTCAATTTGATTTGTTCAAGTTTACTATGATGATGTTGGTGATTGGTCAGTTTCTTATCTTCTCACCTAGTAATGTTTTTAGCTGTATCTCAGACAACGCCCCTTTTACTATGATGATGTTGCTGATTGGTCAGTTTCTTATCGTCTCACCTAGTAATGTTTTTAGCTATATCTCAGACAACCCCCCTTAACTTTGGACGATTATTAGGTAGCCCCCATGACTTTCAAAATATCAGAAAACCCCCTTAAGTTAATTGTTTACCAAAATATCCCTTTCAACTTTAATATTTTTCCATAAAACCACCCCCCCTAGCGGTGTTAAATGCAATTTTCACTTGGGTGGGTGAAATTGCGCAGGGGATATTTTTGCCGATGGTTCACACTTTTAAGGGCGTTTTCTTAAAAACTTGGAAAGTTGAAGGGGTTCTTTTGAAACCCCCTAAACGTAAGGGGGTTTTTTCCAATGTTTTGAAAGTTATGGGGGTTATTTGATTAATCATCCAGAGTTAAAGGGGTTTTTTTTTTCTTCTGAAATTTAGCCTCTATTTTTCCCTATCCCTAATGTAGACACCTTAGGGATCCTTTTGTTTTATTTTATTTGGTAGGATGTCGATGTCTATACAGTCCATGAATAACGTAGCTTGAGGAGGACAAGGAACAAATTGTTTGGAATTATTGTTTGTCTCTAGAAGAATGATTGAGACGTTAGTTTTGAGCAAACAACTAAAACGTCGAAAAATTGGGTTAATTACAAAGACACGATAGTTATTATTAATGAGTTAAGTGAGGAGTTGCTAAAACGTATGACTTGTATCCAATTACAAATATTCTTAAATGAATCTAGCTTGACACTCTCAAGTGATAGTGCCCTTGTTTAAAACAAGGAGGAGATGAATACTAAAAAGACTAACAACTTAAAGTTTATCTTTAAGTTGGAACTAGAAATGTAACCACTACACAAATCGATTTTTATTAATTACACTTAACACGTATATATCTATACTATAGAAATAAAATAACTTCCACTAGTTGCAGAATTGCAACATTTAATTCGATTTGTAAATTTCCAGCCATATTGTCATTAATGATTCGTTTAATTGTTGTCAAGAGCGCATCAATCATGTAATATTTAAGTTTTGTGCATCACGTACACGAGGAAAAATTAGTTACAGAATATATCATAATCCTGAAGGAAAACAAAAGACAGTCACACTCCACTTCTTACTATTCAAGTCTAACTTTGCCCCCTTCCTCTTCTACTCTCAGTGCTTCTCAATAGTGCTTCATATTCATGGAGTTTCGTCATATCATGTTGTATTGTTCCTATACCTTCATCATATCATATTTTGACCAATAATTTGAAATGGCAATCGAAATAAGATTCCATAATTGTAGCTTCGTGTTTGGTGGCTCAAACTTGTTCCACATGCAAATTATTGTTTGTTGAGACTATTGTCACGGCCTGCCGACAATTTGGTGCTCTCCGTTCTAGTCAGCACTTCCTTTTAGACGTAGGAGAAGTACATAGTATATTGCTATGGACTAATATAGCATCCAATGCTACTTGCATATACAATACATTCATCTTATTTATCACTAACTTCACTGATTATAAGAAAGTAAGATGTGATTTACTTGGAGAAATGGAAGGTAGCTGGAGTTTCAATATAGAGGGTTATTCACTTATCATCCCTAAATCGTTGTATTAGCATTTATTACACATTCTTAACGGAAACAAAGTTATCTCTTTGTTATTTGTACATGTACTGTTAGAGACGTATGCCCAACATCTATTAAAGACAAGACATTTCTCTGCAATACATCTCTCTACAACACATTAATGTCATGTGACATCCACATAATGAGTATAAATACCACAGAAATAGTTCTGCTTAGACATCATAAAAGTTAAGGGGCAAAAAGTGACCAACTCCTATGTACATAGAATATATCTACAATTAACTCTTATTTTTTAAAAGGAACATTCAACTTGGGGAATCATAAGGGTTTCGAATTGTTGATAGCAAACAAGTTAAGGGGCAACAAGTGACCATATAACTGCAATTAATTAACTCTTATTTTTTCAAAAGGAACATTCAACCTTGTTGGAGAATCATAATGGTTCCAAGTTGTTGGTTGTTTTTGAAAATGATTATGAGATCTAATTTTACTTTAAAATTTTTATGAATTGACTATAAAAGTTCTCAAGTTCAATTATTATAATGTGTTCTCATAAAAGTTCTAAACAACGTTTTTCTATACAATTGAACTTTATTATTTGCTTGTATCAGATTATGGCCCTAACGTAAAGTGTAACTCACATAACGGGAATTTTAGTAGAATAAGACATTTAAAACCCATTTGGAACTTTTCAAATACATTATCAACTTGTTTTATTGTATATATAATATCGTCCAAGACAAATATTAGGGCCATCATTAAGTGATATCCATCTTTATTCATTATATATTTCTCATATTTAATAGCTACATCATCTATCTTATTTCTAATGGGATAAAAAACATAATGAAAAGACTATGCCTTAGGTAGAGTGTTATATTCTCTTTTTTAGGGTCGGTTTGGATAATATAATATGCAAAGATAAAAAATCTTGAACTAACATATCGTATGGATTCAAATTCAGCAAATATAAAAGTGTGGTAAAGATTGTTGAAGACTCATTTTAATTTGAAAAAGGTAGTTTTTTAAGTACTTTAAAGTAGGAAAATGAGCAGCCAACCAATTAATAATTAAGAACTTCTCTTTTGAAAAGCTTTTTCTACTTTCAACATATGAGTTTTGTTCTAGCTTAAAATGTCAAGTTCTGGAAAGTTCAAACGAGTTTCCTGCTCCTTTTATCATCGATGGCCAGTCGAAGCTTCCTTTTGTACTTCCTCATGTAACTTTCTCTTTAAAAAATTGAAAAGAGAATGAAAGTCACTAAAACTCACCACCTACCAACTCCATTCACTTTGCCACACAGCTCGGAGGGAGAAAAACCATACACAAATTAGGGTAAATTTCACAAAACCACCAAACAGCTTGACCCATTTTTATTTAACTCCCAAAAAGTTTGGAAAAGTCACTTAACCTCCTAAACTTCGTAAGAAAACGCCAAAATGCAAAGGTGGTTATGTGAAAATAGATTCAGAAAAAAATCAAAAGTTTTGTCAGTTAAGCGACATTTCCAAACTCTTCTTAGGTTATCTTGTGATTTATGAAATTTACCGTAGAAATTATTTAGGGAGCAGCAAAATGCAAGTGAACGTGGCAATCTAACAAATGCATGTGAAGGACAGATAGTAGCAGCACATGTAAGCAACGCAAATTCTCCCCTGTGAGAGTGTAAGCGCGTTTTCACACTGAATAGGTGAGGGGGCGTTGATGGTATTTGCAGGAATCAAGTAATTTTGTCTACACGTCTCCATCCAATGACGTCACCCTTTTGTTTTCATAAGCCACCTTAATAAATAAGCACTGAGGTGACCTCCTCAATTGCTTTCTCTTCATCCTCATCTCTTCTCTCTCTCTCAATCACTGGTTCAAACTATGGGAGATAAGGTACGATAATTAGCTCATTCCATTGCTCTTTGTGATTTCCCCCCCTGATTTCTCTTTTTCCAATTTAACATTATACCCCTTGTTTTCTTCGTTCCTAATAATTCCATGCCGCTATCATGTGATCTGCAAAGACAAATCTAAAACAAATTAGTGATGCCTAATTTTATTTGGCGGTGATGACAGTTTCCAATTCTATTGTCAGTTCCTTATAGCTTTTGTGGCAGTTGATTATTAGATTAAGTTGTTTACATTCAACATGTTCTCTGAATGATTCTTCTGCCTTAATATCAGAAGGGTAAAGGACCATTAAAAAAAGGGGTAAATTACACTAAATCCCCCAAGAACTTTCTGCATTTTCTAGTAAATCTCTGATAACTTTTAAAATCACATTAAATCCCCAATAACTTTTGCAGAATGTCCTAAATAGCTTTTGGGTAAATTGCACTAAACCCCCAATAGCTTTCAAATTGCCTTTTTTTGTTGTTGTTTGGCTCAAATTTATGGGGGTAATCTACAAAATGCGAAAATTTATTGGGGGTGTTGCAATTCCAAAAGTTATTTGCGGTTTAGTCTAATTTTCCCAAAACAAAATATTGCTTTCCTCTGTTTTCTCAATGAAAAATATAGCTATTCTCTCATCTAATTTTCCTATTTGGCTTCTTCTCTTAAATCAATCACAAGCTTATCCTCTGTAATACCAGACCATTGAATGTACAAAAGCTTATAATTATATTTTCTTCAGACTTTTTTTTGGGGGAAATAATATTTTCTTCTGACTGACTTCATCACAGGCGTCCACTATAATTTTGAAGGTTGACCTTCAATGCCACCGTTGTTACAAAAAGATTAGCAAAACAATATGCAAGCTCCAAGGTAATTAACACTCTCAAACTCCTACCTCTCACATTTTCTACCACATACAGACCAACTTATAGCAGAAGTTTCTAAACTTATCAATTCTGATATTTAGAGAAAGAGAACATCCAAAGCATCATCTTCGACGAAAAATCGAACTCCGTTACGATCTCCGGTCCGTTCAACCCTAAAAAAGTATGCAACAAACTATGTTGTAAAGCTTACAATATCATCAAAGACATCCAAATTAAGGACAAAGGGCAAGAGAAGCCTAAAGATGCTAAACCGGCTGAACCGGCCAAATCCAAGGATGACAAGCCCAAGGATGCTAAACCGGCTGATAAGCCCAAGGATGCTAAACCAAAGGATGACAAACCGGCTGAGCCGGCCAAATCCAAAGAGGACAAGCCCAAGGAGTCTGAACCTAAGGCTGATAAACCGAAAGCGTTTGAAGCATATCCTCCAATATCCCAACCGGTTTTTATGTACTCCGGTTATCAAACCGGACCGATTTGGTCCAGTTCTAGCTGTGCTTGTGCGGGTCAACCTTGGTACGACGGGTATAATGGGGATAACAGGTATTGTCGTTGCGGGGCGGGTTCGGGCTCGGGCTATGGCTGGATGCCACAGGGCCCAATAGGCCAACCAGGCCCAATTGTCCCACAGGCTGTGGTTTACGGGCAGCCTGTTTATGGAGGGTATAAGGACTCTCGCAATTTCTTTTGTGAAGAGGATCCACAGGCTTCATGCTCCATCATGTAAAAAATTTGCAGTATTTTTACGCCTATATATCTCTTATAGTTTCCCCTTCGAGAGTAAGGACGCTGGTGTATTCTTCATTTGTTTAATGGATGTGTTATTGATGTTACTCCGCATCTAAGATTATATACCCGTGCTCATTCAGATTATAGTCGTGGTATCATGTGTTATGAGGTTGATGAGATGGTTAGGAGTTATACTCATCTTTATAAATTACAGCAATAAAAGATTATTGGTGAATGTTTGACTAAACGTTTGCATACAACTCATCTGCGTCGTAAATTTGCGACTGAATCATGCATCATCTTTGCGCTTGGGCCAATGACTCAGCTAGCAAGACGAGCACCGAGGCGCGTCGTGTGTCTTTTGCAAATATTGTGCGTAAAAATTGTTTATTTACCTCTCAAATGAATTAACCATGTACTTGTTTCTAGTGAGGCTCTCTAAACTTACGGAGTGAGGTGAAATGCAAGCGCATAGAGGCAGGAGCTTTGCATGATTAGTATCATTAAAGATGCTTAGAGGTGCTTAGTGAAGTGTCATTAAATGTGTTCTACTGTGTTTTGATGGAACTATGAGCTTGAGACGGAGTCAAGTGGTTTGATGTGGTTAATTAATCCATATTTATTACCACTTGAAAAGAGCCAAAAATCTAGTACTTGAGAGTGCGAGTTGGCCCAACTATGAAGCCAAGAGGTTAAACTATAAATTTAGCCACACTCTAATTTGGTAACGAATAAATTCAAATTTATCTAAGTAGTTGCGGACCGGTAGGATGTCACATCGCCTAGAATTTCTAAATACTTTTATAAAGTTACAATCACTCTGTTTCCAGATTGTCACCATCATAAGCAAAAGATTCTTCTATTTAACAATCATATACCAACTCTTTCTTTAATGAACAAAAGACTCTTCTCGTAATAATCTTTTTTTTTTTTTTTACCCTCAATTTTTTGGGTCAGTTCTCTGAACAATCTTCCATTGATGGAAAATCATCTCGTAGACTTGATGCATGGGCACGACACACTCGTCATGAAGAAAATATCTAGTGTTTTCCGTTTCTGGCATTAATGATACGGCAAAAGACCATACATTTCATCATCTAATGGAAACATCAAAGTATTTGTCTCAAAACTTTTCCCTCCCGCTTCAGGGGACATCCCTTTGATTAGATTAAAAGCTAACTACATCATAATTTTGCTAGTGTAACAGCGAAACTATTGGAGTAAGCATTTCATACACAGGATACCTGTAGCAAACACGCTAGATATTAAACTTCCATCCACGCTAGGGGTGCAAACGAATAGGACACTGCTCATATATGACACTTATCATATCCATATTCATTTACCTGTCACGTATAGACATGAATAGAGATATATTTTGGTAAGAAAAACTCATATTCAGATCTGTTAAAATCAGACATGGTCACATGGATGAGGATAACACATGCGAATATACATGCTGATACAAAATGGATATGAAAAGACTAGATAAAATTGAAAAAAAAAATAGTCCACATGAGAGTTCATTACTATGTTCGTTATACCTAAAAGCTAACATTAGATCTTGTGATCATCAAAATTAATCGCAAATCCCATTAATCCAAGGATTAAAACTCAATGGTATAAACAACATACATTTAGATATTCCTGATACGGATCTGAATATTTCACTACATATTCGAATCCGTAATTATATCATACCAGATATAAATATTTAGTAACCATACTTATGTTCTAACGGATACGGATTTATCCACATATCTTTTTTTTATTTTTTTATTCTTTTACTTTTTTAATTTATTATTTCATTTTATTTTATTTTATTTATTTTATTTTTTGGCACCCCTAATCAGGCCCATGGGCCACAAATTAATTTAAGGACTAAAACTACCAATTAAAGTTCAAAACAAGTGGTCAAGTCAAAAATAAGAGGCAAAGCGTTTTCTACTAACCATCAGTATAAGATGATGATAAATTGATCAAAGCACCTGACTTCCCATCAAGTTTATTTGACTACTCATCACGTTGTGCTTGAGATTGTATACGCCAACCTCAAAGTTTCATCCTGTGACTGATCATCATATCATGCTGATATCTTCCAAAAATCAATAAAAATAAATCAGAATTCTACTAAACAAAGACTACAAGGATTTTATGGGAAATAAATCAGATACACTTGCAGTTCGAATATTGATCCTTAATAACATTCCTAGCATCATTTTCCGTCACATGCTAAGTCTTGTGCACCTTCTTTCTTTTTTTTTTCTTTTTTCTTTTGGTAAGAATGGTTAGATTGTATTCATTAACTCTCTTTTTGGTTTTTTTTTTTTTTTTTGGTTGTTGTTGTTGTTGCTGTGGTGGTAAGAATGGTTAGATTGTATTCATTACCACATAGCTGTTAGAGTACAGACTCCTTTGCAAAATTGGACCTCTCAACCAAACTTAGCTAGGGGCAAACATATCTCCTAACAGCAACTGAAGGAACTCCGATAAAATAAAACCAAAACTCCTATACATAGGACTCCAGTCAAGCTCTATACAAATCTGAAAAAAGAAAGCTAAACTCTACAAAGCCTTGCACAATTAGCATTCTAAGTCTTGTGCACCTTAAAGTAGCCCCATATTGCACACAGTTGTTAAGATGCAACAAATGCAAAATTATCTAAGGTGTAACATATTTTAAATATGGACTCTCAGGGATCTACCTCAAATGTTCTAACATCCTGAATGCAGGCAAGAGCTTCAGAATACGGTATGCTCCAGTGTTTTGATAATCTTCATGTTCACGGCAAACTTGAGACATGGAACTCATGGATTTAATAGAGTTAAAAAGAGTTTGACATAACTGATCTATCTCTTCTTTCTATCTTACGATGTGACTATATAACAGGTACTGACATGAAGGGGGGAAAAAGCAAAAATTGGATAATTAGGACGCTTTTACAACTCGTTTCAAGCATTTGGACCAATATAACCATCAAGCTAAAATAAAAGCATGAGACGTCTATCATCAATATAAATTGTTTCAGATTCAAAACCACTGACATTATGGAACAATGCTTCAATTATACAGCAACAAAATTGCAGGAGCACAGATGAAAGGGGATGAAAAAGTATGAGCTAATAATAAAATAAGATCCCTTCTATAACAAAATAAGAACGATATCTCATTGAAAAAAATAAAAATAAAACTATCCCATACCGATGCAATCTCCATCTCTGCAGGCTAAGCAGCAGCAAGTTCAGGTGTAGTCCTTGACTCAAGCCAAGACTTAACAGCAACTTTAGTGGTCAAAAACCATCCAACTTTATCTTGAGCCTCATAAAACGGCGCATTCATTTCTCTCAAATGCGATTCAAAAACAGCTGCCAACCCTCTCTCCGAATATTTATGCTTCCCATGGCCAGTATGAATCCCAAGCAATGGAGGCAATTCCTCCCCATCTTTTATCGCCTTCGACAAATCATTCATCCAAATTCGCAAAGCAGTGAACGCTGCACCAAAGGAGAGACCCTTCACATGTAAAGACCACTGAGTTGTTGATTTTGATTGAAGTTCATTATATATCCCGATTCCAAGTGACAGTTCTAAGAGCACACAACCTCTATCTAATTTATTGAGATTTACACAGAGATCGATCAAACAATTACAGTAAGCTTTCCTTACTTCCTTGCTTACTCTTTTAAGGAGCTCACCCGCCTGTAATTTTATCGTCTCTTTATCAGTTTTCTCATCCACTAACAACTTCACCAATGAGCCCAATTCAGCGTTAGACCTTTCAACGCAATCAATCACCTTATATATTTCATCTGATGAGGTTTGTGTCAATACATTCAAGAGACACCCACAAAATCTATCATCAGGCTCAATATTCAATTCTAACATCCGATTAAATGTTTTAACCACATCATCGGTTTTCTTAGATTTTCCATAGCATTGTATAAGTGAAGTGAGCACAAAGATATTAGGTTGAAATCCAGCTTCCAACATCTCATTCAATATACCTTCAGCCTCCGAGACTTTCCCTATGCAAGAATACACAGTGATCAACGACGAATAACTCCAGCTATCAGGCCTAAGACCCTCTGGTAACCCTTTCATCTCTTCGAAAATCTTCACTGCCTCATCAACCAATCCAATATCAGCACACATTGACAAAAGCATGTTATACGAAACTATGCTCAGTTCAAATCCTTTCTTCTTCATTTCTTCGTAAACTCTAAGAGCATCCTCAGCATACCGAGCTCTACTATAAGCCCTTAGTATTGCAGCATAAGTTATTCTATTCGGCACTAGCCCATTATTCTCCATTTCTTTAACAATAGTTTTCACTTGCCAAGGCCTTCCAGCTTTCCCCATTGCATCCAACAACGTGTTATAAATCACAACATTCGGCTTAACACCAAGCGCTTTCATTTCCTCATACACATTAAGTGCACCATCGAAATTACCCGAAGTGCCATAAACCCTAATTACAGTCGAAAAAGTAACAGGGTCAAGACGCCATTTTTCCTTCCTTGCACGATCATAAAGCCCTAGAGCCATCTCTAAATTCCCAGCTCGACCATAAGCATCAATCATCGTTGAGTAAGTTACATCATCAGGGTTCAATCCAAACTCAGGCATCCGCTCAAACCACTCAACAGCCTTTTCAGGCAAATTACAGAACCTAGCGCAGCTAATCACAGTCGAAAACGTGACGTTATCGGGTTTAATCCCCTTTTCGAGCATTTCCTTCAAATGGGTCTCTACCAAGTTCCAATCTTTAGACTTTCTAATAACTTTAAGAGTGACATTGTATAAAATTACCTCTCGATTGAGCTTAATCCTGTTCTGAAACCAATTGAGAGCTACAAGGGCATTGGTTGCATTCTCCATGTTATCGAGCACAATGACCGCATCCTGCTCACTTGGGTTTGAGCCCAGAGAGCTGAGTAAATTTGCTATGGCGGATTCATCGAGATCGACGGAATTGAGAGATTGAGACAGCTTAGAGAGGCGAGAGTATCGAGAATCAGAGGAGTTGCGGCGGAGGAGGGGTGCTCGGGGGCTGTTGGGGTTGACCCAGATGGAGTTTTTGAATGGAGGGTTTGGTCTCGGGTTTGGGTCTGGGTTCGGGTTGGGGTTCGGGTTTGGGTTTTGTTGGATTGAAGCTTGTTGGGTTTGGAGAGAGAGCTTTGGGGAGAGAGAAGAGAGCTTGTTGTGAGATAATGGGTTTCGGGGTTTGGGGGGTTTGAGCCATGGAGAGAGGAGAGATGATGAGGAGGAGGAGGAGGAGGAGAGAGGGTGGAGTTGAGAAGGAGGAGCAGAAGAAGAGGAGAGAGAAAGAGCCGAAGCCATTTTTTTTGAGGGTTGATGTCTTTGGGGTTTTAGAAAACATAGATTCTCTTATCCAGAGAGAAGAAGGGGAACGGAGATGAGTTGGGCTCTAAGTGGGCCTTGATGTTCATTTAAATGGGCTAATCTGTAGACATTTTAAATTTAATGTTTAACGTAATTTTAATTTACAAGATCGAAGTGTCTCTGCAATCGAACTCAGAGGATCTAAATATCTCTAAATCAGAAACTTAAATTTTTAGAAAAATCAAAATGCCCCTAACTGGAATTCAAATTGAGAGGATAGAAATTTCTCTAAATTAAAAAATTAATTTTAAAGGACTAAAATATCGCTAAACCAAAATCAAACTTATAGGAACCAGATACCACGGGTTCCTAATTGAAATATATTCCTCCTTTATATCTAACTATTATTTTATCATGTGCTAAGCACGGTCAAAACTCCATGTTTCACTATCTAACTTTAAAAAACACATTGAAAATGCACTTATCTCTTCCAAAACCTATCGTATACCATTTTATCCCCTTCCAATTTCATCTCATACCTCCTCCTTGTTTCGATACCTCGATTTTAAAAAATAATTTGGTACTTATCATTATTCAATAATTTTTATAGTGAGAAATCTAAATTTTTTATTTATCAGTTAAATTGGTTATTTAGAATATTTAAGTGATTTTCTACATTCTAAATCTTCACTTATATTTTTAAATTGATGAGGTTTTCCATGTGTCGCCCTTAAAATGATTAAGAATTTGGTAGATGGCTGGATGACATTTGCAACATGTCACTCAAGTTGTAAAAGATCTCCATAAGTGATTAGTTAATAAGAATATTAGCTAATAAGATATTACTTAATAATATTTTCTGTATAAATTTAATAGGATTTTTCATATATAAAAATAAGATTTTTCGTATGTATAAAGATACAAGGAGACATTTTCGTATATTTAAAGATAAACTTTTTGGAATCGATATCTTCAAGAATATTAGTCAATAAGATATTAGCTAATAATAATTTTCTATAGAGATAATATTTTTCATATATAAAAATAAGATTTTTCGTATATATAAAGATGTACTAAGATATATCGTTAGTTAATTTTTGTAGTTAATAATATTTTTTGTATAAAATTAATAATATTTTTTGATATATAAAGAAATTCTAAGATATTCTCGTAGTTAATTTTCATATATTTAAAGATAAAAATTTTGGATAGGATATCTTGAAGAGTTTTAGTTAATAAGATATTAGTTAATAGTATTTTCTGTATAAAGTTAAAAATATTTTCCATAAATGAAGATAATATTTTCTGTATATATACATATATACTAAAATATTTCAGTAGTTAATTTCTGCAGTTAATAATATTTTCCATATAAATGTAATAATATTTCCCATATATAATAATAAGATTTTTCGTATATATAAAAATGTAGTAAGATATTTTGGTAGTTAATTTCTGTATATTTAACGATAAAAATTTTGGAAAGGATATCTTTAAGAATCTTAGTTAATAATATTTTCCATATAAATTAATAATATTTTCTGTATACATAAATAAGATTTTTCTTATATATAAAGACTTACTAAGATACTTTGGTAGTTAATTTTCATAGTTAATAATATTTTTTGTATAAAATTAATAATACTTTTCATATATAAAGATAAGATTTTTCGTATATATAGATCTAATAAGATATTTTGGTAGTTAAACAGGGTATATTTAAAAATAAAACTTTTAGAAAAGATATCTTTAAGAATTTTATTTTTTTAAATAAGATAATAGTTAGTTAATAATATTTTCCTTATATAAAGATAGCATTTTCCTTATAAAGATAAAATTAATAAATACTAACAAATTAGTTATTAGTTATATTATACCAAATGTACATTTTCTCCTTCGTTTTAAAAATTCAAAAATTTTCAAAATAAAGTAACCTATAAATATGCTATAATTCGGCAAAACTAAATAGGAATTTTTTTAAAAATAGTCTCTAATTATTATTACTGAAAGACTTTTTATAGTAAGAAATCAAATTTGTTATTTAGCAGTTAAAATTGGTTATTTAGTATACTTATGTGATTTTCTAAATTATAAATCTTCATTTAATTTGAATTTCCTCTCAAAGTTAACAGATTACTATTGTGCTAATGCTGTCAAAATATTTACACTGCACTTATTAATTCTATTAATAACATGTTTTATATACTTTATAAAAATAATAAATATAGCAGTTGAGTACAAAAATAAATAGTAACACTTAAACACCCAAAAATTTTGCGTTTTTTAACTTTGACCCTGAAACTTTAGTTTGACAACTTAATACCCCAAATATTAATTTTTTTGGTATAATAATGTTCAGTTGCTCCATCCATTCTATTTTCAAACTATAGTTTTTGAATCTAGTTTGTAATCAAAACTCAAGTTAATCATGTCCTATTTAACTTTTAAGTTTTAAAAATTAGGTAGCAATAATTGAAAAAGATTTAAATCGAAAAATATAATTAAAAAATACAAAAATAATACAAAAATAAAATAGTTTTTTCGGTATAATAATATTTAGTTACTCCATCTATTCTATTTTCAAACCATAGCTTTTGAATTGAGTTCGTAATCAAAACTCAAGTTAATCATGTCCTATTTAAACTTTTAAGTTTTAAAAATCAGGTAGCAATAATTGAAAAGATTTAAACTGAAAAATATAATTAAAAAAAGATTTAAATAGATAAATATAGATAAAAAATACAAAAAATAAAATAAAATATAAAATAACCAATGAATAAAGTACCTAAAAATTTGACGGTTTAATCAGATAATAATAGTTTTAATGTAAATAAATTTTGCAAATTATCTAAAATAGTTTTAATGTAAATAAATTTTGCAAATTATCTAAAACCAAAAGAAAAGGAAAATTCGTGCGACACATCTAGACTAATTTCACTCAAATTTAAAAATAGTTAAAAACAAAATTAAAGAGAATGATACTTTCAATATGAGTTCAAATTAAGAATCTAATAATGTGGCCGAATACAACATGTTACTTATTGGACTCAGTTTCGCCAAAGAGCTGGGGGTTGAATATCTCAAAGCCTTTGGAGATTCCCAACTCTTAGTCAGACAGATCCGTGGAGACTACGAAGTCAGGAATCCAGACTTGATTCCGTATCACCATGTGGCCATCAAGATGGCGAGCTCGTTTGAATAAATTTTCATCGAGTATATTCCACGCCTCCAGCATGCATACGCGGATGCATTAGCAGCGTTAGCAGTGTTGTTAGCGCAACCTCCCGAGATTGAATAGTTAGTCACTGTGAGGACTCACCAGCTATTTATACCAATATATGATGAGGAGGAGGATGATAGGGAGGTGGTCATCAAAGAGGTGCACACAACCCAAGTTGAACTGGAGCCCCGGGATTGGCGTTTACCTATAATCGACTATATCCTATATGATATTTTGCCAGAAGACGCAAAAGAGAGGGAATCGACCCAAAGAAGAGCACTGAGGTTCTTTTATGATATAGAGACCCAGATGTTATATCGTCATGGGTACGATGGCTTGTTACTCCGATGCCTTTCGAACAAAGAAGTGGAAGAAGTCCTTAAGGAAGCACACGGAGGAGAGTGTGGCGCACACCAACCTGGTCCCAAATTTTATAATCATATCAGAAGGATGGGATACTTCTAACCAACGATGATTAATGATGCGATCGAGTATACTTGAAAATCTCACGCATGTCAAATACATGCGAATTACATGCATAACCCCCGGAGCATTTGTACCCTTCGGCTACATCTTGGCCATTCGAGACGTGGGGGATGGATATAGTGGGTCCTATTTTTCCCCGTCAGTTAAAGGTGATCGATTCATTCTCGCGATTACCAACTATTTTTCCAAGTGGGCTGAAGCAATCCCACTTAAAGAAGTGAAAACGAACAATGTCATCAGGTTCATCAAGCATCACGTCATCTATCGACACGGCGTGCCGAGATGGATCATACATGACAATGGTCCTCAATTCGTCAACACTGCCTTCATCAGGTTTTGCGAGAAATTTAAGATTCAAGACGTCTCGTCGACGCCTTATAATCCAGCTGTAAACAGATTAGCGGAAGCGTTCAACAAGATGATCATTAAGATCTTGTCGAAACTCATGAAGACCAATAAACGTGATTGGGACGATAAACTCGGAGCAGCACTCCGGGCATATCGCTCCACAATACGCATGCCTACCGGAGCTACCTCATATTCCCTGGTATACGGATGTGAAGCTGTACTTTCATTAGAAATTTAAATCTCGTCACTTCATATTACCCTCGCAACTGAGATGACGATGGAAGAACAACATTAGAGACGCCTTGAAGAGCTCGAGATGTTGGATGAAAAACGCCTGGAAGCTCAACAACACATCGAGTTTTACCAAGCTAGAATGTCGAGGGCTTTTAACAAGAGAGTCCAACAGAGAAGCTTTTTAAGGAAGGAGATCTGGTCCTCGCTGCTCGACGACCAATGATCCTCACTTCCAAAAAAAGTAAGTTTGAACCCAAATGGAAGGGACCGCTTGTGATAGACACAGCCTATTCGAATGGTGCATATCGTCTAATCACTCAAAATGACGACAGGCAATTAATACCTATAAATGGGAAGTTTCTAAAAACGTACTATCCTTAGTATATTTGGGATAATCTATTTTGACGGGAAGTTCCTCGTGGAATATTTCACCCATTGCCCTTGAGGATAACCCTAAATCTGTTCTCCACTATAAATTCTCTCACTGATAAAATTCATTGATGGTGAGTCCACTAAAAAAAATCTTTCTAGTCCAATCCACCAGCAAAATCCCCTCTTGATTCCTTCCACGAACAAGAGGTGTACTTTCATGCTAGGATCCCCTTGTAATAAACAGAAGGGCTCCATCCTTTCCTATAGGTCACACCTTCCCTAGGTTTGGGCTAAAATTGAAATTTCATCTCGATAAACGAGAAAGTCATTTCTAGATCAAGTAGCAAATCCTATAAAAGTGTAAGATATCTGAATCTTTTCAATTCTCGGAGTGGAGATCCCACTCTTAGTTTCACCTCCTAAGATTCTTAAAGTGGAGATCCCACTTTTAATTTCCTTAGCACTGGATATAGAGTATAAAATTTTTCCTCTCTAGGAGCAAGAGATAGGATATTGTTCGCGAGGGAAGTTGTTTTGATTTCCATTGCAAATGAATTTGTTACAGCTTCTTGGATTTTACAAAATTCAAATAAAAAGATCACCTTTTTACAAGGCTTACAATAAAAAATCGACAAAGATTACAACTTTATCACCCTGGTTAAACAAATGCGGGATCCGTCCATTGGATCCTCACTTGTGTGGGTTCTTTGCCTGTATCGGGGACTCTTTTCTCCATCCGTGGACCACCACGTGATCAGATCCAGATGCGAGATCTACGGATCTACGGGGTTAGGGGACTATTTCACGAAGGAAATAGATCCCCTGAAGCAAGTGAAATCGACAAGCGAAATCACAGCTCTTCTCGAGATCAAGACTAAGCTTAGATCTGGAGGGAGTCAATGTAGATCTGACCTGGATCTCCTCCAAAACATTCGCTTGCTGTGTAGATCTGTGTCGAGAAGGACTCCTCGTGCGTTAGAAGTCTAGATCTGAGTTTTCGTGCATGGA
>JBAKGM010000001.1:14427329-14437471 GCA_037177215.1 Asparagus racemosus | reverse complement strand
GGCGAGCTCAGCCTCTAGGCGAGCTTCAGGCGAGCTCAACCTGTGTGCAAGTTCAGCCTCTATGCGAGCTCAGCCTCTAGGCGAGCTTCAGGCGAGCTCAACCTTTGGGCGAGTTCAGCCTCTAGGCGAGCTCAGCCTCTAGGCGAGCTTAACCTTTGGGCGAGTTCAGCCTCTAGGCGAGCCTCAAGCGAGCTTAACCTTTGGGCGAGCTCAGCCTCTAGGTGAGCTCAGCCTCTAGGCGAGCCTCAGGCGAGCTTAACCCTTGGGCGAGCTCAGCCTCTAGGCGAGCCTCAGGCGAGCTTAACCCTTGGGCGAGTTCAGCCTCTAGGCGAGCTCAGCCTCTAGGCGAGCTCAGCCTCTAGGCGAGCTTAACCTTTGGGCGAGTTCAGCCTCTAGGCGAGCTCAGACTCTAGGCGAGCTTCAGGCGAGCCTAACCTTTGGGCGAGTTCAGCCTCTAGGCGAGCTCAGCCTCCACGCGAGCCTGAATCTGACTCAGGTGGTGGTAAGCTTGTGCAGGCGAGCTACTTGTGCAGTTGAGCTCTATGCGTTCTGGCGAGTCCCGAGCTGGCGCTTGGGCGAGTTCGCCTCTCAGGCGAGAAGCCCCGTGCAAGCGAGACTTCACTGATACCGAGTTGGTGAACTTACAGGCGGCCTCCCTTTTAGGCGAGGCGAGCATTTTTTATCGCCTACAGAAATAATTCCCTTTGATCGTGTAGATCTCAAATCTGAGGCCAGGATCCGATCACGTGGCGGTCTACGGATAAACCCCGGTACATGCAAGGAACCCACGTAGGCAGGAGCCCAATAAACGGGATCTTGCGTTTGTTTCGAGGATAAGTTGTAATTTTTATTTATTTTGATTTTCATTGTAACCAAGTCATGTAAAAAGACGGGTTTTGTTTTGAATTCATTTGTAATCGAATAAAGCTGTAATGAGTTCAGAATCAATGAAGATCGATCCGACCTTTTCCGCAAACAATCAGGAATGAGATTTCTCATCAGGAAAGATTCATTACGATCAATTTTATCTATAGAAAATATTTGAGCTATGATCTAAGTAAAAAAAAAAGGAAATATGTATCATGTATATAATTTTTTTAAGATTTAGAAAAATTATGTATTATCTTTGATATGCCTAGCTTTCAGATAGTTATGAACTTTTACATTCTTGAACACCCTATATTTTTAATTACTCGGTTACATTGACAGGTAGCCATTACTAAGTAGGTTTTTTTCCTTGTAACTTTGTTAGTGTATCACCTCATGTAACACTCTGTTATAAAATAGATGCTTCGCATTCTGTGTGAGAAGTTACTCTTAGATTGAGATAAAAGATCTTGATCAACACGTCATAACTTTTGAATATCCAAAACCTTGGAAATTAAAAATGTAATGATTAGAAAGCATTATTGCAATATATTTTATGGTAAACATAAACTAAACATAAACTATTTTAGTTATAATAAAAATATATAAACAGAAAAGAAGCGTGATATTTGATCATGTGCAATGCACGCGCATTCTACCTAGTATATTTAAACCCGTCGCTTATTAATACTGATTTCATTATGGTTTTCATACTACTTCTCTTTGACTTACCACTCAGAAACAAAAGAAAATCTATTGTTATTATTACTTATTATATAGAAGCAATCATTTCCCAATCTAGTTAATGATGTTTTATCTGAGCAATCTAGCTAGTTATTTCATGATCCTGGCCTAGCCTTAATTCATGATTCGAAATGGTTGGTTAGGCCAAAAGTTGGCCAGTATCATTCTAAATTATTCAATTATCATATTCTAACATTAGTGTCCCATCAGTAGGCTATTACAACCTACCGTTGTCTCTAAATCCATAAAAGGTATTCATTTAGTATCAACACAGTCTTGTTTAATTTCTTACCCCCCCAAAAAAAAAGTCCATTTGGCAGCCTTCCAAAATGGGATTTTGATTTATTTTAGGAAGAATTTTGTTTGGTAAGAATCCGAGTCAATTTTGATTCAATTTTTCCTAAACCACAAAAAAAAAAAAAAAAAAAAAAAAATTGGTTCTACTTTCATCCATCTCTCCCTGGATTAAAACAAAATCGGTTAACCTTAAAAATGAACCATAATTTCTTATGTCCCAATCTTAAGGAGTTTGTTTTCTGTCTTTTATTTTTGCTAATTCAATTTTGAGGAGTTTGCCAAAAAGAACATTTGTTTCTAATAATAAATCTAAACACGACAGATGAAATGATTAATATATTAACTTCTCTATCCGTAACAGAAGACTCTAAATAAAAAATTTCTGACGATTAATTAATACCCAGGCTAGTAGAAATTTGACTCAAATCCTAAGTCCTAACAATGTTCATAGCATGATTAGATCTCTCACGTGCCGTTACACGTGATTCCATTGAAGTGAGTTCTAGAGAAAATTTAAAAAGGAAATTAGATAAGTTGGAACGAGTTTGACAATTTTTAGCTTCTTCCACATAAAGAAATAAAAAATAAAAAAAATTAAGAAAAAGGAAAAGATACGTGGATTAGATCCGCTTGGAATCATGGAATTTTATGGAGCATGGCAGTATATAGGAGTAGGAAATTTGAGTTCCATAATCACATGTCAGAATTCACAACATCAAATGGAAATACTTTTTAGTAAGAAGTTTCTTCTTGCCAACAATTTTCAAGTAAGAAAATATTATACACCAACTTATCTGTGATTTATCCCTAATCTTTTACAGTGTCTAAGATCTAACTCGTTTCAAGTGTGATTTTGGTCTTGTTAAAATATAAAAATGAGTTCAATAGTAAGATAATTGAAGAGATATTTAGTTAAACTAGGCTTATAATTTATATAGATTAACCCTCTGTTTTAATATAAAATTGTTTATAGCCCGCTAGCGTTCTTCTTTCTCTGTTACACTAACTATCCAACTATCCAATGAGTATGGTCACTGCCTAGATATAAAGTTCTTTATCGGCTAAATATCAGAAGACCTTCTCAACTTTGAATGATTGGAAAAATTCAAAATATCAAAAAACATCTTTAACTTTAGGGAATTATCAGAAAACCACTTTTAACTTTAAGATTTTATCAGAAAACTCCACTAATGATATTAATCATGCGTAAGGGGATATGTTTACAGTGAAAATTGCAATTCACATTTTTAAAGGATTGTTTGATGATATCTTAAAGGGTATTTCTGATAACTTGTAAACTTAAGAGGCGTTTAGTGATCATTTGAAATTGTGGAACATTATCTGATGATCGTCCAAAGTTAATGAGGGTTTTCCTTATATTAAGTCTTTTTTGTCATTATGTTTGATCATTCTAATAGTGATCATTTGAAATTATGGAAGGTTATATGATGATCATCCAAAGTTAAGGGGGTTTTCTTTGTATTAAGTCTTTTTGTCATTATGTTTGATCATTCTAATTAGACATTATCCAGTCCCTCTAATTCAATCTCCAGCCCTTTATCATTGTGTCTGATCATTCTAATAGCAGTGTGAAAGCAATAAGTTATAATTTAGCACGTTGGTCCTTGCTAATTAGCTCCAGTCTACAATGAACATATGCAGTTGGCACAAAGCTCCAAAAAGAAAATCAAAACTAATGCACAGTAAAAATTGCATGATCCGCTAAGTGAGGTGAACGTCATGGTTTTATAGAGTCAAATAAAACAGTGCATGTGTTTAAATAATTATTATTCCAATAACAGAGATTTGATACTCCCACTGTAAGTATCTCAGTGGAGTAAAGCTCACTTAATCAACAGTACACTATATAAATGACAAATATGGCATTGCGAAAGAACATGGGAACATGGCATCACAAGGACCCCACATGGGCTGATAGGTTTAATTTTCTCTTCTTTAACGATATGGTTATATTGAATATCTATATCTTATATGATTCATTACGGATGTAAATATGCAGTGAACTATTCAGATCTACATCTAAAATTTCTGGATATATATTGATTGATTATATAGTTGAAATTGTTTCAATTCTTCATGAATTTGAGGTTAATTTTAATGATCAAGAGATCTAATTTTAGCTTTTTAGATATAATGAACATACTAATGAAATCTCTTGCATCAGATGAACTGTATTTTTTCAAGGGTCAAGTAAGAATAGATCCTTTATAGTATCACCTAATTGTATATAGACTCCATGTAGTATTCGCACAACGAATATATCTCCTTAGTAAACTTTTTCGACTATTTTAAAAGTAATTAAAAAAAGCAGTTTGAGGTCTATTCTCACTAATATAAATTATATATGGTCTATCAGCCTCCTCCAAATCTTTTTAACGATTTTAAGAATAAAAAAGATTCACTCAGGGGACTATTCGCAAAAATAGAATAATGAGGGTTTATTCGTAATTGGGTGATCCTACAGAGGGTTAATTTGCGATTAACGATTTTTTCAATCTTAGAGCATGTTTGGCAACTTTGGATATAACCTGCTTGGCTTATAATCCACAAATAGATTATAAGCCATGTGAGTTATAAGCAAAAGCCTTAGATAAATTTAGTAGAATATAATCCATTTTTAATAGTAGAATATTTAGCAAATGGTAGCTTATAAAAATGACCAAAAAAATATTTCATGAATTTTGAAAGAGAAAACTAGGGTTTGGAATTTTCTAAAATAATGAGCGGTACATTAGTCTTTTACTTGGTCAAACCTTGCGGCATATAAGCCATCAAAAAATAAGCTAGGGTACCCCCAACTTATTTTTGGTAGCTTATAGGCCAAAATAAAGTATTTGCCAAATATGTCAAAGTGGCTTATAAACGACAAACCACTGCCAAGCATGCATTTATTTCGTTTTCTCATATCTGTCTAGTATCCGCATTAATCCACAATTATATCCGCATATGTATCTGATTTTAGCGGAAATGGATATGAGTTTTTCTTATCGAGACATACGCATATTTGTATTCATATTCATACTCACAAATAGATACAAATATAATGTGTATCATATATAATCCATGTTCTGCACCCCTACGTGGCCCACACTTAGAAGTGACCTAGACACTTGGAGAAATTCTTAGGTGCTGATGGAGCACCCAAATGCATACACCCCTCAAATAGGAAGAAGACATGTAGCATTAGACGAGAGAATGTGACGTCACATTCTCCCCTCTAGTGCCACATGTTCCTTTCTTATTAGAAGGGTGTAGGCTTCTTACCTACTCCACGAGGAGTCAAGAATTTCTCACCTGGAGACTACAAAACCAAGTGCAGCATCTCTGTCCGAGGACGTCCTTCTCATCTGTCACCTGTGGGTCAAAAATATTTCTGCCCCCAACAACTCAAGACCTCAAGCAAGCAGTCGTAAACTGTCGCACTCCAGTCACAGATGGACCAAAACTGTAATTTTCCAAATAATCTAGGCCCAAATTGAAAAGAAAAAAAGAAAAAACATAAGACAGTAACTGCCTCGAGGGGAGAAGAAATTTTTGCCTTGCAGCGAAGGCAAAGGAAGTGTGCGGTGCAGTCACCGAAAGTGCGGGAAGTTAAGCCGTCGTCTTCGTCTAACCGCGGTCTGGTCACCTCCCGTCTCTCTCTGTGTGTCTCACTTAAATTTGATCTCCCTCCCCCCTCTCTCTCCTCTCACGCTTTCTCTGTCATAGCATAGCAGAGAGATGCCTCTGGTTCGATTGGAAGTGAGGAATGAGTACGGATTCGGAGATCCTGAGCTGTATAGGGTTTCACCGAGGGAGGATCCCAAGGCGGTTCTTGATGGAGTGGCGGTCGCTGGACTCATCGGGATCTTGAGGCAATTAGGCGATCTCGCTGAGTTAGTACAAGCAATCTCTCTCTGTGGGATTTTTTTTCCCCTTCTTGTGTTGTAATTTCATGTGTTGTTGTAGTTTGCTAGTTATTGAATTTTTGTTCTACTTTTAATTCATGAGAAAATATGCTTTAGATGTTAGGGACGTTTTCCCGAACGCATCCAGCCAGCTTGTATTGATGCGATAAAGGAGATTAAAAAGTAGAGAAAGAATAGGGAATAGGGGAATACAGAAGGGAAAAACAAGGGTTATAGGGAGAGACCGAGAGAGGGTTAGATAAGAGCGAAGAGGAATAATTAGACCAGAGATAGATTAACTTCGTCCATCCATAACAAAATTAGAATCTCTCCCTCGATCTCTTTACATATATAGGCTCACTACCACCACAGTAACATTTATTTATTAAACTGCTACCTACATCTCAATACTGGGGCAGGTTGGGCTTACTTGGGTCGGGACCTGACAATTAGAACTTTAAAGTGAGTCTTGAATGTCATAAGTAGGAGCAGTTTGATTCAGCTTTTTAGTGATTTTTGGGGATATTATAGTTGATGTGTGCTTGTAGTTCGGGAGTTATTGAACTTTGCTCTACTTTTATTCATGAAAAGAAGTGGGTTTTGAACTTTGAAGTAATTAGTCTCAAATTTCATGAACATAAAAAAAATGCTCTTTTTCAATTTCAAAATACAAAGATAATTATTTGTTATAAGGTGATCACTAACATGGTGTTTTGGTTGGGGGGTGGGGGTGGCTTATTTTTTGGAAGCTAGCTTATTTATATCTATTTGTTTGGTAAAATATGAAATAAATTAGCTTATAAGCTCCATTTTATAAAGCTGGTATACCCTAGCTTTTTAAAAACTAGCTTATAAGCTCACCAAATTAAGCTAGGTTCGACCAAAAAAATTAGTATTCTACCCAAAGAGTTTTATAGTATTTTTATGATAAAAGCCAAGAGCCACTAAAAGCCAACAGAGTTTAAGTTTGTGTACCGCTTGTTGAAGGGTCTTCCTTTGTATAGTAGATTTTTACAGTGTTGCTTTACGTATCTGTCAAAGGCTGCTCACAACAGTACTGTATGTGGAGGGGGTTTTATCAAATTTATCCAAGTAAATACACATAATTTTGAACTAAGGGGTGTTTAAGACATTGCAACTAAAGTTTCTATTAATCTGTAGCTTTCCATTAAGTACAAGTGTACAACGCACCTTTGAGCAGAGTGCAAATCCTCTCAGAACTGCGCACATGTCATTTCTATGCGGAACCGTTATCATTTGCTGCATGTTATATGCTTTAACCCATTTTTATTTTTGACCAACACAAATTTGACCTGTGGTGATACGTATCTTCTAACATCTAGGCAAGGGATTATGACTAGAAACTATCTTTCATTTGAGAGTTGATACTGAAAATAGACCATTTTCTTTGATATGGAAGTTATTTGCTGGCTAATAGTATTCTATAATGAGAAAGAGATGTGTAAGCCCGAATAGGGATATGTGAGCGATGCACGTTTAGATAGCTTTTCAATACATTTGTGTATGCCACTGACCTGGAGATATAACTCAAAGTGAAAGTAGATGAATTTGGAATCTAAAACCATCCGAAATCCCTCAAAACAGGAAGAATAGTTTCTAAAATATGCCTCCTAGATGCTTGAGCGGTATATTTTCTGTGTATCCCTTTCTTGACTGATTATTATGACAATTCTAATGCCTTTGAGAAAATTTTATGGGTTCCTTGGTGGATTATATCTAGAGTAGTTTTGCAAACTCATATTTAGAGAACAAAAAATGCAGCATCCACGCAGCAACCAGCGAGCTATTTGTTTCTGCCAATTATTTGAATGTGGTTTCTTCTTGTACTTTGAATAGCCAATTGACTTATGATGAGGAAATTTGTTTTACTGAACTGCAGGTTTGCATCTGACATTTTCCATGAGCTGCATGAGCAAGTGATGACTACTTCCTCAAGAGGGCGAAAACTATTGGCTCGGGTAAAACAACTAGAAATGGAACTTCCAAACGTTGAGAATGTTGTTCAGGGTCAAAGAAGCTACGTACATTTTTCTTATGAACCAGGTACTATGTATGTTAACGTAATTTACAAACTTTATATCAAGTTGATCTACTTTTTTTGAACAACACCGTACATGTGTCCTTATTGATCTGCCTGATAAATCAATAATTTAAATGAAAATTTTTGTTGTGTTGGGTCTATGATGCCCGGGATTGAGGGAGCAAATGTAAGCGAGCGTGCAAGTTAATGGTCAAAGAAAGTTCAATCCGGAATCTACATAAAATATTGGATACCTGCCAATTTCTAGTTTCTTTTATTTATGTGGTTGTGGACGTGCAGTTCAACTGAAGAGTTAAAAGCTCTATGTAACTGAATGCCAAAAAAAAACTTTATACGATTAACGGGTTTGTTATAGATTATAAATGCATAAGTTCATTTATGCAGAATGAATTTACAATTTAATTGGATAGCAAATATTGAACTTTGCCTCGAAACCCTCAATAATTCTTACTTGTTATGAATAATTAGCCCAGTAGAAATTGGATAGCTGCTCTCATTGTGAACTCTATTAGTAGTGACATTTGATGTCGTTATTTAAATCCTAATTGGCTTTGGACTCAAGTCCAATTCATATTCAATTTGTATTGCTGAAGCTTAAGCTCACTTGAACAACATCTTTGTTTATTTGCTCGGACTCGGAAATCCGAGTGGCCAGGAACCAAGGAGATAGCAGCTCACTGTTTGAAGGGTGAGGATTAGCCCATGATTAAGGGGTTAATTAAGGGACTTTTGTTAAGCAGACATTTTTTTAAATAGGGTCAGTTGTCATTGTATTTTTTTCATCAGAAAAATATAGAGAGTTGAGAGAGGGCTCATGAGAGTCGGGCTTTTGCCTTTAGGAGATATTGTACTCCTTTCTCTTTCAATAGTGAAATCTCTCTTCAACACCTTTGTCGTGGACATAGTCTAACTTGGGTGAGCCATGTAAATTTCTATATTTGCGATTGCTTGTTTATCTTATGCTTGTTCTTTGTAATTATTTCCGCTCGATTTTGCACTTGTTTTAACAAATTGGTACCAGAGCTTTGAGTTTTTGATTTGTTTGTGCACATTGAAGATGTCTGTGAAGTTCAAGAGTTAGAAGTTTGATCGTGATGTTTCTTTCGGTCTTTAGCAAGTAAGGATGTGTATTAGTCTTGTTCAATAAGGAGTACAGAAGGCTTTGTTGGGAAAAGAGAAGATGCTGACATTGATGACAGATGATGAGAAGTTTGAGATGGATGAAAAGGCGTTAACCTCAATTCAATTGTGTTTGTCAAACAAGGTTCTTCGTGAAGTCATGCACGAAAAGACTGCAGCGGGCCTATGGCTCAAACTAGAATCTCTTTACATACGAAAATCCTCGTCATCTGAATGCATTTGAAACAAAAATTATTCATGCTTCGCATGACAGAAGGTACATCTATCAAATTATCTATAATAATAGAATTTAATTCTATTATTATAGATTTAGAGAATGCAAATGTAGAGGTAGAAGATGGAGATCAGGTTTTGTTATTGTTATGTGCAGGCATTTTATGGAAACTATGATATATGGAAGATAATCTATCTCAATAGAAGATGCGAAATCATCTTTATTCTCGAAAGAGTTGATGGATAGAGAGTTAACCGGATCCAATGATGGTAAAGTCAAAGCCTTATTGTTTGGGGCAGAAATATAGAACATGGCTTTAACAGTAAAACCAAGTCGAGATCAAAATTGAAGACTAAGAGCAAATTTTGTAACTATTGCAAGAAGAAAGGGCATGTCATCAATGAATGTTGGAAGCTTCAGAATAAGAATAAGAAGAAATGTCAGAGCAAAGAAGATTCCTCAAAGGCTAGTATTGCAGAAGATATTTAAGCTCGAGATGATACAATTCTCATTAGCTCTGTCAGTGTTGGTTATTCACAGACAATATTACAGAACGCACTAGGCGGACTAGGCGTTCGAACCGGGATCTAGTGCCTAGACGCCTAGGCGACGCCTAGGTGTTTGCCTATTTTTAAATTTATTTAATTATAATAATTCACAAAAATATGTATTAAGTTCATATAAAATCGCAAAAAATATAAATAACAAGCTTAGATTCATAATCAACCATGCATAAATACTAACTAGTCAAATTAGTAACCAAAATTAACTAATTAAACTAATTAATTAAACTGAAATTAACTAAAATTGAACAAGATTAAACTATAATTGATTAAATACTAACTAGTCAAATTAGTAACCAAAATTAACTAATTAAACTAATTAATTAAACTGAAATTAACTAAAATTG
>JBAKGM010000001.1:14414866-14427229 GCA_037177215.1 Asparagus racemosus | reverse complement strand
AAGGTACCTCGGACCCATGCTACTGCAGACGCCGCCAATTCCATCCCATTAATGGCGAATAGACAACGCCAACTCTCGGTCCGCTCACAGTTTGACACCTGTATAGCATGCTACTGTGACAGGAACACGCTACTGTGGTCGGCGCATACAGGAGCTGGCCCAATAGTCTCTTAGGATGTGGAGGAAGGGGCTGACTCAGCAGCTGTCTCCTGAAAGACAAGAATGCCCTCCGAACCCTAGGTATAAATAGCGGTAATAACATCGAACCAGGTAAGTGATTTTATCTCAGTAAATTCCACTACACACACTTTCTTTTCTTCCATTACTGACTTGACTGTCGGAGGGACCACCGGAGATCCCAACTCCAACCCTTCCATAGGCACTCCGTTGTAGGCGAACCCCTTGATCGGAGCAACGTCACCAGGCATTAGGAGAGAAGGCGAACCCTGCTCCCTCAAAAGCTAAGCTCACACCGAGGTTAGTGACTGTTCGATTACATACATCAACAATATACATAAGAGAGAGAGAGAGAGATTACTTTTTCTAAATCTTATTTTTAAATTTCTTATAAAAAGAAATCTTATTTCTAATTTCAAACTGTAAAAATAAACATAGATCCATAATTATATCTTAAGGGTGTATTTGACAGCCCCTTAAAATTACACCACGATTGAACCTCGTCCAGTTTTGAGTGAGTTGCTAAACACATCTAAAAGGAGCGAAAATGAGTAGAACATGATCCATAAAGATACATAACTATAGAGATTTTTTGACCTATATGCCCTCCAAATCAGTCATAATTGCAAGTTTACGGGATTTGCTACTTTACCTCTACGATTGAGTTGTAATGCTTTAAAAAGCTACGTATTCTCGAGATATTCCTAATTTTCCTATTATTTGTTTTGTTGAGATTCCCCCTTAAACTGTTAAAAACTAATGGCGTTAAATTTTTGAATATTTTACTCAATGTGACACGACTTACGTCCAATGTGCCCATTCTAATTGTCATGATAGATCATGAATGTTTATATAGCATTTTATCTTCACTTAATACTTTACCCGTTAAATTTGAGATAGGAGACACACATTATAGAATTTGTTTAGGGAGGAGCTCGCATTTGGGGAAGAAAGATGTTCTTATTTGTATGAGTTTTTAAATGGGTTCTATGTCAAAAGTTTCACCGAAAGGTCCGAAAATGTGTATTACTCTCAAATCAACCGCTAGTCATTTAGAGGGGCTAATTATTTGAAAAAACTTATAAGATTTGTGGATCTAAAATCTTCAAAATATCAAGGACCAAATGATCAAGTCCCCCTTCAAATATTGGTAAACTCTCAAGTTTTCTCCTAAAGTATCAATTCGTCTTTTTTTTCTCTCCTCTTAAACTGTGTATGTGTGGTCGTCTTGTGAGCTCTCATTTAAATATTTCACAGTTTAATGATGTGATAATATTTGTTTGCATTTCTTTTATTTTATGCAACTTAAAAATAATTTTTAATTTTAAAAAAGGGATTAAGAGTAAAATTTTATGAAAGAAAGTAGTTAATAAAATTTTTTGGTCTGAGAAAAAAGAGAGACCTACTGATAAAAACTCATGAAGAAAATTTTTTAAAAAAACTGTCACATTATTAATTATTATGTTAGATATGTGAGCGTGATCTCACTGAATGACCACAATGAACCAACAAACATAATTTAAATAATCAAATAGATAAATTAATACTTTAGGGGAAATAAATTGCAAAATTGAGAGTTCACACATATTGGTGAAGGGTGGACTAGTTATTTTATTGAAATATATATAAATAAAAAAAGAAAAATATAAGGTACTAATACCCAAAACCCCGGAACAATAAAAATATTTGGACATAACACCCTCCACTTCCAATTCTCTCCGATCTCCTCCATCGAAACCATCGGTCCGCGATGTCGGATCACGTAACGGATCAAACCGGATCCCTAATCCGCAGGCTCGCCCAAACCCTAAACCGCAAAGTCTCCGAGATCGCTTCCCTCCTCATCAACCACAAGGTATCAAAAAAACCCTAACCCTAATTCATCAATCAGTCTATCGGTCAATCTCGTCAAATGTTTACTCAGTCTTCTGTTATCTCAGCACGCTGGATCGTTTGGAGCTGTAGCTGGATTCGCCATCGCCGTGATCTTCACATGGAAGTTCATGCGATCGCCGCAGGCGAGGCCGAGCAGGAATCGGCCGAAACGGAGGGTTTCAGGGGCCGAGGCGGAGGGTTTGAGATCGCAAGACTCGAATTTGAAGGGTTTGGATGTGGTTGAGTCGCCGGTTGAGGTAATTGATGGGTTGTTTTTGTTCGGTTTTGGTTTTTTATTGGGTTTTATTTGATGTTGTTCCGTTTGTTGCTTTGTAGCTTAATCTTGGGCAGATTATGAGGAGGAAGCTCAGTGGGGGAAGAAAGGTGTGTTTTTTTTCTCACTGTTGTGGTTACTCGTAGCAAAGGAATCTTTTTTAATGCCCGTAATCATAGTAAAAATCGGATTTTTGTTTTAAAGAAAGAGGATGGGGTTTCTACAAAACCCCAGCCTGTCTTCATTCCACCTGGGTTGCTTTACAAAGAAAATATACACCCCCACAACTCTTAAGATGGAAAAATCGGATAATTGGATTGCTGAATTTGATGTTGTGTAGGTGTACAGCTTTTCATTGAAACATTATTATGTTGGGCTTGTACCCAATAATTCCTCAATGCTCTCTTAGGATTTAAAATATTTAGGCCATGCTAGTTGTTCAATCTGGGCCGGGTTATCTTTCAGTAGTAACTACTTAATACCCAACAAGGGGACTAAGCTAAACACACTCCATCCCCACCTTTACAATCCAAGTATTAATCACCTGGGGGATCACTATGTTTTACAAAAAGGCCCACATCCTTGTAGTTATATTAACTTTTTCCTGAGTCTGCTGCATCTTTTTTTTTTGGCCAAATTATTCCTGCAGAATATATTTCCGTGACATATTTGTTTGCGGGTTTGTCTTTCTGCCATCTTTATTTCTATCACACAAAGAGCACAAAAAGAAGAACAAAAAGAAAAAAAATTTGATTGTTGTGAAATGAATCGAATGCTGATTGAGACAATTAATTCAAGTGAGCAAGCTTATGACTCTGCAATTGTGGACGGGGAGTTCGTGCTGGGATGTGCGACATGTGGAGGCAACTTGGATATTGTATTTTAAATAATACATGATATGGTCAAGAATGCTAGTAACAACACTTAATGAATAATACCTTTTTCAATATTTTATGGTAAATAGTGGTAAGGAAATATGTACTATAATATTTTTAAAACTATTCAAGTGAATTTTGACTTTTTGGACAAGGTCATGTCTAAATTTTGAGTTTTTTCCCTAATAGATACATTAATACAATATTAGTTGATTTGAGGGCAAAAAAGTCTTTCTAGTTATGATATTAATCCAAACGGTCATAATCCTCCTAAACACAAACACTAGGTCTGGTACAATGTTACAGAAGGCGCTAGGCGGACTAGGCGTTCGAGCCGGGGCCTAGCGCCTAGACGCCTAGGCGGCACCTAGGCGTTTGCCTTTTTTTAATTTATTTAATTATAATAATTCACAAAAATATGTATTAAGTTCATATAAAATCGGAAAAACATAAGTAACAAGCTTAGATCCATAATCAACCATTCATAAATACTAAATAGTCAAATTAGTAACCAAAATTAACTAAAATTAACTAATTAAACCAATTAATTAAACTGAAATTAACTAAAATTGAACAAGATTAAACTATAATTGATTACAATTAACTAAAATTAACTAATTAAACTAAATTAACTAATTAAACTAATTTATTCAACTGAAATTAACTAAAATTAAGTAAAAATGAACAAGATTAAACTAAAATTAACTACAATTAACTAATATTAACTACAATTAATCAAAATTAACTAGAACTAACTTAATTAAACTAATTAATTAAACTAAATTGAACAAAATCAACTATTTAAATATAAAAAACAGTTAATAAGCAAAATTTTGGTCTAAAACAGTAAATAAGTTAAAAAACTGTTTAAAAATAAAAAAAGTTTGAAATTTTACCTAGGGGCCGGCGGGAGAAGGCACGATCACTGCTGGAGATGGTCCGACGGCGGCGGTGGTGGGAGAGGACTGGCGGCAGAGGCTCCGGCGGCGGCGGGAGAGGGCATGACAGCGGCGGGAGAGGGAAAGTGAGAGAGAGAGAGAGAGAGGCTGCTATGCTGTGAGACCGTGAGAGAGGGGGAGAGAGAGTAAAAGTGACTTAGGGTTTTGGTTTTTGGGTAAGGGTAGCAGGTATGGGTAACTGGTTTGGGTTTTGTTTTGTTTGTTTTAATTTTCTTCAAAAAGATAGGCGGCCCGCTTAAGCAGGCCGCCTAGGTGGAGCGGCCGCCTAGTTTGGCCGCTCCGGCCTAAATTAGGTGGGTGAGTGCCCGCCTAGGCCTAGACGGACTCCTAGGCGTCTTTTTATAACACTGTTTACAGAATATATGGATTTTGGACTCTGGATGTTGCTATCATATGTCTCCCAATAAAAGCATATTTACCTCATATTGTGCTTTTAATGGTGGGACAATTTTTATTGCTAATGATGCTGCTTGTAAAATAATTGGCGTTGGGACATTCAAGAATGCACGATGGATTTGTGAGGACAATGACAAATGTTTGTCATGTGCTCGATATGAAGAAAAATCTCCTCTCTTTGTGTGCGTTAGGCTCTAGTGGTTGTAAAATAGCATTCAAAGATGAAGAAGATATGAAAATCTTCAAAGGTTTTCTTGTCATGCGAGGTAGTAAAGTCGGAAACTTATACATATTTCAAGAAAACATAGTGACACATGGAGTTGCAGCCTCTACATCTACAAGCAGTGATTCAAACTCGACACATTTATGGCATATGCACTTGGGGCATATGAGTGAGCAAGGTTTGACAGAACTTCATAAGAGATAGTTTCTAAAAGGAATCAAGACATTGAGTGAAGTTCACTACAGTAGTTCATAAAATCAAGGGTACTTTGGATTACATCCACGCAGGTGTTTGGAGCCCCGCATCGGTTCAATCGAAGGGTGGTGTTCTTTATTTCGTTAGCTTCATTGATGATTTTTCCCAGAAGCTTTGGATTTACACTTTGAAGAACAAATCAGGTGTATTTGCCACTTTCAAGAAGTGGAAGGCCTTGGTTGAAAAGCATACAAGAAGACAGGTCAAGCGTTTGAGATCCAATAATGGCAACGAATATACTTCTACAAAGTTTAAAAAATACTATGAAGATAACGGCATTGCTCGTCACTACACTGCACTAGGAGATCCTCGTCTCACGTAGTTGCCGAGAGGATGAAAGGATGAACCGAACCCTCATAAAGAAGCACGTTGGTTGCGCATAAGTGCTAAATTATCAAAGGATTTCTGGGCTAAAGCTCTTTCCACTATAACCAATGTAGAAAAAAAACCCGTTTCCAAACCCATTTTACCACCTAACAGATCCAAAGTGTTATAAAACTCAGGCAGAAAATTCATGTTGCATTTAACGCTGAAAATAACACAAAAAACGCGTTTTATCCACGTTACGTTAAGTGTTATTTAACACGTGTTAAATTTATTTGATGATCAGATTTGGATGTGTGGTGATATCTCGGCCATCTAAATTAGTATCACGCTATACGGAAAAAAAATCCCTCGACCCCAATTTCATTCACGTAAAAAATCCTAGCGATCCCCTGACCCCATCGCCAGTGCCTCCCTCATCTCCTCCCTCTCCACCTCTCACTCCTTTGATGGAAAAAATCTATCGAGATCTTTTTCCTCTCACGCCTTTGACGAAGACGAAGCCTCTCACCGACTACAATGCTCTTCTTGTCTTCTATCTTCGCTGACAACAAGACTCCTCTCTGGTCCCTCCTCAGCTCTCATATCTCCTCTCGCCGACGAAGAAAATTCTAACCCCATCTTCACGTCCAAAGGCTCTCCAACTTCTAAATCCTAACTCTTTTCGACAAAAATGAAGCCTTCTAAATTCTTACTCGCTCTTCTGGTTCTCCTTTATGTTTGAAAATTTTGATGATATTAATTATTAAAGTCATTATGAATAGTTTGTATTTATGAAATATCTAAATAATTAATAAACAAAATAACCTATGTTATGCATTACGTTCTTTAGCGTTTTTTCCCTTAACCCTTAACATATAGAGCGTTACATAATGCCTTATCATTATTTTTAACATTGACTGTAGCATGTCTTATTAACAGGTCACCATCTACCGCCATGAATTTTAAAACTCCTAAATAGGTATGTTCTGGTAAACCTGTTGATTATTCTACACTTCGTATATTTGGTTGTCCTACTTATTCTTATACTCAGAATGACAAACTTGACCCGAGGCCAAGGAAATGTATTTTTCTTGGATATACAGACGGTGTAAAAGGGTACAGATTGTAGTGTATGATATCGAAGACTCCAAGTCTTATTATTAGCAGACATGTTACCTTTAATGAGTCTGCTATATTGCATGGCAAAAGCCAAATTTAGAAAGCTATGATAATGTTGAGGATACATCGATGAAGGTGGAGTTAGAAGCCCCAATTCAGCCAGAATCAAAAGAAAGTTCAGCAGAACCTGAAGCATGAAATTCTTTGCCTACAAATTCAATACAATCAAGAAGGCCCAAAAGAAATATAAAGCTATCAGCGAGATAGTTTTGAAGACATGACAACATTTGTTTTAACAATTAAGCAGGGAGAGGCACTCACTTACCAGGAAGCCATACACGATAATAATTTCTCAAATTAGAGATCGGCTATGGAGGAGGAGATGGAATCTCTTTGTAAGAACGACACGTGGGATCTTGTAGAGTTACCTAAGGGTAAAAGAGCCATCGGCTGCAAGTGGGTTTTCAAGAAAAAGGAAGCTTCTCTAGAAATAGGTGGTGATAGATATTAAGCACGTCTGGTAGCTAAGCGTTATGCTCAAAAGGTAGGAGTGGACTATAACGAAATTTTTTTACCAGTAGTGAAGCACACTTCTATCCATGCCATACTTGCTCTGGTAGCTAAGGGTTATGCTCAAAAGAAAGGAGTGGACTATAACGAGATTTTTTCACCGGTAGTGAAGCAAACTTCTATCCATCTTTGGTAGCCTTGCATTATTTAGAGTTGGAGCAACTCGATGTCAAGACAGCTTACTTGCACGGCGATTTGCATGAGTGTATCTATATGCACCAGCCGGAAGGATTTATTGTCTAAGGGAAAGAGAATCAAGTTTGCAAGCTTGAGAAATCACATTATGATTTGAAACAGTCTCCGAGACAGTAGTATAAGCGATGTGATGCTTTCATGATTGGGCATGGATATGTGAGGAGCATTCATGATCATTGTGTCCATTACTAGGTTAATCCGAATTATTCATACATTTATTTATTACTTTATGTTGATGACATGTTGGTTGCTTCGAAGAACATGTCAGAGGTGAAGAATTTAAAATCTCAGTTGAGCACAAAGTTTGAGATGAAGGACTTAGGAGTAGCAAAGAAAATTCTTAGTATGTAGATTTTCTGAAATCGGAAAGAAAAGAAGTTGTGGTTGTGGCAGAGGAGTTACATCGAGAAAGTCATTGCTTGATTCAATATGCATAAACCTAAAGCAGTTTCCACTCTTGCAACACATTTCATGCTATCGACATTATTATCACTGTTGAAAGAAGTAATCAGAGAGAGTCCTTCAGTTCCCTCTCTTAGGTGTTATTTATACTATCACAAATATAAAGAGCCTTGTCCCTTACCAATGTGGGACTAAATAACATAAAGGAACAACTCTCAACACTCCTCAAGATGGATGAAAGATATCTATTAAGCTCATCTTGTCACACCCTCTAGCTAGGTCTACTGAGCTAAGTTCTTTAGTCAAGCAGTCTGCAGCCTGATCCTTAGTTGGAACATGACCTAACTCCAGTATCCCACTGTTCAGCTTCTCTTTAATGAAGAATCTGTCAATCTCGATGTGCTTGGTTCTGTCATGCTGCACTGGGTTGTTAGCAATGCTAATAGCTGACTTGTTGTCGCACCACAACCTAATCTTAGCCCCTTGATCAAGCTTTAGCTCCACCAGCATGCTTTTCAACCACATCAACTCCGCAACCCCCACAGCCATTGCTCTGTACTCTGCTTTAGCTGTTGATCTTGCCATCACAGATTGCTTTTTACTTTTTTAGGAGACTAAATTGCCTCCTACAAATATGCAGTATCCTGATGTAGACCTCCTATCATCTCCGCATCTAGCCCAATCTGAGTCACAGTAGCCCTCAATGTTTACATGACCACTCCTGAATATCAGCCCTTTGCCAGGGGCACCCTTTAGATACTTCAGGATCTGATATACTCGTTCATATGACCCTTTCTCCGGTCATGCATGTAGCGGCTCACTACGCTCACCGCAAATAAAATGTCTGGACCTGTGTGACTCAGGTAGATCAACCTACTAACTAGCCTCTGATATCTCTCACGATCAATTGGTTCTCCTGCCTTAGCACTCAGCTTGAAACTCTGATCGATCGGTATAGTAGTAGGTTTACACCCTAACATCCCTATCTCTGTAAGAAGATCTAGTGCATATTTTCTCTGGGAGAGAACAATTCCCTCTGCTCCATGAGCTATCTCTATTCCAAGAAAATATCAAAGCTGACCCAGATCCTTCACTTCAAATTCTTTACTTAATCTCACCTTGAGCTGAGCAATCTCTTTCTCATCATCCCCTGTGATGATCATGTCATCTACATACACTGCAAGCATAATAATGCGGCCCCACTTCTTTGAAAGAACACAGTATGATCAGCATTGATCTGTTTGTATTTCATACCAACCATAGCTCTCCTGAACCTGTCGAACCATGCTTGAGGAGATTGCTTTAGCCCATACAGAGACTTTTTCAGTTTGCAGACCTTACCCACTATCTGTCCTATGGTAAATCCTGGTGGTATCTCCATATACACCTCCACTAGAGCTCCATGAAGAAACCCATTCTTCACGTCTAGTTGGTGTAGTTTCCATCCACCATTTGCTGCCAGAGAGATCAGTGTCCGAATAGTGCTCATCTTCGCCACTGGTGCAAAAATATCATCGTAGTCAATGCCGTATGTCTGGTTGTACCCTTTTGCCACTAGTCATGCCTTATATCGTTCAACTTGCCCTTCTAGATTCTGCTTCACAGTAAACACCCATTTACATCCTACTGTTTTTTTTCTATTGGCATTGTCACCAACTCCCATATGTGGTTCTTCTCGAGAGTCTCCATCTCTTCGTGCATGGCTGCCTTTCATTTTGGGTCCTTCTTAGCAGTCTGTCAGTTGTTAGGTATAGTAACAGAATCTAATAATGTAATGAATGCTCCATGTGAAGGGAATATGTTAGAATAGGAAATAAATTGAGCAAGATTCCAACCACATCTGTCAGGAGGATTACTCGCATTACTGCGAGTAGTTCTCCTTACAGACACTGATGTGAGCAGAGAGGTAGGAGTAGAAGGAATGATATCATATATAGTGGAGGATGGTGTAGGTGTCTCAAGAGTTGGAGCAGAGCGGGACCAGGGACTGGGCACTGACACTATGGGCACTTCTGGTACTGTAGGCACCTCTGATTGCTTCCTCCTCCTTCTGTATGTACGTAACTCTCCTTGAGCTGTAGGCAACTCGCCCTGAGCTGTAGGCCTAGCACCATTTATCTCCTCCTCCCCTTCGTCTTCATCCTCCTGCTCCTCTAAGTAAGGGGCCGAAATTGAGATTGACCCCCTTAAGCTCTCACTATTCTCCCCCTCTCGCCTCATACCTCCAGTATCAGGCGAGTCTACAAAGGATGAAGTTACCCCCAATGTGTAATATGACTCGAACTCTCGAAACTGCACATCCATGCTGATAAACGGCCTTTTTTCTACTGGGCTCTAACAGACATACCCTTTCTGTGTAGCAGAGTATCCGACGAACATACATTTTACAGCCATGGGGTCTAATTTCTTAACAGATGGTCTGTTGTACTTCACAAATCACACACAGCCAAACACCTTTAATGGTAGGGTTCCCCCGTTGTCTCCCTTCAGTGTCTCACACAGAGACTTCCATTTCAATACACTCGAAGGCGTCTTATTAATTAAGTGAGCAGCCGTCAAAACTGCTTGTCCCCACAACGTCTTTGAGACATTCATTATCATCATCATACTTCTAGCAACTTCGAGAAAATGTCTATTCTTCCTTTCTGCTACCCCATTCTGAGCTGGGGCGTATGTACATGTAGTATGCTATTGTATCTCTTGAGCTGACAGATACTCTCCAAATATTCTGTTAGTGTACTCTGTTCTATTATCTGACCTCAACACCTTTACCACTGCACCATACTGAATTTGGATGTGCCTATGAAATTCTTTAAAACAACCAACTACATCTTTCTTATTTTTCATCAGATACACCCAAGTGAGACTAGAAAAATAATTAATAAATGTAACAAAATATTTGCATCCACTTATAGAATTTATTGGACAATGTACCCATACGTCAGAATGTATCACCTCAAAACTAGAGGAACTCCTATTACCCGAACTAATATAAAAGCTTCTAGTAAGCTTCCCAAACTCACAAGCATCACACTGAAGCTTCTGTTGATTTACTTTCTGAAATAAGGTTGGATACATTTTACCCAAAATACTAAATGAAGGGTGTCCCATCCGTTGATGATGTAGCATCAACTCATCCTCTGCGCATACCTCAATTTCTCCTGCTCCCGTCCTCTCAATCATAGATATCAGCGCTTAGTCCATCCCTTTACGGTCCAGGTACCACAGCCCGCTACGCCATGTGCCAGTCTCAAGTCTTTGCCATGTCCTCTTCTCCTGAAAAATCACCTTAGGAATATCGAAAGAAACAACACATTTCAGTTAAAGGATAATGGCACTAATGGATATCAGGCTAATAGGAAATGAAGGAGCATGCAAAACATTAGATAGCGTTACAGAACCTGTACAATTAACAGTGCTCTTACCGACCACAGCCTGTGCTGTACCATCTACAATCTGGATACTCTCTGGCTCTATCAGGTGAGTATAAGACGAGAACTCACTGACATTGCCAGTTACATGTCTGGATGCTCCAGAATCTATTATTCAATCTGTGGATCTAGTGGTAGTCATGGATGTGAGAGCATGTGTGTCGTCCATACCTTTATTTGGGTGGGCGCGAAGAGCGTAACTGGCATAGTCCCCTCCAGAGAAAGCAGTAGATGCACCCTCGGACACGTCACCTACTGCTCTCTATTTCCTTCTTAGTGCTGCTAAGAGAGCTCGATCCTCCTCAGTAAAAGTCATTTCAGCTTCTTCCTCCCCTCTGCCACCGACAGATTTACCCGATAGACTCTTCTTCCACCTCGCCATCCTCCACGGCCACGGCCACGACCTCCGGCCTGTCCACGTCCACCCCAGTTCCTCTCCTTGGGTGGCTTAGAGCACATCTGTCTCAGATGCCCTACCTCTCCGCAGTTAAAGTACTGTCTAGTCTCCCCTCTGAATCTAGTGTTATCTGGGTTTGAGACCACCAGTGCTGACTTCTCTCCTGAAAGTCTACCTGTCCCAGTCTGTAGCCTGATATGGCTCTCCTTCTGTATCATGGCCGAGACTGCCTCCTCCAGGGATGAAATCTTCGTCTGGGCTAGTAGCAGCGCCGTCGTCTGCTCAAATGATGGAGCCAAGCCTCAGAGGAATAACATGGTTCTCTTTTGCAAAGAGGCCTCGCGCTCCTTACACTCAGGGTCCTTGCAGCTTGTTAGGAGTGAGAAGTGATCGTGATCCAGCCACAAGCGCTCCAGCTCTGTGACATACTCCTGTATAGTCCTCTCTCTCCCTGGACTGTAGTGCTGATCTCTTTTTCGATCTGGAATTCCCTCAGGTTATTCCCCACCCTATCATAGGTTCTCCTCAGCTTCTCCCAGACATCCTGCATCTTTTCAAGGCCATCTACCGTGGCTGCAATTGGCTGGACTATAGAATTGAGAAGCCAGATATACACCAACATATGAGTAGACTTCCACTCATCTCCTCCTGCAGAACCCTCAGCCGGTTCGGTCTTTTCTCCCGTTAGATATCCCTCCAGGTTCCTTCCTGCAAGGGTATATCTCACCCAGCGCGACCAACTCAGATATATCGCTAGCCCTTCAAGCTTCACGTCGATAGGTGGAAGCTCCACCTTCTTGGGCGGTGGTTTTGTTGAGCCCTCTCCCGCTATCATCCTCATGAACTGCATCAAAGTTAAAACATCCTCCGGGTTCAACTTCTTGATGAGTTCCGCCATCGGGTTTGTGC
>JBAKGM010000001.1:14387667-14398110 GCA_037177215.1 Asparagus racemosus | reverse complement strand
CCCCCCCCCCCCCCCCCCCCCCCCCCCCCCCCCCCCCCCCCCCCCCCCCCCCCCCCCCCCCCCCCCCCCCCCACTATAACTATCTATTTACAGAAATAAACCGAACTCAATTCGGAGATGTATACATTGTGATATAAATGTTTTAATAATACAATGTCAAAACAATTAGTAGTAAGCTGGAAACATGCACAAAAGCTGAAACTTACACGGTCCATAACTTTGCACTCGATTATCGGAATCACTATTATAATAAGTGTTCAAAAAGCTCTCAACATGATCTACAAAAGTAAGAGCTCCAGGGGTGTAGCTGCCCACCCCGGACACCACTTGAATCCGCCCCTGATTTCTAGTGTTTGGTTCGCCAAAGTGGCTGGGAAAAAAAAGGCTTGAAAACTCTTGCCACCTCATTTTTTGTCCCAAACACATTTCGTCGCTATGAGTGGTGACATGGGCTACAATTGTTTTATTTATTGGCCCACTTAATGAAACACATTCGCACAATGCTCATTTTATTCCTTTATTTTTCCAAAACAAACAGTGAACAACTGGGAAACCAATGTACTGTACTCATTTTCTTGTGGCCCAAACTGAAAAAACCCTTTTCATGGAAAGCTCAAATAACAATTAGAAATAGGTTTTTGGGCTGTAAATGGGTATGAAGTTTTTTCGCTCTTGTGGACCAAACCTGCCCTGTTCTAAATTTCTTTTGCTCTATTGATTATAATTCTTTTATACTTTTAGGTGACGCACATTGTTGGCTTCTTCTGTACATGCCTCAACCTTTGGAGTACTTTATCTCAATGATATTATATGAGCTTTAACCTTTTAGGGAAAAAAATAATACATAGTACACTCTATAGAAAATGATATAGAGAAAGGAAATTTTGCTACATGTCATGCTATTAATTTTAAATCAGTACAACAAACATGCAATATCAGCGCAACAACTTTTAATATACTCAATATTGTATCATTTATAATCATAATATTTCTATCTCTATTATTAGACAATGATGGTGTTTGGAGGAGCTTATTTTTTAGTCAAACTAGCTTTTAAATTAACTCTTTCATATCTACTTGTTTGATAAAATACCAAATTAAGCTGTTAAATATCTATCATGATCTCCTCGTTCTGTAAACCATGCTCTATAGGATTTTTTTTTTCTCATGCTTTTGGAAAGGGAAAAAACTTGGAACAAAATGTAAAATGCTTTTTTAACATAGTCTAAAAGACCATGACAATAAATAGCTACAGGAAGAACAAAGAAGGGAATTGGAGTGGCATATTGTAAATTGATTAATGAGATATAGTTAAATCTCTTGAAAGAGTTCTACAACCAAGTCACCGTTTGGACCGTGTCTGCATAATTTTTCTTACTTAAATAATATCAAATATGTATTTGAGTCTAATTTGTGTTTGAAATTATTAGTGTAGGGTTTATATGTGGAGGTATCAAGATCGATGCCAAACAGAAGTAATTTTAGCTCAACAAGAAGAATCTGCTTACCAGATTCATTGATGAGGAATATGGTCATTGATGATCACATCCTCTCATCGTTGAAGCTGCTCTAAATTCAACGATGCAACCCCCTATTGATGGTAGATTTTGGCAGAGAACCTATGGTTATTGATGAGCACATCTCTCATTGATGAACATGGATCAAAGGCCATTGACTTGAAAACACCCCATCAATAAAAAAAAAAAACAATAGAAGAGTATGGTCATCGATGAGTAAGAGACTGATCGATGAGGCAATGCTCATCGATGAATAACATCGCTCATTAATGAGATTGCATTGAATCGGCAGCCTTTGAGATGTCATCTCAGCCGTTCGTTGCAATTGAGATACCTCATCTTCTATCTTGTTTCTAATTATCTTCTTTTGACCGAATTAAGATAGAACGACAGAGAGGAAGAGAGGAAAGAGCTAGTTTTGAAAAAGGAAGATCAAATATCATTAGGATCATCCAGATCTAAACTTCTAAGTTTAGAAGAATGGTTTGATCAATAAGGACTGTAAGATCTTTCCAGAGCGAGCTTAATTGATATTGTTATTGTAATTCAAATATTTTGATCTTTTGATTGGTTTTTACGGACTCAAGCCGGTGATAATTGAGAGTAAGTATTATAGCAGGGAGCTAGGTTATACACTAAAGATCGAATTATTATGGTGTAGACAATTAGATTATGGTGAATCTAGGGAGCAGTCTTGTAAAGCCTACTGGATTAGGCTTTGTAATCCTAGTGAACAATATCTTAAGTGTGTAATCCCCTTCGAGAGAAGGAAGAGTGGATATATGAATTTTCTGAAAACCACTATAAAAATGCTCTCGCCCTACTGTGTTGTTTTTGCTTCTGTGGTTGATTATCTTATTGTTGCATTGTTGTTGATTTTATTTATTATTTCCGCTATAACATTTGTTAATCAAACGATAATTCTTGTTTAATCAAAAAAGTGTAGCCACCCTATTCAACCCCTTTTAGGCTTGCATGTAGATCCTTACTGTCACAACAATAGTTATCATGTCCCTGAAGTATCAAGAAACATTATTGGACTGGATATAACCAAAGTTTCCATAAGTTATACCCAATAATATACTTCATGAATCTGATATATTCCTCAAGAGAAGCAGACAAGAAATCAGTAGAAAACAATAGTCATTATTCCTTTAAGTTTGGTTTTTCTCTGTTATCATATGCAATGTTAAAAATGGGCCTTCATTAGAATAATGGAATTGTGGAGGCCATAGATCTTTGACAACCTTAGGTTCATCTGAATGTAGAATATATATATCAAGCATTGAGTTTGACAAAGAAGACCTCTTAATCATCAAAAGGGTGGTGAATTACTTAATCGGGACATTGGAAATATTACACGACCATGAAATTGTAACCTTTGTATCTTGTTGTCGATCTTTTGTCAATGTCTTAGAATTGGTGAACATCGCTTGTTGACTCAAGTATTTTTGTCTTAAATGGTCTTTTAAAGAATTTTAGTTGTTTTTCTCCTACTAATGCCAAAAATTCAATCATTCATTTTCTGAATGCTTTTGTAGTCAAAATACAGTGCGGAAGTTTCTTTATCGGTTGCGTACTTAAACTTGTCTACTTAGACCGCGCGATGGAGTGGGCGGTGCGCCGAGCAGGGAGGAGACAGGATCCTAGGATGGTCATGATAAAGTCGGTGCTCGCGGCAGATTTGATTAAGAGAAAAGGGTTTTTTTTATGGGCGGCTGAAGTTTTTCTATCGAATCCTATAAATAAAAATAAAAAATGTAGTCGCCTTGCTTTTAATGTGGTTTTGTGATAGGACATGAATATTATTGGCAAAGAGCATGATGCTTTGCCCTCTTCAGAAATGGACAAGCATTCTTGCCTCCAATTTGGACAAGGTTAGAGTTTAGTCAAAAGTTTCGTAATCCAGCTACAATTATTCTCTAACTGCGAAAAAGATAAGCTTATTAACGAATAATATCAAATGAGCTTAAGGGGTAGAGGAGAAACTAAGGTATAGAGAGGGACAAATTATCTAAAGTGCCATTGGTAGAAGGTTTTTAGAAGAGAAGTTAAGAGTAAAGGGAAGTGTGTTAAGAGTAGGGGGACAACTTAAAACTGAACCCAAAAAAAAAAAAGGAGAGAGAAGAATCCCTCCAAATAAAATAAAATACAAATTAATGTGTTTTCTCTCATTTCTCCTCCTACCATACAAGAAATACAAGATGCATATACTTTTTGCACATCATTGCACCTCCTCTTTAGCTATTGAATTTCTGTATTGGATTCGAGTTGGACTCGGCTGGATCATAATGCCAAGTAGAGATTTGTTTGAAGAGTCTCGCAATTAGAACTGTTAGATGAATACGTGGTTAAACATTTAGTTTAACGAATCAATTAATGCTAATCTTTTGATCAAATTTGAGTCTGAATATATTCACCATGAATCTTCGTAACTTAATGCTTTCTATGTTATATCTGAGGTAGAACAGTTATCATTTTGTATTATTCGTAGGTAGTGGTAGTTATTCCATTATAGTCTCATTGATGAAACAAGATGGACAATGACCACTTATTTTTTATTTTATTTTATTATTATTTTTTATAACTCTGTCCGGAATCAAACCCAAGACCACATGAGTCATATTGGAACTTCCCAGTGGTCTGAGTCACCCGCGATGGATAACAATGACCACTTATTAATCAAAAAAGAAAAGAAATCAAAATAGAATCACCAAGGAACTCAAATAATACAATTCTTAATTGTGGATTCCTTGGCAAAGTTTTATATATTTTGGTTTTATTTTCTTTTGACTAATACGTAAGGCCTCAGCTAATTGGTGAACATTTCATTTTCCATCATTTAAAGCAACATTGAAAAACACAAATTATTCAACAAAGGAGATAGAGAGATTGCTTTCCGTCATTCTTGATACGCAACGTTGAATATACTTTTTGTGATGCCGTTTCTAATAGTTGATAAGTGATAAGTTGTCGAACTATCCGACAATTAGTCAACGCGAATCTCTAAAGCCATGTATATATGAATTGACTTATACACATATAATGATGTCTGTGGCAAAAATGGCTTGATTTGTCTTCGAATGATGTGAATATTTAATAATAAATATATGTATTCATTTCACTTTGAAAGTCGCAATAATATAGACTTACATAATAGGTGGCATGGACCCCGCGCTCACATTGAGAAAAGTCGTTGATCTTCAGGCCGTCATAAGCTCTGATGCTGTATTAAATTTAAAATTAGCATTAAATAAATACCATAATCCATATCGATAGTGGCCAAATTTGCTTTGAGATTAATTGGTAAAATATTCATTTTGTTATTGAAGCTCTGATGGTAATTGGTAAATATTAACATTCTCCTGAAATAACTTTTTTTAGGGGTTCTTGTCTATTACCCCAAAGTTTTACTCTAACTTATTTTCTAACCCATGTACTTCTAAAATGCCTCTTAAACCCAAAAATACAAAGATCACTTATTTTTAAACCCAAGTCTTCATAATATGTATAAGTATACACTATATACATTTTAAAAACTCAATATCCCCACATTACCCTCTCCTTCATTCTCTCTTCTCTCTAGTCCATTCCAAACTACTTTTCACCATCCCATTAATCACTGATCTCCTCCATAGCTCTCCAACTTACCATTTGAATCCAATTCCTCCTCCTAATTGAGCGCTATGCTCTTCCTCCTAACACACCTCTACTTCCTCCATAAAAGGCTCCACCTTGAAGCTCGCACGTGACATCAAGTCCACAGGTTGTCCTTCCACTCCTTGGCCAAAAAGCTCAAACAATTCAAGCTCGTCCTCGACTGCGGACTGCCGACTGCTCCAACCAACTCGCTCTCATCCTATGCCTTGACTTCAACCGTTCAACAAGGCCCTCGCTTAAAGATCAGCTCCACCACATTCGCCCTACAGTCACAATATTACTTTTATGTTGGATTGAACTAGACTTTGGATTTAAGGCTTGTAATGCAAAAATATATGGACAAACTTTGATGTATATTGTGTGTTTGATGAAATGCTTCAAAAAGATTTTTAGTTGATTTGTAATATTTTGCAGGATTATGTGTATTAAATAGAACTTATTTGATGCATGCCACATGTTTGATTAAACTAGTTGGATTGCACGCGCAATGCACGTGGTAAAATTTTTTATGTTTATTTTAAATTTATAATTTTATTTAGTGAATGATTTTGTAAAAATTTATTGAATGTAAACAATGGAGCAAACATATGGACAGAAGCTAAAAATTCACAATGTTTGAACAATAAAATTACATTTAGGGATCAATTGGGGCGATAGTAGAGTGGTTGCATCCCGAACAATAGAAAACAATGAATAATTATATACAAGAATTGCATCTGATATACAAAATTGAGTTTCAAATTTTATCTTTCATCTCCTCAATCTACACATTCTTCATCTCAGGCAAGAAGTAGTAGATAAAGATCATCATGATCACACACCACCCAATGAAGTAGAACGTACCAAACTTTATCTCACACAACATGGCAAGAAAATCCTGATCAACAATGAAGTTGAAGAACATGTTGACTGACACATTGATACTCAATCCTGCTAATTGAATCTACAGTGGGAAAATCTCTCTCTGCACCAGCCAACCTAGCGGACCCCTCATTCACGCGAATGCCACAACATAAACGTAGATGAACATAACAACAAACATGGCATAGGTTTTGGGTATCACTGTCTCTCCAGTAGTACTGAATTTTATGGCAATCAAAGTCTCAACAATAGTCTATGTAAAATCCATTAATAATGGATATTTGAATATCTATGATCAATATTCAAAATTATAATTAATTTAATTAAATTGTGGATGTACTGTTTACCTGACTGATGATCATTTGCAGTCCACCATCGACGAGAAGCTTGCAAAGGCCAATCCTATCTAAATAAAAATTTACACTCCAGTTCCCTGAGATTCATTTTTTCTAGCCCTCCCTGTTAATAATGTTAGTTTATTAATAGGAGAATGATGCAATTACTTTTCGACCCCTCAAATAACCAAGTCTGACCCATTATTAAAGCTTTTCTAAAGTTCACTATACCCCAACTCTGGCCCCTCCAACTCACTCTCTCAATTCATGTGCTACGAGATTTGTGTAGTTCCTATCGATGATTTATTTAGACAATTCGTAATTCTATTTTTACCTTCAATAGATTATTCTGTCAATTCCATATAGCTAGTTATAGAGTAGAGTCACCCTAAGATATTACTCAAATTGGAAAAGAGCGATATGCATCTTTTCTTAATTAAACAGAGCATGTCATTAAATCAGTCAGAAGTAATATGAAATCAGTCTAAAATAATCTTTCAAACAAGAAATCCTTAATCATCAGAGTGTTGTTCTTGAACATATTTTTCAATTAAACCTTGAATCATTGTATTTGGACAATCGGATCAAAAGTTATAGAGCTTTGAAGTTCAGCGGCTCAATCTGAAAGCTGGGATGAATAACTGTCCAATCACAAATGTTTAAAAATTAGTCCCAACATAAAGTTAAAAATGTAATATTCTTACTTCTATTGCCTAGATATTGAAAGAGCTTTGTACAAAATCTTGAATCATCTCACTCAAATAATTGGATCAAAATTGACAAACTTTGAAAGTTTAGGGGTCAAATTCTGAAACTGTGACATGTAACAGTTCAGTCGCAAACATTCTATATTCAGTCCAAACTGAGTTTATGAAAAGTAAACTTCTAATTATCTTCATGTAGACCTCAGAAAAATCTTTCTATCAAATCTAGAATTGCCCTTATTAGATATCCGAGTTAAAGTAACGGTTGTCCGATTGCCAAATACTTTAATTAACAGACTGCAAGAAGCGAACCCAAACTAAAAATCTTATAACCTTTTTAAGTTCACTCAGCAATCATAAAATCAAAAAGGTTTTTTATCTCTCAGCGGTAAAAAAATGCCTACTTGACGTTTAGGGGCCTAGCCGTTAAGCACCATGTCCGGGGTCCAGAAGTGCCCTCTGCATTCTAAATCACTGCGTTACACTATTCTTGCATAATCAATAAGCCATACATAATAATCTCATTTCTACATAAAAGGCACTATCTCCTCTCGTACATGAGATTTTAACCTATATGGGAGTTGTACCTCATTTCACGGAATATACCTGACGTTAGATAACAATTATCAATATACAAGTGGTTCAACATGCATCTACTCCTCGTGAACTATAAACAATACTTTCTAAATATGTGAACTACCTTAAAGACTCTCCTTGTTTCTAATGCATGCAACACAACTTCTTAATATAATAAACAAAAGTAAATAATTCCGTTTCACTACAAGAATCATTGTTTCCAAAAGAAAAAAAATTGATAATATGAAAAAATGAAAAAGGCCACAAGTTCTGAATGTCTTAATTGACAGAGTGTAAGTCCAAACTAAGTATCTTACAACCTTTTTAAGTTCATTTAGCATTCTAAAAATAAAAAAGGTCAAAGTTATGAATGTAGATACAACACTAATGATATACATCCAATTTCAAAGAAAAATTGCTACATAAAAATTTACACTCCAATTCTCTGATATTTGTTTTTTCTAGCCCTCCCTCTTAACAATGTTAGTTTATTAATAGGTGAATGATGTAATTACTTTTCTAACCCTTCATGCAATTACTTTTCGACCCCTCAAATAACCAAGTCTTACCCATTCTTAATGCTTTTCTAATGTTCACCATATCCCAACTCTGGTCCCTCCAACTCACTCTCTCAATTCATGTGTTATGAGATGTGTGCAGTTCCTATCGATGATTTATTTAGACAATTGTAACTCCATTTTTACCTTCAATAGATTATTCTGTCAATGCCATATAGCTAGTTATAGAGTCGAATCACCCTAAGATATTTCTCAAATTGGTAAAGAGCGATATGCATCTTTTTTTATTAAACAGAGCATGTCATTAAATTAGTCAGAAATTATATAAAAGTAGTCTAAAATAACCTTTCAAATAGGAAATCCCTAATCACTAGAGTGTTGGTCTTGAACATATTTTTCAATTAAACCTTGCATCATTTTATTCGAACAATCGGATCAAAAGTTATAGAGTTTTGAAGTTCAGCGGGTCAATCTAAAAACTGGGATGAATAATTGTCCTGTCACAAACGTTTAAAAATTAGTCCAAACTAAAAGTTCAAAATGTAATATTCTTTCTTCTATTGCCTAGATGTTGAAAGAGCTTTGTACAGAATCTTGAATCATCTCAATCGGATAATCGGAGCAAAGTTTACAAACTTTGAAAGTTTAGAGGTCAAATTCTGAAACTGTGACAGATAACAGCTTAGTCCCAAACATTCTATATTCAGTCTAAACTGAGTTTATGAAACGTAAACATCTAATTATCTTCATGTAGATCTCGGGAAGTTCTATCTATCAAATCTGGTATCACCCTTATCAGATATTCGACTTAAAAGTAATGGTTGTCTGAATGTGAATTACTTTAATTGACAAACTGCAAGAAGCAAACCCAAACTAAGAATCTTACAATCTTTTTAAGTTCACTCAGCATTCAGAAAACAAAAAAGGGAAGAAGTTATGAATGTCGATACAGCACTGACGATATGTAACCAATTTCAAAGAAAAATTATCAAAGAAAAATTGACAATCCCTTTCTCTTAGATTCATCTTTTCTACCCCTCCCTCTTAACAGTGCTACTTTATTAATAGGAGAATGATGCAATTACTTTTCTACCCCTCAACTAACCCAGGCTTACCCATTCTTAATGCATTTATAAAGTTTACTATATCCCAACTCTAGTCCCTCTAACTCACTCTCTCAATTCATGTGCTCTCTCCCCTACGGTGACTGAAGAAAGAGTCAGAGGTATCTCATGAGTGTTGCTGGAATTGAAGTTAGTGTGAAGAGGAATTGGAGGTAATTCGAATATGATGGATGTATATTAGATTCAGGTGGTTGGAGGTGACCAAGCGTTTACTTTCAATTGCCTATCATTTGTTGTTTGCTTTCAATTCTCCTTTACCGCTAATGCAATAGCGATCATATACTTTGTAATAACTTTTTAAAGGTTACACTTTCATTGAAATGTATCTACAAATGACTTGTGTGCAGTAGTGCTGATCCCATATGCAGTTCAACCCATACTTTAACAGATATTATACTTTCAATTATCTACAAACAACTTGTAAGCATGGATTTCAACTATTTAGCAACCAAAATTGTAGTAACTGGTAAACTGATGTTTCATAAGAAATCTAAGAATCAAGAAATATAGCGCATAGACAAAGAAATTTCAAAATCAAAAGTAAAGTTTGGACACTACCCAAATCATACCCAAATATTTTCTTTGACAAAAACCTTACTCTTTCCTTCCTGATGCCTAAAATCTGAGATTTGAGGAGATGATGGCAGAGAAGGGTCAAATGGATTATAATCTAAAGTTGTGAAACATGCTCTAAATTATGACATAACATAGCTGAGAGATTGGGAGTTATCCACTTTAATTATTGAAAACCACTCAATTAGCAATCAGATTAATAATAAAGCAAATTAAGAATATTCAAAAACAATTACAAACTAAAGCTATACTTTAATGTTTACATCAACACTAATAATACATATGGTCAACCACACCAATATAGAATACTATACCAAAGACCAAAAAATTATTACAATACAAGCCTACATCCTTTTTTTGCCTTTTTCTTCTTTGAGACAAATAGTATCATAAGTTTTTGAAACTAACAACATCGAATCCTTGTCTAAGAAGAGAGATTCCAAATCTTTGCCACCATTATATAAACTATTGTGTTTGCCCGTTTCATTCTTTAGAGCATTTCTGAATATGAAAACCACCAAGAATCCTAATCCTAGAGTTTGAATACACTCCCTCCTTTAATGGGCTTCCACCTG
>JBAKGM010000001.1:14361166-14376016 GCA_037177215.1 Asparagus racemosus | reverse complement strand
ATAGTTCTATTGTTGCGGATAGACCTGAGTGAAATCTATTATCACAGATAGACCCCTGAAAAAGGGTCAAAACTTTTTCACTCAGGAGGTCTTTCTGCAACAATAGAACTACAGGAGTAGTTAAGTTCAATTTGGCAATAGTACAGGGGGTCTATACACAATTAATCCAATAATCTAAGTTATAGTTTTTACAGGAACTTCTATCACTGCCATCTTAAGTGATGTTGTGTCTCATTTGCAAAAGAATTCAAACAATTGGATTTGCCAAAATCTGACCCCTTAATGTTGTTACAGATTCTGTACTCTGTGTTGGAAGTGAGTGGCATCGTTACCCTTCATCCTTCTTCATACCCTCTTTCATAGGCGAAGTTAGATGGATAGACGATGGCTTTCGAGGGCTTCTTCCATTTCCTTTCAATTCAACGTTGGGAGGCACTGCATCAGCTCCGCCTTATTTCAACAATAAGAACAAGGCTTCTCCTGATCAATATGTAATCTCTTTTCTTCTCTTGGGCTGTTTTGATGATAAATTGAACATTTGGAATTATGACAAAATCAACTTTCTACAAAATCCCAATCTCTCCATATTTAATGTTTTTCTTCTTTTTAATTAAATGTTGGAGGAAACGTTGAATTTGGTGCCCACTTTTCACTTTATACCCAAAATCCTCTAACGAAGAGAGGATTTTGACATGGGATTTTGCTAATGTAGCATCAAGTCTCAACCTGTTTCCCAGCAAAGTTTCCTTCAAAACAAACTAAAATTCTAGAAGAGGATTTTGGAGCTCAAAGTCAAATCAGCCTCTTTATATCTGAAAATTTTAAGAAACCCTTAATCTAATATTTTAACCCTTTAGACCCTAATTGTTTTCAGTCTATTGAGTCCCTCTCGCGCTTCTTCCCCAAAAATAGCCAAAAATCCTAATCTATTGAGGGTAAAGTGGGTATATTTCTGGCGAAAAACTACCTATGGGAGGACTCCATGCTCAAGTGTTAGACCCGGCACCTAGAACCTAGGTGGGGCCTAGGCAGTTCTCCTATATATATTTTAGTTATAATATAGATAATAAATGCCAATGTTATAGAAAGCACTAGGCACTAGCCTGGCACCTAGGCTCATTTTTTTCCTTTGTTTAAGTGGTGATGGAGATTTTTGAAAGTCCTAGGAGGTGAAGGGGGTATATAGTTAGTGGAGGAGGCTAGAGGAATGTGGAGGAGGGTGGAGGATGTGTATGCTGCAGTAGAGGTTTTCATGACTAAGACCTAAGCAGTGCACCAGTGCATTCCGCTTAAGTTGTCCATGCCCCCAGCACTCCTAAGACTGAGGCGAGCGGCCAAAATACCACCTAGGCCTTGGGGACGTCTAGGCGGGCTACGCGCAAGCTTTTCAAAACATTGGATTGGAAATAATAACTTTAAGGGCTGAATAAATTAAAATATTAGGCCAAGGGCTTTTTTTTGTGGTCAGTGGCTAAGGGCTTCTTGGAAATTTTAGGTATTGCTAGCCGCTAATCTGACTTTGAGCTCAGGATTTTGGATCTGACCGAAGTCCACAATGTGTGACCCGTATTTTTCATGGAATCTTGAGAATCCCACAGAAAACAAACAACCGTTGCCATTCATCTTCAATAAGGAAGTTTCTCACTTCTGTTGTTAAATATCCTTGTTTGTTAACTGTCACAGCTTAGGGATATCGACGGATGCACCTTGTTTATAGAACTTGATCTGAAGCGGCCATACCCTGCTCGTGGAAGTGACTTGTCAAAATGGGAGGTAAACTTCTTGTTTTAGATTCGCGTACTTTTCCTAGATCTGTTCATATTTTTATTCTCCTACTGACCGTAAAAAAGAAATTTCCAGACCCTAGCAGCCATGCCTTATTTAGACAGAGAGATGTCGCCAGCGCTTTACCGCTCATTTTTCATCCCTAACCTATGGCAACGGGAGAATGTTTTCGGATTCTACAAATTGCTCAAAAGAATACCCAATACTGACTCTGGACAAAATTAAGGTTCCGAACTCTTTCTTTCATCTTCCCCAGAGTTCTGACTTGTAGGTTGTGTGTAGTTACTGTAATCTAATTAATTCCTGGATGTATCGGCTTATTTAGCACAAGGTTGACAAGTGGGAACATTTGTTGTACATTTACTGTTGATGACTGCTTTCTCTGATTATTTGTTCTTTTTTACTCTTTCTATTTTACTCTTCACTACCCGGGAATGATCTGCTTCTCTGTTTGGTTTGCTGCAAAAATAAGCAAATGTTGCACACAATTTTTGTTGCTGGAAATCAACTTTAAATCCCTGTTATTTTGATATCTGCAATTTTATTGTCTGCATTATATTTTCATACCAATCAATCGAACTTTAAATCTGGTTGTAGTATTTACATTTGTAGCTCTATTTTCACACCAAAGAGTTTCTCGATAGTTTAAATGTCCCTCATAATTACTTTATCCAAAACATATATTTAACTTCAAATTTTGGCAGTCGCTCCAGTCGTCTTCTTATTCATAAGAGATTTGAGGCTTTCTGTAGATTTCACTTTTATAATTAAGAAATATTTATGTACTATTAGAAGTCCATTAGTTAGTTACTTTCTCACAAGAAGATACTTGGTGGTTTTTTCCCCTCCTTTTACAAAACTCTTGGTGCAACCTGAATTAAGCAGACAAAACCGCCAGAAACTATTCTCGTTTATACTATTTCTATTAATAGCATAAGGTCCCCATGAATTGACCTATATTAGACATACAAGGATGACAAAAAGAAAGAGAGGGTTCAAGAAAAAGAATTCTCATTCTCGCATTCTCTCCCTCTCTCTTCTCCCTCTCTCTCTCTCTCGATCTCTCACTGAACGAGAAAGAGAGATGAAGAGAGGGTGTTGACTCCAACATCCCTTTACATCCTCTGTAAATCTTCTTTTTTTCTCGTCAAAATTTGAGGTATGAATTCATGCGTTGGTGTGCAAATTTGTTCTTTTTTTGCTCTTTTTTTGTTCTTTTAAAGGAAATATAAGGATTTTCTTCATCTGCAATTATTTTTATATCAATGAATATATATATGGGAAAAAAACATAAACATAATTTTATGTACTTATGTTGTGCAATATTTGCTTCCTTTTTCTTTCCTTTATCTTCCTCACATAAAATTTATTGCAGACAAGAAAAGGGAGAAATTGAGAAAAAAAACAAAAATGGACCACCAATCTATTTTCTACAAATTTGTGGACAAATATTATCATCATAAAGCGGCCAGCGATGTCCCTTGTGCTACGGGCTACAGTTTAGTATCGATGTGCATCATCCTCGAGATCCTCCTCCTCGTTATCATCTCTCACATCCTCCACTTCTTCCTCAAACGCCTCGGTCAACCGTCGGCGGTCTCGCAAATGCTCGTAAATTCCTCAAACTCGTTCGTCTTATATATATATATAGCTATTTTAAAATGGAAAAAGGGATAAATATTAACTCATTCTATATGCCAAATGAGGTGACAGTTCATATTCACTGCAATTTTTTATCTATGCAGGCCGGATTTCTCCTTAGTCCGACGATCCTCGGATCGCACAACATGTTCGTCGGAAATCAGGAACAGCTTGAGCAGCTCGCATCGGCCCTTCGCGTTCTCTTTATGCTTCTGGTGAGCCTTGAGATCGACATATCCTGCCTCCGACACACTCTGCGGTCCGCTACCTTCGCCACTCTCGGGAGCGCCATCATCTGCGTAGCCCTCAGCATCGGCCTTGGCATCGGCCTCCACCACCTCCTCCACGTTGACAGCAGCACCTTCCTCTTCATCATCGCCATCTTCCTGATCTTATTCAATACCGCAACCCCGGTGGTTATCCGTGCCCTCGACGAGCTCAAGCTCGCCATGACCGACATCGGCCGGCTGGCGATATCCACAGCGCTCGTCACGGACCTCGTGTGCGTCGTAATCTTGTCCATGATAGACTTGCAACGCTGGGACATGAAGTCATCCGGGAGCCACGTCGTGGCCCGAGCCATTGCCATGGTGTTCTACATTTTGTTCCTCGCGGCGGTCTCGTACCTTATGAGGCTCGGCGTGAAGGCCCTGAACAAGCGAGACATGCACAGGAACGAGGTCGAAGACGACATGGTTCTCTACCTCCTGGTCCTTATATTCTTGGTGTCGTGGTACTTGCGGCGTGTTGGCTTCGACCCCATCCTTGGGGCGTTCGTGCTCGGGATGGCGATGCCGAGAGATGGGCCCACGGCGAGGACGATGGTCCATCATTTGACATTTCTCGTGCAGAGTTTGATATTACCGGTGTTTTTCGGCGTTGCAGGGCTGGAATTCGACATTGATTTGTTGAATCATAAGGAGGTGGTGATCATGGCGACACTCATCGTGTCACTCGGGATGGCCGGAAAGATCGGAGGAACGATGATCGGAGCGAAGTTTCTAGGCATACCGGTGCAAGACGGTTTGGTCCTCTCGTTGTTGTTGAATGTCAAGGGATATATTGATCTTGTGGTCATCTACGTGGGACAACGGAATCACGTAAGCATTAATTGCATTTGAACACATGCCGCACTACTCTCTTTGAGTCCGCTTGTGCACTGACTGATAAATTAGCGTAGAAGAAGAAGAAAAATAATAAAGAGTGTTTGACTGCAGATCTTTAGTGACAAGACCTACGTGGCGCTCCTTCTATCCCTATTCATCAACAGCGTAATCGCATGTCCGATGACGGCCGTCGTCGTCCGTCGACAGCGTGAGAAGAACGGATACGAGTTCAACAGCCTCGAAGACCTCGACCCTGAGGGCGAGCTCCGGATGGTGGCCTGCGTCCACACACAGCACGACCTCCCGACCGTCCTGGACCTCATCGAGATCTCCGGCGCCCCCAGCCGCCGCCACCTCACCCCGTGCATCCTCCACCTCCGGGAACTCGCCCACACCGCCACCGCCAGCGACATGCTCTACCACCAAGCCCAAGAGGAAAACGGTACCAATGCGGACGCTATGCAGGTCAACTTCGCGATCGACACATTCATCAGAGACACATCGATCAACGTCCGCCGGGGAGCAGCCGCCTCATCCCTCGGCAGCATGCACAAGGACCTTGACTACGCGGTACAAGAAATGCACGCGTCGATCGCTGTCATACCGTTGCACTGCAAGCGGCGTTTCGACGGTAAAGTAGGAACCGTGAAGGCTGAGGCTAGGGAGCTCACCATGAACGTTCTCCGTCACGTGCCGTGCTCCGTGGGGATCCTAGTGGACCGCGGGCTGGGCCAGGCAGGGAGAGGCGGGGCCGAGAGTAGCGTGTCATCGGCGTCGTCGCTGTCGCCAGAGAGTATGATGGTGCAGGTGGTGGTGGTTTTCTTGGGCGGGGCCGACGATAGGGAGGCAGCAGCGTACGCAGCGAGATTGGCGAGGCATCCTAGCGCGAGGGTGACAATGGTGAGGTTCATGGCGACGGCTAGAGACGGGCTCGGATCGCAGTCGAGGACGAGCAGTTGGATGAGCGAGCCGAGAAATGCGGCGGTTGAGGTGGATGTGGAGGAGGGAGATGATCGGGATGAGGTTTTCATTGCTAATTTCTATAACAGGTCAGTGTATTTGCATTTAAAAGTTGGTTAATGGTTAATTAATTTTATAAAAAAATTTATTCACTTTTATCAGCATATTAACGAGGACGGAAAATACGGGAAATTTTTACCGTCAAGTAGTGGACTCAACTTATTTCCTTAAATAAAAGGAAATAGAAGGGGGGAAAACCAATATACAACTGGTTAGGATTAAGCAGAGCTAAAACCTCTTTAATTCGGCAAACACGAAGATTAATCATGTAATGAAGTGAATAAACAAATCTGATTTATTAAATGAAATAAATTGCAAAGGTTTTTAAGATAATCTAATCAGATTGGTTGGAAAAATAGCCTTTTTTTAATAAATAAAATGATGATAATCACATGTATTTCCTTTACACAACAAGTGCGTAATAATTAATAAATGTCTTACTTATCAGGTTAACTAATTTAACCTTTTAAATAGTCTAACTAACTAACCCTCCCTTTATCTTTTTTTCTTTTTTTTTTTAAATAATTCCGCAAAGACCCCCTTTAGTTTCATTATTGCAGATAGAACCCTGGGTAAATCTTTTTGGCGCTTTTACATTTGCAGAAATTTTTGGCAGATATCAACCGAGGATGAAACTAGTGAGTCTATCTAGGAGTAAAGAGTCAAAAAGTTTTAATGCTAGGGGTCTATCTGCAACAGTGGAACTACAGAGGTCATAAGTTCGATAATGACTCTATAACGATTGAATTAACATTGTGATTTATGACGGTTGTAGATTTGTTGTGAATGGCACCGTAACGTATGTGGAGAGAACAGTAGGAACTTCATCAGAGTTCATAAAAATGTTGTCATCCATGGAGCAAATATACTCGTTATACATCGTGGGGAGGAAAGTGCAAGGGCCAGCAGCAAGACTGACAGCAGGGATGAGCAGTTGGGAAGAGAATCCAGAGTTGGGATCAGTAGGAGATCTGCTCGCTTCTTCAGATTTCTCACTAAATGGATCTGTATTGGTTATCCAACAATTTGATTTTACAACTTCTTGATGATCTTGTAATTAGTGCCTTAGTGGGGGGGTTTTCTTGCTCCATTGTACGGTCTTGTCATGAATAAGTCGCGGTGTAAATATTCTGTCCCAATACATTTAATACCCCTCTAATCCATCTTATCGGCAGATTTATTCCTTGAATCTGAATATTTGCTCGTTTATCTCTGCATTCTTTGACGTTGAATTAAAACATCCTCCTCATTTGACAACGTCAAATTTCAGACTGAAAAGGTCTAGAGTAACAAAAAAAATATGCTCCTTTTCCTGAAATATTAGGGAATTTTTGCTTGTATACCCTCAAGTCTATCATGTTTATAGATTGCATGTCACAAATTATTAAAATGAAGAGCTAAAAGAAATTCTGAAGAAAGACGATCTACTAAACCACAATATTTTGCTAAATGTGGAATTCTAGCCAAAAACAGTAAGGAAAGCAGAAAAGCACTAGGCCATATAGATAGGGAAGGCCAACGAGACAAATCGAGTCAATTCGTCCCATGTCTTGTACGAACTCAGAACAAGACGAACCTGATTTGTCTCGTTCTGAATTCGTACGAGACGAATTGGTTAATCTGATCACGAATTGGGCCTTGCGTCTCCGGACTAGACGTCACAAGACTAACGAATTGGAGGCATTTTTGCCTTTTTTTTCTTTATTTTTTCCTTTTTTTGTTCTTCAAAATTTTTCTCTAGACTAATATTATTTTATATTATTATTTTCTATGTTTTTTATGTTTTATAATAACAAAATACAAGTGTACCAATTAGAAAAAATAAGGAGAAATAAATAGAAGAAACTTTTCATTTCTTAAAATAATAACAACTTCACTTCACATAATCATTCAAAATATATTAGAACAAAAAAAACTTTATTATAAATAGGTTTGAAATATTTTACAACATTTTCTAAAAATGATAGTGATAGACTAGATATCTTCAAAAAGTTTGTGTCTTCATCACCTTGGCGTTGTGCAACTATTGAACTTGCTTCCTCACTAATCAGCATTATCGTCTTCAAACTCTTCTTCAAAGAAAGATATTCTTTGCTTCCGTCTTTCCACATCAAACTAGCCCTTCAAGCATACGGCCATCTCCAAATGTGTTGATGTTGATACAAAACTTTTTGAGATTAATAAATTATTATAAATAATATATTCATTATGTAACTCTGAATTATCGCCACATTCTGTGGATGCTCTGATGGTACCGCCAGCAACTTCTTCAAGCACATGTGGTGAAGTTTGAGAAGTCGAATGACTGCAAATACCAGAATGAAAAATTCATCAAGTGAAAGTGGATTTAATGAACTTACTGTATATTTGAATAGTCCTTAAGTTGATGCACGTGACAATGATGATGAACTTTGGGAAAGTTATGGTATTCTTGGATGATGGAAGACACAACGGAAGCAATATCCTATGCTTTCTATCATGGCACGTGATATATTAACGCCTCTAGCATCTACAGTTGCATCGGAGAGTGTTTTTTTTGTAGGTGATAGAGTACTTATGGATTAGAAGAGCCGATTGCATAGTATCAGAAAAATAGTCATTAAATACTTTAGATTAGTAACTTTAACTCTAGGATCCATTATTGTAGCCAGATAAAATAACTTAACTTAGGCATCTCGTCAAAATATTTCTTGAATTTTAGTTTCATTTGAGAAATAGCATTGAAAAGCTCAGCATGATCTCTATATGCAGCAAACAAATTGGAATTTTTAGTATGATGACAAAAACCTATATGATAGTAAATTCCAGATAATGATTTTCTTGCAACCTCAAAAATTTTTTAAAAATTCACAAAAAATCACATAAACTGTCAACTCCTCCTCAATGACAAACATATGAAGACACTTTTCATGCATTACAAAATATTGAATTACTTTTTTATAAGGAGTGCAGTCCTTAATTATGTAATAACTAGAATTCTAATGTGTAGACACATCTAGTTGAAGAAGCCTTTTTGTAAACTAACTTGTTTAGCAAAATTCTTAAAGTTTCTTCGTCTAGATGAACTACCCTTCATAAACGTAATTATTCCATGTAATTTACCAACATATCTATCTAATATTTTCAGCCCATCTTGCACACACAAAATGATTATATGACAAACATACCGTACATGAAAAAGGGATAATAAGCTTAATCGGATATTTTTAATCTATTGTTATTGCTAGTTTTTATCAGCATTAACTTAGACTACTTTTAGATGTTGAAAAGGGATAATAAACTTTAAATTGGAAGTAAATTTATATCTTAATGAACGAATATCTAACAATTACTCTTTTTTTGCTAAGTTTTGAAATTCCAGCCATTTTTTGTAGTGATTTTGAAATTTTGAGGGTGTATTTTGCAATTTTTGAAACTTTGGGAGTGTTTTAAAAAAATTTAATTTTAAGTTTGGTGCTTGTAATTTTCATGTTTCATGTATTCTTGGTAAGTTTTCAAATGTTAGGATATTTATTGCAACTTTGAAATTTTGAGGGTGTCTTTTTTTTGTAATTATTGAGCTTTTGGGTTGTTTTGCAAAATCTAAAGTTTCAGTGTCCTACTGATAATTTCTAGATTTGGTGTGTACTGGTTATAAGTTTTGAAATTTCACGATTTTTTGTGCTTTTTAACTTTTAAGGGAGTTTTTTTTTGTAATGTTTGCAACTTTATGGTTATTTTTCGCAGGTTTTAAATTTTCAGGTGCCTAATGGTATTCCCTTGAATCCTATGTTGTTTGCAAGTTTTGAAATTTTAGAAATTTTCAGAGTGTTTTTTTTTGTAATTTGAAATTTTTAGGGTGTTTTTATAATTTTTGAAACATTGAGGGTGTTAAATTTAAATTCTTCAAGGATGCTGTTAATTTTCAGATTTCATTAAGATGCAAGGGTGTTTTGTGTAATTTTTTCGTATATTTTGTGTAATTTTTAAAACTTTTTGGGGTTTTTTTGTAATGCTTCATGCATTGTATGTTAGCTACCTATGATTTCTTTACCTTAACAAGCTAATGCTGTAAAGCTATTTCATGTATTTTATTAATTTTTAAATTGTTTTGAGTTGTAGGTTATTCACCTAGGATTAGGATATGATAGAATTATGATTATGATAGATTAAGATTTAAATGAAATATTTAAAATAGTGAATATTAATATTAATCATGGAAAATTTTTCCTGAACTCATGCTTTTAAAGGGAGTATGATATGATATGATTTGATATTTGATGATTAGATTAGATTATATATAATAATAATAATAATAATAATAATAATAATAATAATTAGGGTAATACAAGAAATTATTTCCCATGTTCACTTCTAATTTCAAGGCCAAATTTATCCCCACCACAGTTGCCACATAAAGCCACCGTCCTCCAAAAATCCCCATCAAGCCCTTCAGCCAACGGTCAGTAATCACCACTCTCACAAATCCTACCGTTAATCTAATATCCTATAAATCCTGGCAGCCGTCCATTCTCCACCTAAAATCCATCTCTCTCTCTCCCCCACCCTTTTTCTTCTCTCATCTTTCTCTCTCTAAAACGCCCAAATCTCAAACCCTAATCGAGCCCAGATCCCGTCAGATCTGATCTCCAATGGCGTCGAGAGAGGGGTTCGTCTACATCGCCAAGCTCGCGGAGCAAGCCGAGCGCTACGACGGTAAGATCTCTCGATTTGGGTCTAGGGTTGGGGTTTTGGTCTGATCCGTTAGGTTTCCGCAGAGATGGTTGAAGCTATGAAGAACGTAGCGAAGCTCGACGTCGAGCTCACCGTAGAGGAGCGGAACCTCCTCTCCGTCGGCTACAAGAACGTGATCGGAGCTCGGCGAGCGTCGTGGAGGATCCTGTCATCGATCGAGCAGAAGGAGGAGGCGAAGGGGAACGAGAACCACGTGAAGAAGATCAAGGAGTATAGGCATAAGGTGGAGTCGGAGCTCTCGAACATTTGCCATGATATTATGACTGTAATTGATGAGCATCTGATCCCGTCGTCGACAGCTGGGGAGTCTTCGGTCTTTTATTACAAGATGTGCGTTAGATCTGTAGATCTGAGGTTGTTTTTGGGTTGGATTTGATTGATGTTGGGGTTTTGTTGCAGGAAAGGTGATTATTATCGGTATCTGGCGGAGTTCAAGACTGGAAATGAGAAAAAAGAAGCTGCTGATCAGTCACTTAAGGCGTATGAGGTATTACATTTCCAATTTTGGGTAGCTTTTTTTTTTAATAATTTTTTTTTTTGGGGTTGATCTGCTTTAGGTAACTGTCATTTTGTGTCTCTAAAAGGTATTGCGTTTGTTTGCATTTTTTTCTCTCTCAGAAAATTAAAGGTGTTGATTGTGTCAGCATTGTAGATTGCTGGACTTCAGTCAAATCAATTGCCCAAATGAGCAATCATGATGCGCATGAGACTGTTAACTGCTGTTCTTTGTGAATGTTTTATTACGCTTGAAATGAACTTTAAATCAATTGGCCAAAGTTATGCTTAGGTTGTCAGTAATTTCCCATCTTAAAAGAACCCTCCTTACAAGTTCAACCTGTTCCTTGGATTTTCAACTTAATATATTTCAAGCAAATAAAGCAATCTGGAAGCTGAATTATTCTCTTCTATTTGAAGGTATTTGCTTGTATGCTTATGTTTCCGTGTTTTGTCTCTCACTACCAGACTAAGATCCAATTTATTTTATAGTGTCTTTAAGGACTATTCATTCTTGTTCATGTGCTAGGTAAGTTAGTTTGTTCTTTCTCCACAATCAGAAGAGAATTTTTCCCCATAGCTTAAAGAGTTACCTAGAGACTTGCGCATCTGGGCATCTGTTGTAATTTGTTCTAATAGGGAGTATATAATGTATTTCAGAGCACTTTCTATGTTTCATCTTTTGTTTTATCAAAAAAGAATATCTTTGATAAACTCAAACAAATTTCATGAGTTAGACATGAGTAAAAAAATGCAATTATATCTCCATTGTTATCCAAGGTTGGTTGCTATCAGCATGATTTTTGCTAGTTTTAGTCATCATGTTCTGTTGTAAGCTTATATGCTTCATGTGATAACAGATGACCACGGTCTAATATGATTGGTTGATACGTACGCTTGAGAAGGGCAATGTGGCTAACCTGTTAGGCCCTTGTGAAGTTTTATTTTATTAGTAAAAATTTGTCCAAATAGTGTTTTAAAAGTGGCTTAGACGCCTGCCTAAGTGACGGTCTAAGCAGCTAGGCCTCCATGGTTAGAGGTTAAACACTTCAATTTGTTGCTTTCTCATTAAAAAAAGTAGCTTATCTGTGCCTGCATCTTGTCTTTTCCCCTCATCTCTTGCCTTGATGCCATTTTCAGAGTTCTTGTCCCTGTTCAGTTGCCGCCTTATCAAATTGTAATATAGTTTATGCATAGGAATGTTGTTGTTTCTTGGTTCCAATGCTTATTAGTTTGGAATTAAGTATATGTAATTGCTTACCAAATTGCTTTAGCCGCACCAGTAATATCGCTGACTAACTCCTTCATTCTATTGTGCTCTGGTTTTGTGTTCAACAATCCACAGGCCGCTTCCAGTACTGCTGAAGCAGATCTCTCTCCTACTCACCCAATTCGATTGGGCTTGGCGTTGAACTTTTCAGTTTTCTATTATGAAATTATGAATTCTCCTGAAAGGTATGTATGACTGGCTGCCAATTGAGATGCATGTTTTTGGCTTTCATCTACCTGTTTCTGATGCTAACTTAACTTGTTTATCAGGGCTTGCCATCTTGCGAAACAAGCTTTTGATGAGGCCATTTCTGAGCTTGATACCCTAAGTGAAGAATCTTACAAGGACAGCACTTTGATTATGCAACTTTTGAGGGATAACCTTACCTTGTGGACCTCTGACATCCCTGATGAAGGAGGTAGCAGTTAATCTAATTCCATCTTGCCTACTTATTATGTAGGATTAATTAGTATGTTATGCTTTTGTGGCCGTGTCATCTTTCAATTTCCTTTAGCTGTTATGGTTTCGAACAGCTAAACTATTATGTGTGTGTAAGGGACACTCCATATGCACGGGCAAATAGACAAATCTAAGCAAGAAAGGGCGTTTAGTAAGATCTTGCAGAATATTAGGTCTTTTCCTTCCCTAGATGCAGCTGCTACTCCTTGACCTCTCTGGGATTAGTATTTCCATTTGACCGGATGAATTGTGGCAAAAGAGGGACTTTCTCTGGCCTTGAATAATCCAGAAGTATACAGAAAACCCCACCAATATCTAATGTCTAAAAGCCTCAACTTTTAATTTCAACTTTCAATATTTCAAATTTTTGCAGTAAAGCTATCCCCCTTTTCATTCCAGAAGGAAAATTGTGTTTTCAAATTCTTTTGGATTCCCAATTCACCCCCCTTTGCATTCCAGAAGGAAAATTGCGTTTTCAAATGCTTTTGGATTCCCAATTCATCCCCCTTTTCATTCCAGAAGGAAAATTGCCTTTTCAAATGCTTTTGGATTCCCAATTCACCCCCCTTTTCATTCCAGAAGGAAAGTTGCGTTTTCAAATGCTTTTGGATTCCCAATTCCTTGTACAAGCAGTTGGTGAGATTTAATCTTGAAATTTTATGACTTTTCCCTTGCTAAGCTAAGGTTCTAGTACTAAGTGGTAGAATTGTTGTCCTTATTATTTGTTACACAGCTGCTTAGTGGATAAATGAGTTAGGATTCTGTATTCAGTGAATCGTGCTTTGTGCTCTCGTGGATGTCGAAAGTTGACTTCCTGTGGATTTGCTTGCTTCAGAGGAGTAATCCTAAGATGACTTTTTCTTTTTCAAGAGGCCGCTTTGTTTTTCCCCTTATTTTTTAGGGGGTACAACTTTGGATTGATGTCATTATATTTCTATACAATGACCGCTCCAGTTGCAATGTTACCCTGTATGCTGATTATGTCGATGTCATGAGCGAGAAACCTTTTTTTTTGGTGGTTTTCTCTGCTGAAAATGTTGAGAATGCATCATTTACATTTCTATTCACAAAATCTGAAGCTGCCTTGTAACTTACATAGATGATTTCTGAAGGTTCTTGTGGGTGATTTTTTGAACTTATTATGGTTTCCATGTTTAACCCAGCAGAGGATGCAAAGGAGGGTGCTGGAAAGGGCCTTGCAGGTGAAGATGCTGAGGTGAGTTTTGGACTTCTCATATTGCGTATCTGTTCAGTTATTCGTTTGTGTTGGTATAACAAATCAATTTCTGTAATTTCTATTATGCAGTGAATCCGGAGCTAACAGGATCGGTGTTTTAAGCTTATTCCCGGTGGCCTTTTCTGCAGTATGGTTGAGATATTTTTGTGTGTTTTATCTCCCCTTGCCTTCTATTCAGTGTAGTGGATTTTATTCCCAGACTACAGGACGTGTAGCCTATTTGGACTTGTTGTTTGTTAAATTCTCTCGTTCATATGCATCCTGTTCCATTGAAAGATACTATTGTCCTGAAATGCTCAAATCTGCTGTGGTGTTGTAAACGAGACCAAATGTGTTGCCTTCATGCTCTCTTAATTTGCTTTATTGTGGTTTTACCCCTTATTATCTGGCATTGATTTATGATCTTTTTGTACTGTAATTTACTATTTAAGTATTTTACTTTGTCACAAAGCGCTTGGATTTGTATTCTTGTAATCTCGATGTCAATTCATTCTGTACTCTATGCTAGCAGGAACATGATTGTTTTCAGATTTACATGATGTTTTCCATTGAAAAATCGATCTCAAGCAAATAAATCTAAGTTCATGTTCCAATTCATAAGGAGGGTAGTCAGATTTTCAAGATATAATTGGGCAAGGCTCACCATCGACGCTAAATTTCATTGTGATTTAGTTCACCATAGTTATTGGGATGATAATCAAAGTTTAGTAGCAAAAGCGTCACAAAGATTGCAGAACTTGATGTCTTATTTTTCACTGCTTACGATGAAAAATCCTTGTTGCATTTCAGTAAGAATTTACGCCTTAGAATTTAGTTCGGTTTTTTAAATACTAAATCACCACAAAATATAGTGGTTTTTTAGGGGAAAAAAAACAACCACAAAATTTTTAGGCTTCGTTTGGATACCATTCTGTTTTCCTTCTTTTATTTTTGTAAAAAAACACCATGCTATTGTGTTTTCCACTTAAAGTGTTTTCAAAACACTATATTGAGTGTTTTTTGTCAACACTAGTTTGACCCGTTACAACTGTAGGCTGTAAAAAATTACTGAAGACAGCCAATGCCTCCAGATAACAAAGGATTACAAGTTGACAATCCTTGTG
>JBAKGM010000001.1:14342757-14354912 GCA_037177215.1 Asparagus racemosus | reverse complement strand
AGTGAGATCTTATTTTCTTTGTAATAGAGAGAGTTACACGTGTAATCTTTCATCTTGTTTTCATTTTGAAACATTTTAGAATGGAAACTGTAAAGAAACTCGTTCTCGGCGTAAACAACAATCAACCATATTTGCTCAAGTACATTCGATCCCTCAAAGAAGTGTACAAGAACACTCTGAGTCAGCTGTCGATTCATCGCACTCTTAAATACTACCCACAGCATAAATAAGAGTTCAGCTTGCAATGCAATCAGGACACATGTGAATCGATCTTCCTCTCGCCCTGAACAATTGAGCATGTTAATCACTTACTTTCCTGACACTACCTCGTATATGCGGTATTGTCTCTTCATATGAAGAAACAACAGCCAAAGTAGAAAAAGCTTATAACAGCCTTCCCTGACAACCTAATGTCTCTAGGGTATAGTGAATGTGGTCCAGCACTGGTAATCATCTAGGGCTCATATAGTGAGGGAGCAGAGATCCATTTTTAAGCTCGTCATATCCAATCCAAGAACACATCGTATGACAATGTGCTGCGATATTATTTTTCTCTCCGTGAGAGCATACAACATTAAATAAATATCCTAAAGACCTATGTTCCATTACCTGTAATGAACTTGTCTGGCCATACCATCCTACGATATGCCTAGGATATTTCGACTAGCTCTAGCTCTCACCTCGTACACCAAGTCAGACCCCTAATTTGGGTGATATTAAACAGGTAAGTGGAAGTGTGTTTTTCACTTTGGTTGCTTTAGCATATAACACAAGCAACCTCATCCTGACCTATGTTAGGGTGACCAATAGAATGGTCCCACTGTCGCCACACCTATAGTTTTGTCATTGCTCCAAGCCAAATGACACTCATCTCTCTATCTCAGCTTCGGCAACTGTAAGGATCCTACCCTGCTCTGAATATATTTTGACTGTAGAATTTGATCGAATAAATTTGATCTGTTCAATTTCATCTAATCCTTGATTTTTAACACTTGTCACATGCTTTACTTCAAGTGGAAAATCATACAGTTTTCTTTTATGTTTTGCTATTACACTTTTGGGTTTCAAAATGGATTTTTGGTTTTCATAATGGTTCGGGGCTTATGTGAGAGATAAATAAATTATTATAACAAATAAGCTTAGTGGATTAGATCCAATAGAATAGATACTCATTTGCCCCAAACTCTCATTTTAACCTCTCATATAAAAACTCCAAATCATCTCACCCATGAATTAGGACTGAGATTAGGAGCTTGAAGGCCAAAGAGAGGATTGCATTAACACCTAAGACAAGTGTTTTGATTTTATTTTTGGAAATTTAGATTTACGGGTTTTAGAGATGTCATTCTCTTCTTGCTATTGATATAAACTAGATTTTGAAAGAATTTATTTTGAATTTTTGTGGGATTTAATCAAGGGGAGATGTTTCTAAAAGGTGGATCTCAATCCACAATCTCTTTCAGGAGAAGGACCTGTTGTTATGGATAAATATTCCCTTTACAAGATAGAGTCTTTGATTCGTATTTTGAGGAGACTTTTCGTGGGTTTTGAGTATTTTGTGACCTTTGCAGTTCTATGATATTTTTGGATGGTTTTGAATAGATTAGATAAGTGGTTGTCTTCATTTTTGGTTTGGAATACGAGCATGAGGGCTCTAATAATGCATTGGGAAATACTTGATCATTTGATGTGAAACTTGATGGAATAGATTCTCCTTGGGAAAACTTGAATTAAAATTAGTGTCTGACTTGGTTTTAAATCAAGGAAATATTTGATCAAAAATATTTGAAACTTGCGGATTTTAGATCAACCGCAAGTGGTCGACTTGTCTAGCACAGACACTTAGTGAAATACCCCAGAGCAGTTTGATTTACAGTGCTTGAGCGCATGCACCCAAACAATGAGTGCACACTCCCAAGTAGATTTTTCAAAGTTAATTTTCTAATTTGATTTCTCAGTCTACCGTCAAAACTTGGCTAACATGTCATTGGAGTGGGCACACATACCCAACCTTCGAGCACTCATGCTTAGTTCAAGAAAACAGATTCAACTGGTTTTAGAATTTTGGTTTGTTCAAGCTTTTTTATGATTCTTAGGGTTCCATTCATGTGTTATGATATCAGTTATGCAATAGTACTTATTCTTACCATCTTGAGATAAAGTAGATGGTAAACTAATTGCTTGGCTAAAGTTCTTGATTAATGTTTGTTTACCAAAATCATGATATATCCATGTTTAGATTTAAGTAAAGCTTGTTGTGCTATGTTATCACATATTGTTTTATCGTATGCCTTTGCCATGCTTTGATGTATTATGCCAAGACCTATAATCCATGGACATTATGCATGTTAGCCTAGGTGATACCATGTACTTTGTTTGCTCAGTTCGATATTATAAGACTTGGCCCTACGGGTATGCATGAGTAGGCACTATGATGTGGTATATATATGATGACAATGGTTTCTTAAGTTTGGATATTGCGCATGTCCCTTATGACACTAAATCAAGAACATTTTCCGTTTGAATCAAGAATGTTCTTGGTTTGGGATACATTGCGACTATGAGTGGAGGCTCGTGATTCTTCACCACCAAAAACTTGATCAAGTATAAAACATGATAAACCAAAAAGATAAACTAAGAAAGAGATTGAGTATCCACACGTATCAAGTTATGACTGACTTGTTTTGATATTTGACGGACATATTTCATTTGGTTTGGAAGCCTAGTCGGAGAGGGTACTCATATGATATATTTTCTATATGGATTGAGTTATTTGGGCCTAGTGCATTATATATTATGTATAACTAAGTAATAAAAAAGTTAATGTAGGTTAATTAATGGGGGGGAATTTGACATCTCATGGATAATGTACGGCCAAGGGTTGTGTTTGAGCGCTAGTGTCAAATGAATCTTTGCACGTAAACCAAGTAAAGTAAGAGACCAAGTACCATTCCCAGTGGGTGAATCAAACAAAAATTATCCTGAGAGAGTTTTTCCTAAATAACATTAAGTAAAATCTAATAATAGTTAGATGCACACGCTACCCTTGCATCACACTCAAGGATCTAGGTGCACCCTCATTTTGTGATCTCTGTGATGTTGAATATCTGGTAATCTACTGGTTCTGTTTTATGATCTAGATTTTGAGATGCATATATATTGCTTATGTCTGAAAGTAAAGTGATACAGTTTTATATACTTTCTTATAATTATACAGGTTATCCATTTATGATACATGTTATATGTGTATAAACCACTCCTTCATTTTACCACTTACTAGATGGCTTTCTGACCATCCTAGTTTGCACACCAGTGATAAATTCGAACATGTCACCCTTGCTTTTAGGCACCTAGAGTCTAGTGATGTTTCGTAGATGAGGATCCACTGACTAGTTTACCTATCAATTTTCATTCTAGTTTGCTAGATATAAGAGCCGTTATCTTTTGGACTATGTTTACTATTTCTGCTGCTATGTAGTGACTCCAGTATATCTAGCTATTTCAATTATTATTTTAAATTTATATAGCTATGTAGCCTTGTTATTATACTTTCTATGAGGATGGCATTAATATTAGTCTCGTGATATCTTTTATATTGTTTAGTTATCTGTGGAATTTGAGCTGAGTACTTGAACTGTATACTTGCTTTCTTCTATATATCAGTTTTCTATATTTGTGATTATATATAATTTTGTCATTCTGTTTTGAAGGGTGAATGAGATGTATGTATCGATCTTACTAATAGGCTTAAGTATATGCTTTCGGGTGGTTTTTGGCCCAACTGTATATGTTACCTAGCCTAGTCATGTGCCCATTGGTTAAAATATACTCTCTCCTAGACCAATGCTTAGTCCAAGCCCAAAGACGTGAACGCCTATGGGCTAAACACTTCATATGCGCTCAGACACAAGCCCATGACGAAGCTCACCCAAGTATCACTCAAACTTCGCTAAAAGATCCATGTGGGCTATGTCATTCATGCCCTATGGGGAAGTGGACTGCCCATGTTCTAGCGAAGCTCGCTAGAACGAGCTTCACCCATGACCACTTAGCATGTTTTGCCCCCGAACATTACTGGCGAACCTTGCCTTTGACCATTTCAAAAGCTATTTTTATGTTCTCTCCATTATCTCCTAAGTTAATAGTCACTAAATCTACATTTAATAGTCACTACCTTTCTCTCTTAGTCTATAAGAGGAGGGGAGATTGGTTATTTTTAGGAACCTAACACTTTGGCAATTTACACACTTGGAAGAACTTGGCAAGTTAGCAACTTAGAATAGGTACCTACTTGAAGACTTCAACATCTTCAAAAGAGCCCTGGCAATCTTCAATCGACAAAAGACCCAACGCTTTCATTGGACTATCAACAGAGTACAAAATCGACGCTCCATTGACACACAAAAAAGAACCCTCAAGTATAAATTTTTCTTATTATATTTCTAATCTTAAAATTATAATCTTGTGTCAGTTATAATTTTAAGACTTGAAATACTCGTCGGGTGATTCTGGGACACAAGGTGTGACAACAACTACCACTGCTCAAAAGGAGATCTCTTGAGTGATAAAAGGTCCTACCTGTTAATGTAACTTTCTAATAGTGCACCCAGTGCCCTTTGTGTACCCTGTCCATATCATATACTAATATACTCCAAGCTAATATAATCAAGTAATAATAAGTTATTAGCAATCCCAGATATGCATATATAGAAAAAAACAAACATAATGTCTTATAAAGCCATCATCCAAATTATCCCAAGTGTCCGAGGTCTCAATTAACATAAAATAAATGTTTGTCACCAAAGAGGTTGTCCATAAGGCTCAAGTGTACTGCATTAGCCACTCCTTGGATATTCTCTTTATCAGTAGATCCTCAATTAACTGACTTGTAGGGGATAAACTTAGCATAGCCGATTCCTTCTCTTTAGTTCTTAATGAAGTGGCACCCAATCTAGATTTTATTCGATTTCCCAAACTAATATAGGTCTATCGAATAACCAATAGTTGACATGCAATCACTATAGAGAGTACATCAACCTTTACATGTCGTGCTATAGTCAGATTCTTCAAGAATCTATACAACTAGACTGCATCCCATACTACTATGCAAATCACCACATATTTCCTCCAAATGGAAAAGGACTATGCATTACTGCTTCTTACTACTCTAATAAATGATCCCATCATTAAGTAAGAGAACATAACTAGACATTGACACTCGTCCATTCAGATTATCGACCCAGTTGATATCTAGGCAAGAGTCCATTCTGTCATAGCGTAATACATAAAGTGCAGTCTGAATCAATATACCTAGTGAGTCATACTAGGATTAGACTGGCGCCTACTCATTAATCCTACTGCAAAAGATGTATTGATTATTGTACGTATAGAAGACTATTGACTACACTCCTTGAAAGAGTTCTTAGAATTAGTTTCTTCTCTGCTTTCATGTTGGGACATTGCTCTATACTTAGAGCCTAACTCTTAGCAATTGAAGTCCCAATGGTCTCCATGTTGCACCTAGTCAGCAATATGCCATCAATATATGATGATAGATCTCAAACTTCTATCAGCATAGTATAGGTGGATCTAACTGTCCTGATCAATCATCTAGAAACCATGACCCATCACGGTCCAATAGAATAAAAAACACTACACACTAAAAAGTTATTTCAAGCCATTGATAGGATCCTTTAACTTGTACACCCGGTACTCAAACAGCTCAGCTTTGAAACATATAGGTTGATCCACATGGATCATTTTTTCTAGTTCTCCATACATAAAAGCTATCTCGATGTCCATCTGGACTAGTTTAAGATCCATTTGCACTACAATAGTCAATATCATGCGAATAGAGCCGATTCTCACCTCTAAAAAATGTCTTTGTTAGTAGTTCACCCTACTACTTAGGTGTACTATTTTACCATTAAGCGTGCCCCGCATCACTTAAACATCCCCTCTTGCTTGACCTTGAATGCTCGTTTATTTTCAGAGGTCTTGCGTTCAATTGGAAGATTCACCAAGTCTAGGACTTAATTCTTATTCATGAACTCGAGCTCCCCATGCATTGTTCCTTTCCACTCTTTCGCTACAAAACAAGAAATAGTTTCCTCACATGACTTAGGCTCCGCAACAACATGCAGTGCTACCATAAACATTTGCTCATCGATCTCAAAATATCATCTTGGTACTAGTCCATGGAGTTACCTTGGAGGCTATTGAGACTATATAGATCGCTCCAAATCATCTAAAAGCATCTCGCTCCCACTATACCTAGTTGATGTGTTCTGAATAAAATGCTGCAAGTGCACAACTTGTGTGTATAGCATGCAACTGTCGATCCCACGAGGAAGGTGTGTTCTAAGAAAGTCCTAAAATGGTTCTTGAAATGTGAAAGAAGAGAGAGAGAGAGAGAAGAGAGAGAGAGAGAGAGAGAGAGAGAGAGAGAGAGAGAGAGAGAGAGAGAGAGAGCAAAGATTAGTTTGGGTGTGATGGTTGCAATTAAAAAGGCTAAGAACAAGACAAGAGACTAAAAGAAAGAAAAGAAACAAAATGAAAGAAAATAAGAAAATAAGAAAGAGAATAAAAGTAAAAGAAGAAGCAAATAAGAGATGGAGGAAATCAAGTGAATAAACTAGGAATTTAGGATTGAATCAACTAGTTAATTTCTATTTGAATTTAAAAACTACTTTTTTTTAATTCTCATATTACTTAGAATTCTTAAACATAGGTTATCGAGTTATTCAAAACAAGCATAACCTATCAAAAACATATTCAAGCAATATTACCATTCATGAATAAAAAAATAAACAACTAGATAGTAATTTTAGAATGAAAACAATAACCTATCAAACTATTTAATATAAGCATAGTTTATCAAATTTTTTCTACCAATTATTATTATAGTTGATTATCTTAAGCATGATGAGTACAAAAAAAGATCAATTTAAAAACTAAAAAGGAAATTAAATTAGCTTCATATAATCCTAGAAATCCTACAGAAATTAGCCACTCATTCTACAAAAGCAAATAAATCCTAAATTATAAAGCACAAATAAAAAATAAAAAATAAAGTAAAAATCTAAATGACAAAGTAAGAATAATAATCAAGAAATTAAAATCTAAACTACAAAGCATGAATAAAATGCAAGAAATAAAAATCTAAACTACAAAGCATAAAATAAAAAAAATAAAATCGTAAACATGCAATTCTAAACAAGAAAATAAAAGAGAGAAAATAAAAAGTTATATTGCAAGGGGTTGACCCATTGTGAAGCAAATCTTCATTAATAAAAGAAAATTAAAAAGAAGATTTTTTTTGATATATTGTTAGCTAAATTTTATAATTTTGGAAGGCCTAATTAAATGTCCTCCCCTCTAGAAAGGACTTTACACAATTTTCTTACCTCTCTCACCCTCACCCTCTACTTCTATTGCTAGCCTACAACAATCAACACTAGTCATTGGATTAGTCTTAATCTCTAAGAAATTATAATTAGCAATTGATGAGTTTCTGTTACAACCTAATTGATTAGCTCATCGATTAGGTAATCAATTAACTTATTGATTAACTAATCAATTAGTGCATCGATTAATTTGTAACAGATTCTATTTTTTAGTTAATTGTTGACTCACTTCCTCTTGGGCTTTTGGGCTTTATGGACTCCCTCTAGGCTTCTTTTAGGCTTCAAGTAGAGGTATTTTGGGCCTTTTAAGCTCTTTTTTGATGACTTCTTTATTATCCTGTAAATTCATAAAACAAACGACATTAGCAACTATATTTATTCAATAAAATAGATAATAAGGGTGTAAAAATATAACAAAATGTAGTGATCACCAATTATTAGAGGAACCAATTCCTCTTCCATTGCTGGACCCATGACAGTCTCCTCAATTTCGTATGAACTCAAATCTTGACTATTTCTTTTTTGTGCAGAAAATCCTTCTCAAGGAACTCAATATACCACAACTTTCTCGGTTGTAGTCTCATTAGATTGCTCACATGTAAACACATACCACAGAGTGTGTAGAATAGCGTATGGTAATACACTCTATCCCTCTGCGGTCCAACTTCTCATACAAATGAGAAGCATCATGTGTTAGCAATACATACATATGGATATAGGTGATCCAACACCAGCCCTAGGCTATCTGTAACTTATAGAGTGTCGACTGTACCGATCCAGAAGGTATATGGTTCAAATCATATTTCTCTATTAATAGCATATCTCCCCAAAACCAAATGGGTAATTATTCTGAACCACATTTAGTAAATTTAAATTCCTCACTTTTGCAACACTATTTTATAGTAGAATATAGGGTATTTTCAACCGTATGACTTTTTCTTTCTCTTGACATAATTCCTTGAACTTGCAAGATAGAACTCTTTCACAATTAGTGTGTAAAGTTCTAATGCTTTTGCTGAAATGATTACCCACCTTGCTGATTTAGCGCTTGAAATGAATTCAGGCACACAACTAGGAGTCAAATTAGATAAAGGGGATCGTATATATAATTTCTCTTTAAACATGAGGAATTAAGGCGCTCCACTTTGTACCTTCACAACTATTAGCTTGATATATTAGAGTGAGCTAACTCCAATAGAGGTGCTCCTAGCCCTGCCAAATAGCTTCCTAGTGATTTTACCTATGAGACTATACTCGTAGATGGACAAATATCTTAGTACATAAACTATGGAGACTACCTCTAGCGAGTCTACAAATGTCCTTCAATGTGACCTATTCGACTATGTCATGAATTAGATCCAATCTTAATTCCCGATACAACACAAAATAGAAGATAAACCCAGTTACCCAATAATAAGTCATATTCTAAAGTCAACTAAGCGATTTAGCTTGGCGTTGTAGCTTACCCATAAATGGGAAACCAATAAGAATCCCACAAGCCTAACTATCGAGAAATGATTACTTGCTCTTAGTGGGAGCATATAGAGCATCCTACAAGATCTATTGGTTCCCTGAACTTAACATAAACCTATATGCATCGGTGCCCAACACCTATGAGTAGTCCCCATCTAGATATTTTTGCTTCTATTTGGAATCTTCTGGAACTCTATAACCCGTCTTTGCCCTGCAAATATGGTTTGCAAGTTCCAAGTTTCGCGGTTGCGCCATCATGCGTGAAATAATTGGCTTGTTTATAGTCAAATCAATTGGTCTTGCTCTTAACAGTTGGTCTATTTACCTTTTAATTGGCTTCTTTTATTACAAAACTCATTTATGAAAATCTCCCTGTGTATCCATTGCAACTAGGCTTTAAGCCTTGTGCCTTAGATATTTAGCTTCCAAAGTCGAAGTAAACAATTTAGTTTTGAACACACCCTAAAATTTATACTCCAACTTCACTTTTATTTGTACATCCTGAGATATTATCATGTCTACAACATGTAATAAAAGTAACAAATATCATCCTAGGGTTATATAAAGCCCTGATAACCACCCGAATCTGTTGGTCCTGACTCAATATAGTTCCAGGTATCTCAAGGTCCCTGATCATAGAGGTCATCATCTAGAGATGAATTTGATATTTTGCCCAGCAGTTATCTCAATTGAATCCAACTAAATAAAAAGAACTCGGATCCTCATCAAGGAGACATTACAGAATCTCACATCAAGACCATCCCGTAAGCTCTTTGCATTCGGATTGTCCTCGTACTCCTCGATAAGATTGCCTCTCTTTGCAGTCCACTTGGTGAATCACTTGAATGATCTTTTTGCGTCCAGATCTTGTACTAACCGACCTCAAATCTTTGAATTTGAGTTGAACCATATTCTGACTCGGATATTACCCCCTTAGTACTCACAAAAATCTCCTACTCTCAGGAGAGTGAATCTTCCGATAAAGGTAACTCAACTACTCAATCCTAGACTGATGTCAGAATAACTATTTTGGTACCTTATTTATTAAAGTAAAATTATGATAGTTTAATTATAGATACGTTAAGATTATTGACATTTATGTGGAGTAGTGTTCTTCTCTGAAGAACATTCCATCTCATAAAAATTTTTATAATGATAATAAAATTATATCCTAAACAAAGAGAAGAAGTTCTAGAGCCCTGTAGGCATTAAAAATCGCTTATTAGTACCTGAACCAGACACGTGATCGTGGGTTCGCAACCGACGACCCATCAAGCGATGCGGCCAAGAACCGCTGACGACGTAACGGTGCCGCGAAACACATAAAGCGAGTCGACGAACGCATGAAGTAAGTCGGCAAGGCGTATGAGTCAACGAAGCAACGTATCGTGGAATAAATCCAAAGATGAAGCTTCAGGTCAATGAGATTCAGCAAGGCGAGTCAATCGGACCCGGATCGACGGAATCAACCGTATTCAAGTATCGACGAGATTGCGCCGATCAGGTCCCGAAATCAACGGGACGATCAAACGAGCTTGGAATCGTAACCGAGTTCAGATTCGACACAAGATCAGATGAAATACTAGAAGAACAAGACCTAACGATGACAAGAGGCCAAATGGCATGTCTTGGCTCAGGCCGAGGCACTAATGGTGCCTCAGCCTCCCCCCTCTCTCCTGAACCTATAAATAGGCCAAGGGGGGTTCATTGTTGGGGGTTGGAAAATTCGTCAGAGATCCAGAGCTTCACGAGCCCTTTTTGCGTAGATCCGAGCACTAGCGAAGGAGAAAAATCAGATCGACGTCCCGTGCGAGCGTCGAACTCGTTCAAATTCATATCCACACGGCGAGGAGGCGATCCGGGTCAGATCTACACCTTCACCCTCTACATTAAGCTTCGTCTTAATCTTAGGGTCCAGTGCGTGACTTCTCCTAGTAGATTTCACCCGCTCCGGCGATCATCTCCTTCGTGAGTTGATCCACGTTGGTGTTTTATTTCCTTCATGAAATAATCACCTCATATCTATAGATATAGCACCCAGATCGGGATTACGCGGTGGTCCACGGATAAAACAAGTCCCCGGCATAGGCAAAGACACCCACGCAAGTGAGGATCCGATAAATAGATCCCGCGTTTTTTCTAAAAGCGTAAAGTTATAATCTTTATTTTTCGATTCTCATTGTAAGCCTTATAAAGAGGCGATCTTTTTATTTAGATTTCATTTGTAATCCCATAAAGGTGTAACGTATTCAAATCAATGACAATCGAAGCAACTTTCACGGTGAACAAGCTGGCAACCACAGTGGGAGCCACCGGCCTCAGATCGAAGGTCGTCGTGCCGCAGCCACGGATTCTAATCCCGGTGGAGGAAGAGGTCGAGTTCGAATTCGACCAGCAAAAGTTCGAGGAGTACCTCTCCTCCTCCTCCAGCTCCAGTTCTCCCTGTCGCTCTAAGAAAGTCTCCGCTGTAAGGAGAATCTGATGGGCCCGGATACAGAGTCCCTTGAGGGCGAACCCAACCCCGCTGCCGCCGGTAGCGGTAAATTCCCCTCGGCGCCCGAAGCCCAAGTTCCCCCGGTGCCTGGGATGACCGCCGATGACGCACCCGCGCTCTCCAAACGAGCCCGTGAAAGGGGACGACAGAGCATGGCGAGCAAATTCACCCAAGCCATACAATCAACGGATGGGATCCACTACGAAGCGGATCTAAGATCTAGACTTACACAGAGGCTCCAGCCTCAAGTGATCGACGATCCTTCCAAGCCATCAACCAACGAGTGGGTCCGTGTCAATCAGAACCGTTCCACGCTTTAGGAACGCATCCGGAAGTGATGCGCACTCCTCGTGCAAGCACGAGCTCTGGTGCAGTAAGTTCGTGAGCTGAAGAAGGAACAGGTGGCCAAGAAGTCACTAACAACCCGCCAGGTCTGGAGGCCCAAGTCCACCAGAAGTCTAGCTACGGCAATCACGGCGTCTAAGCCCAGCGCTACTGGCACTTTAGCTCTTGCCCTGGCGCTCAAGCCAAGAGTTGCAAGCGCCCCAACACTAACGGCCTCGGCGCCCAAGTCAAGAGTTGAAGGCGTCTCAACGCCAACTGCTCCGGTGACAAAGCCAAAACCCGCCAGCGCCTCAACCAAAGCTGCCACGGCGCCGAGGCCACCTCCGGCGTCCACATCCAAACTTCTAACAAAGCTAATTCCCACCACGACCAGCAGGCCAACCATCAAGGAACGCCTTGGTCCATTGAGGGAATCACGGGTCACTCCTCGTGTAGGA
>JBAKGM010000001.1:14293415-14326204 GCA_037177215.1 Asparagus racemosus | reverse complement strand
CTTAATAGAGTTAATTAATAATTGATCTATTTGATAAAATTTTAAAATTTCTAATCGTTAGTTAGTTTTATACTCAAGTTTACCTTTTATGATAACTCCAAATAAATTTCTTAAGAAATAATTTTCGAAGTAGTATACTTCACTTACGTCTTAACTTAGACTTTTAATTCAAGGAATGAAATTTTTGCATGCTTAGCTTAGAGTTGAAAATAATTTTTCAAATGTCTTGATCTAAATATTCTTCGGGATATATATACATATATATATTATAAAAAAAACTAACTTTGTGAAAGAAGAGTGCAAAAAATAGGCACCAATTAAAACTCTCTTAAAATCCAAAGTGGTTCTATCTTATAATGCCTAAATTGATTGAGTAATAAAGCCCAAGGAGTATTTCCATGCTTAATGATCTAAGCCAATTGGGTTGGGATTCATTGGCCCAAAACTCGTTAAATGGTCACTTAGCTCCCAATGAAGTAGAACAAAATCACCAAGGAATAAAGAAAAAAAAATATATATATATACTAACAATGTTTTTATATATATAGTTATATTTGTATATATGTCGTGAAAAATAAATCTATTATGAGACTTGAAAATTGTTTAAAACAACGAGTTAGCATATTTTTTTCAAAACTTTTAAATTAAACTTTTAAGTTAGACTTGGTTTTGTATAACTATAATGAAAATATTTTCCAAGAGATTTACCTTAGAGTTATATATAAAAATATTTTATTGAGTAAAAACTAGCTTCAATTAGAATGTTTAAATATATCAGGAGAATTGATTATACGTTGATCTCTTTTAATTGGCAAGTTGACCGAATTTTGTGGGTATATTCACTACAAACCCTCACGAGAGTACAATTCGTTTACTAGGATAACCTTGGGGTTTAAAGGCTTGTTGTATGTGCTAAATACAACCGCGATTCCTGCAAAAGTGAGTTAGAATTTTTCTTTCTTTCTTTTTCATTTTATTTCTTTGCTAGAGGACTAGCAAAAGTTTAGGTGTGGGGGTATTTGATAATCACATTTTAATTACAATCTAATACTCTTATTATCCATTTTATGTGAATAAATATACCACCAATAATTGTTTTTATCTTATTTTGCAGGTTAATGGTGAAAATAATGAATAAAAGCCCAATCTACTCAATTCCTCTATTTTCTACCTGTTATTGACACTCAAGTATGAAGAATAAAGAAGGCCCATGAAGACCCAAGGATCCATAAAGAGATTATGTAAGAAAATAATGTAAAAACGAATTCTAACTGCAAACCAATCGGTCGATTGGCGAAGCGGTTGGCCGACCGATTGGCCAACCAATTGATTTTCACCAGATTCGAATCAAAGGCTGATTTTAACTTCTTGGCACCCAAGTTTCATCCAAAGGCTCTCCTTCACTGCTGTAGGCTATAAATAGGGGGTAGAGGATGAGGGGTTTGAGTGTGAAATATTTTGTAAAAACTCCATTTGGAGAGGAGGGTTACTCTTAATTGAGAAGATCTTTCAAATTTGTAACTTTTTATTGCAATTAATAAAAACTATTTTCACCCCTTCATATTTTCTTTTCTTCACTTTGTCCAAGGATGAAAAGAGGATGAAGATGAAGAGAAGATGAAGATAATGGTTTGCTTTTTATTCTTTTCTCTTCTTTTCTTGTAATATTTTCTTTTCATGCTTGTTTAATGCTTTGTAGAATAGATTTACATTCATGTATTTTAATTCATGTCTTTACTTTCTTATATTAATTTTGTAATTTAGATTTTATTTTCTTGCACTATTCACCTTGAGTTTAGAACCCTCTTGGGATTAGTATTGTTTTCTTTATGTTCCTTCCTTTAGTTCTTTCTTTATTTTTATTTTCTAAGATGTGAAACTAATTCTTCTAGGAATTCTAAAGTTGTATGAAACTAGTTTGATCTCTTTATAATTTATGGATTATTCTCTTGTACTTAAAATGATCATGTTTAGGATAATCAAATACAGAACTAATTAGTAAAAGAAGAATTTGATAATCCATGCTTATTTTGAGGGGCTCGATAGGTTATGCTTATGAATTCTAGAATTACTATCTAATTATTGTTCTTTTCATGAGTAATAATTTTACTTGGAAGATAATTTGATAGGTTATGCTTTACTTGAGTGGTTTGATAATCTATACTTAATAAATCTAAAGTAAAATATGATAAAAAGAGAATGATTCATATTTTATAAGTGAGATTAGCTATTTGATTCAATTCTAGATTCCTCATATCTTTAATTGAATCCTCCGTCTTTTACTTTCTTGATTTTCCTCTTTAATCTTGATTTTCATTTGTTTGTTTTGTTTTCCTTCATCTTATTCATCATTCTTTCTCCTCTCTCAATCTTGTTTTGCTCTTATTCGTACATATTCACAATCATTCTCTTATCTCTCCAAAATGCATCACCTTTCTTTTATCACACTCCTAATTATCACACACACAACATAAGAACCGATTTTGATAAATTTCTACAACACCTTCCTTATGGGATCGATAACGTTTTATACTATAACTTGTTAGTTGTATACTTGCAACTTTAGGTACACTCATATTTTACCCAACAATACATCTTCTTCGGAGGTAGATGACTTGGTACACTTGAACTGATGTGGGTGAGGTTCGTTAGTCGGTGACCTTCGCTTATGAGTATGAACTTTGCACAGAGTTCGACACTAGTTCAGGATGACTAATGACGCCTTTCAATTCGGTTTGGGAATCAACCCACATTTTGGTTGATTGAGTTGAGTCAATGACCTTCGCTCTGAGTCAGCCAATGACACCATTCAACTTGGCTTGAGGTGTATTGTGGGGGTCGACTCGTGTTTGACTTAGTCAAGTCAAGTCCACATGAGTTGCTTGGTGAGGTCTGCTTCAGTCTTTAGGCGACCTTCGCTATATCTTGTTAAGGGCTCAACTTTGGGCCCATTCGAAATGTTTAGCTTATAGGTGTTTACTTCTTGGATACAAGCTTATCGTTAGCCTAAGTGAAAATACATTTTTACCATCTACAACCATCTCCTTTAGTGACTCAGACCAAGAGGGAGTTGAGACTCCTCATGATGATCACATCATCATCACAGCCAGGATTAACGGCTTCCAAGTCAAGAGGGTCATGGTCGACACTAGCAGCTCGACGGATATTCTGTACATTGAGGCTTTCGATCAGATGGTTATTGTTAGATCTGAGCTGCAACCTTGTTAAGGCGCGATCATTGGATTCACGGGCATGCCATCATACCGGAAGGGATCAGAATTCTCCCCCTAACGGTTGGTGAATACCCCCGTCAGTCCACAGTTCAAACCCAATTCCTAGTGATGAACATCAAGTCGGCCTATAATGTTATTTTGGGAAGATTAGCCCTCAATAACCTATGGGCGATACCTTCTACCTACCATCAGATGATTAACTTCCCAACTCTTATGGGAATCGGAATGGCCAGGAGCAATCAACGTGAGGCCAGATCCTATTACATGCTCTTAATGAAAGGGAAAGGAAATACAGAAACACTCCCATTCAAGAAGAAGAGCCTACAAATAGAGAAGAAGTTGGAACGAGAGAGGATGACTCCAGTTGAAGAGCTTCAAGAGATCCCGAATGACTCAGAAGGGAAGAAGAAGGTCAAAATCGATACAATCTTGTTGGCCTCCAACGCAGTGCTGTGATACAGTTCCTATTTGCAAGCACAGACATGTTCATTTGGGGACCAAAAGACATGCTGGGGATTTCCCCTGAAGTAGTGACCCATGAGCTATCGGTCGACCGACATGTTAAGCTGGTTCGACAAAACAAGAGACATCTCAGCGCAGAGAGACAAAAGGCAGCCACAGATGAAGTCAACCAACTCTTATGAGCTGGTTTTATTCGGGAAGTTCAATAGCTAGAATGGCTGTCCAATGTGGTGCTAGTGAAGAAGACGCTCAACAGATGGAGGATGTGTGCGGACTTCATAGACCTCAACAAGGCATGTCCAAATGACAGCTACCCACTTCCCGGGATCGACCAAATAGTAGGTGACAGTGCAGGCCATGAACTGCTGAGTTTCATGGATGCCTTCTCAGGCTTCAATCAGGTCCTTTTGGCAGAGCATGACCAAGAGAAGACTTCCTTCATCATAGACCAAGGGACCTATTGCTACAAAGTGAAACCTTTCAGTCTTAAGAATGTAGGGATAACTTATTAGAGGCTGATCAACTAAATTTTCAAGCCCCAACTTGGCCGCAATGTAGAGGTGTATGTGGATGACATCTTAGTAAAGTCGAAGCAGGCATCATCCCATGTGGCAGACTTGGAAGAGACTTTCTTTGTCCTTCGGCTCTACCCCATGAAGCTCAACCCAGCTAAGTGTGCTTTTGGGGTGCAGCCGGGAAATATCTTTAGATTTATGATCACCCAGAGGGGCATTAAGATCAACCTCAAGAAGTTAGCTGCCATAGAACAGCTACCTGAACCGCACACTATGAAAGATGTGCAGAGGCTGAATAGGAAGATAGCAGCATTGGGACATTTTCTTTCCAAATCTATTGAGAAGAACCTCCCATTCTTCAAGACCCTGAGAGGGAGCAAAGAGTTAGAAGGAGAAGTCTTGTTCCTCGATTTGGCTGTATCCCTCGAAGTTGTCGGTTCCATCTTGGTTCGAGAAGAGGAGAAAATCCAAAAGCCTGTATACTATGTCATCTGGATCTTGAAGGCGGGTGAGTTCAATTACCTTCTCACTGAAAAAGCCTCCTTCCTCCTCATTATCATAGCTCGAAGACTTCCCCCATACTTTCAAGCACACTCCATCATTGTGCGGACGAGCTTGCCTTGAAGAAGGCTCTAGGTTGGCCCACCACTACAGGGAGGACGATCACATGGTCGGATCGAGCTTAGTGAGTATGAAGTGCAGTCCGAGCCAAGGAGGACCATCACGACCCAAGCTCTCACCGACTTCCTCATCGAGTCGACTGTACAAGAAGATGAATCATCTCCTCCCTTGCCCCCAAGCCTATCCACACCTCTGACATCCTCAACAATCAGAGCGCTCGCTTCCCAGACACATCGTGACCTTCAACACAACTCATCGGAGTTCACTTTCTGGTGGCTGTTAAGGGTGGATGGGACTTCTTGAGAAGCCAGCAGCAGAGCAGGGGTCGTACTACGTAGCCCTGATGGTTTAACAGATGAGTACTCTACTACCTTTGATTTTTCAGCCTCCAACAATGAGGCCGAGTATGAAACTCTTTTGGTGGGTCTCTGAGCCACCTTGGCAATGAAAGCTTAACGCATCTACATCTTGGCCGACTCTCAACTTGTGGTCCACTAAGTAAATGGAGAATTTACAGCTAGAGACTCAAGGATGATCCTATATTTAGAGGCGGTTAAGGAGCTACTCTACAACTTCGCAGGATTTAGAATCACCCAGGTCCTCCGTGCTCTCAACGCTTGGGTAGACACCTTGTCCAAGCTCAGATCCCCTAGCTCAAAGGGTGATCTGAAGCCCATCCACACTGATACTCTTAAGAGCCCAAGCATTGTGAAGGTGTCAAATCCCATTATGTAGACCGAGACATCCGTGGAATCTATTAGATGGACCCCACCGTCCATTATCTAACAGAGGGGACCTTGCCAGTGAGCACTACAAAAACTAGGAGTTTGCTCAGGAGTGGTCTCCGGTATCGTATGCTTGATGGTCAGCTCTATCAGATGTCGTACTCCAGCAGTGGAGTAGGGCCCTATCTTCGTTGTATTAGGCTAGCAGAAGCTAGCTATGCTCTCAAGGAGGTTCATGAAGGAACTTGCGAGAATCATCCAGGGGCCAGAACCCTCACCTAGAAGGTCATCCACTAGGGGTATTAGTAGACCACCATCCTAGCCAAGTCCAGGAGACTCGTTTCCTACTACAATAAGTTCCAGCTCTTCTCGAGCATTCCTCGAGCCGCCACCACCGAGCTTACCTATATTGCGTCCAATTCCATTCGCCCAATGGGGGATGGACTTGCTGGGGCCTCTGCTAATAGCCTCTGGTAGTGAAACGTTTTGATAGTAGCCATTGACTATTTTACCAAATGGATCGAAGCCAAGGCTTTGGCAAAGATTGGCGAGAGCAACATCGCTAATTTTGTGTGGAGATCCATCATATGTCAGTTTGGCATTCCCCTCTCCTTCATTACCAACAACGTCACCCACTTCAACAACAAAGGCTTCCAGCGCATCTGTTGGGAATGGAATATTCAGCTCAAATTTGCCTCCGTGGGCCATCCAAAGTATAATGGACTTGCAGAAGTCGCCAATAAGTGCATCCTCCAAGCTCTTAAGAAGAAGGTGGGCACAGCAGCCGGGAGTTAGACTGATGAACTACCAGGAATCCTATAGTCTTACCTTACCACCCACAAGAACTCAATAGGGGAGACCCCATTCAAGCTAGCTTATGGAGTTGAAGTGATTGCCCCAGTCGAAGTCGGCATGCCAACCATACGATTGTGACATTTTGATGAAGAATTGAACACATAGGGACTTCATTTCAGACTTGACCACACTACAACAGTAAGGTTCAACCTTGAAGGTTCACCATAGGTGATCTTGTCCTCTGGATAGCCATTTTTGATAGAGACACTCAATGTGGCAAGTTGGCAACCACCTAAGAGGGACCCTACACCATTCTCGAGGAGGTGCACCTTGGTACCTACTGCCTAAGAAGCTACGACAGAAGGATCCTACAACATCTTTGGAATATTGAGCATCTTAGGAAATATTGTCAATAAAATGGTACACAAATGTCCTTTATACTATGGAGTATTTCATCTAATAGTTACATGTATTCTTTTGTCTAACTGTTGATCGGACGACTCACAAAAAACCTTGGCATCCTCCTAAGTCCAAGGCACGTACCCAAGACGTTAGCGCCTCTAGGAGGGTAAAACCAAGGCACAACACTCTCTAGCCAATGCCAACCACATAGACCTTGGCATGATTTTCATGAGTAAGACCAAGGCACTACAACATCTTGGTCGACTTCGACTCAAAAGACCTTGGCACCCCCTTGGGACAAGACCAAGGCACTCTAGCCTCTCGGTCGATTTTGACTCAAAAGACCTTGGCACTCCCTTGGGACAAGACCAAGGCACTCTAACCTCTCGCTTGACTTCAACTTCAAAGACCTTGGCACCTCCTTGGGACAAGACCAAGGCACTCCAACCTTTCGGTCAACTTCAACTAAAAAGACCTCGGTACCCTCTCGGGAAAAAACCAAGGTACTTAACCAACAAAAGACCTTGGCACCCCCTTGGGACAAGGCCAAGGCACTTCCTAACCTTTCAGTCAGCCTCAATTCAAAAAGACCTTGGTATCATTTTCACGAAGAAATCCAAGGGACCCAAATAGTTTGACCAACCTCAATTCACGAAAACACTTTGCCGCTCGTACTTAAGTACATAATCGACTGAAGAGACATGCGGACGAGTCATTATACTCATCATACATGCCCAATCTACCTCAACACAGAATCAACTCATCTCAATTAACAGCCTTTTGTGAGAATTCAAGCCACAATCTAATAACAAAGACAATGCTAAAACAGAAACTTCATAACAAATGAAAGAGACAAACAAGGCCTAATATTCATTCAATTCTCCAAAAATTTTACATCATTTACATGAAAGTAAAAAATATATAAAAAAAAAATATACAAGTTTTACACTCCTCGACTGGAATCAGGAGTAGGACTCGGCGGATTGGGGCTTGAACTAGGAGCTAGAGCTTACAGAGTAACGGAAGGAGCAACGGGAGAGGCCTCTTCTTGGTCATCCCCAGGCTCATTATCCTCTCCCTCATCCACCTCCAACGCTACTCCCCCTCCGGCAGTCTCAATCTCCCTCAAAAAGTCGAGACAGATAGAGACTCGAGGGGGATAATCATGAGAGGTTGAGATCCCAGAGGACGCAAAGAGGTGAGGCAGTTGAAGCCGGCTTTACACGCCAGTGCCACTTCAACTCTGCCCAAGGCGCTATGGCGATATTCTTCTATCACCTTCACCTTGAAAGCCTCTGAGTCTAAAGAAGCAACATGAGCCTCTAGATTTTGGACAGCGGCCTGGGTCACTTCATGAGCCTGTCGCGCCTTCTTGAGGTTGAGCTTTGCATGGTCAGCCGCCAATCGTTCCAACAGAGCATGCTCCTAGGCCTCGAGCCTATGGCGCTTCTCCATGTCAAGCTCCTCGTCCAAGTACTTGATTCGAGCATCCCACTCAGCTACCTCTTCCTTAAGATGGTCGATGCCCTCCTTGAGCTTGACCATCTCCCCTTTGAGCTTCTCTATGGTAGCCGACTGCCTGGTGCGGTGAATCTTGAGCCCCTTGATTAGGTCATCCTAGATCTCGTGCTCTCAGCACCATTTGCCCTCATTGCGGCACTGCTTAGCCTCCAATGCTGCGACCCACTTCTCAGTCATCTCCCTAGCCTTCTTCTCCTGAGCCGGCTCCTTTTCAAAGTCAGCAAGGAGCTTGTACTTAAAGAAGAGCCGAGAATATAGCTCATGCTCGATTAGGGCCCCCCACAGCGAATAGCTTTTAAGGGAGAAATGCAAGCCTACTGTAGGCTGTCTAAAAATCACTGCAGATAGTCCAATGGAAGTCTTGACAAAAAAACAAATTTTTGAAGATCGCGATTTGAGAATCTTCTACAGCAATCAGCGAAAGATACAATCCAATTACCTTCAAGCTAACCAATGGAAATCCTAATTTTAACGATCCTCACAAGCACCAACAAGAGTTACAATCAATGACTCTCAAGCTTCAAGAAAAAATGGCAAAGATCACAAAATGACGATCTTTGAAAAGAGATTACAAGTCAAAGATCTCTTTGGTTCAAAACGCGTGGCTCACCATCGCGTTTCCATGCTCAAGACGCGAGGCTCATCACCACATTCCTAAGCTTAGATTACGTGGCTCACCATCGCGTTTCCAAGCTCAAAATGCAAGGCTCACCACCGTGTCTGTAAGTTCAAAATGCGGGGCTTGCCACCGCGTCTGCAAGTTCAAAATGAGGGGCTCACCACCACGTCTGCAAGATCAAAACGTGAGGCTCACCACCGCGTGTCCAAACTCAAAGCGTGGGACTCAGCACTGCATCTAAGCTCAAAACGAGGGGCTCATCCTCGTGTTTGAAGTCAAGAACACGAAGGACACCCTCGAGCCCAAATCTAAAACACGAGAGTCACAACCCCCGCATTCCAGTTTTGAGTTGAGGATGCGAAGGTCGCTCCAGGATGCAAAATTCGCATTTGACTCATTGAAACACGATCTAAACGGTTCCAAAACTCTTTTGCACGATTTGAGGGTAACTAACCCCCGTTTAGGAGAGATTTAAGGGGTTAGTTACACCCCTTAAACCCCTATAAATAGTTGAAAAATCAGCTGAAGAAGGGCTCTTCATTTTTAGACTCTTCACTTCTTCACTTTTGGCTTTTGGCTACTTCGATTAGACTTGGATATTGGCTTCTAGCTTTTTCAGCTCTTACTTAGTCAACTTTCAAACTTGCTTTGCGAGTTCTGTTCAGCGCTGTTCCACAAGCCAAGATGGTCGGATCGTCAATGGGATACAAGACTCAAGCTCCCATCGCTACCGTGAAGAAACCGGCTTTAAACAAAAGGGAGGATATGTGCTAATCCTTCCTTCTTTTGTAAATCGGGATAACGGATAAGAGAGAGAGTTTATGAGGAGAGATTGTAAGTCTTTCTTCAGTAGAAGAATCAATACAATTCATTTTCCCTCCACTTTCCCTTTAATATTTTTTTCGACAAACAAAAGATGGGGACTCTGCTGGGGACTACTTCCTTCACTAACGAAGAAGTGGTGGCGCAATCCGACGTCCAACTCATTGGAACAACGGTGGAAACTCTAACTGTGGAGTTTAACCAAGCGAGGTATGAAGAATTGCTTTCTTCTAGATCCCTTAGCCCCAAGGCTATGCGCAAGATCTGTAAAGTTTTGAAAGAGAGTAAGGCCCCAAATGCGGCCAATTCATCAAAGGAAGACTCTCTTAAGATAGACTGCTTGAACCGTCTCTCCTCTGAAGGAGAGAGTTCTGTCTCAGAGAAACTCATTGATCGAGTTAAGAACTCTACACCCGAGTCAAAATCAAAGGGCTTGGGTCATAAGAGGGCCTTCGAGGCAACAAATACAGTCATCACGGGGGATGACATTGCATAAGAGCCTTGAAATAGGCTAAGAAGAATGCTGCGCGACGAAGGAGAAGATCCCAGTGACAAGCACAAGTTTGAGAGAGCCGATCTCTTAATCAACATGAACTTCATGTTTGTGAGCCAAAACGTGAGCCTCGCGTTTCTGAGCCCAATCATGGACCTCACGATGGCCAAATAGAATGCAGCCTTCAATGGCTCGTTGTACAAATGAAACGCGGATCCCAAATCCGCATTCAGTAATGAAAACGTGACCCTCAAAGGAGCGTTTCACTAATAAAACGCGACCCTCAGGGAAGTGTTTCCAACATAAAACGCGGTTACCACATCTGCATTCCTTCAGCCAGACGCAGCCCTCAAGGTTGCATTTCATAAACAAAACGCAGCTCTTAAGGTTGCATTTCACAAACAGAATGCAGCTCTCAAGACTGCGTTCCTTCAGCAAAACGTAGCCTTCAAGGGCATGTTTCACCAGTAAAACGCGGACCTCAAGTCTGAGTTAACCAAACAAAACATGACCCTCGCGTTTACACCACAAGACGCGATGAGAGTCGTCGTGTTTGGCAAAATGAACATTGATTTAAGGTTCACGTTAATCCAAATCCAAAGCCAACGCTGACGTTTGTTTGGCACATCGAGGTCCCTCTTTGAACGGTTGACACACATCGATGTGCCAAACAAACGTCAGCATTTTCAAAAGAAAGAAGCTTTGGAGAAGGAATACCCTGAAGTTACCATTAATGTGGTCAGCAAAGGGAGGTCATCAGCTTCCAGTTTGGGTGAAATAGATACCAATTGTTCCTTAAGTGTTAGGGAAATCTCAGATAAATTTGAAGGGATTTACCAACACACCCGAACACGAAAGGGAGTTCTACCTCCCGTCAATTATCAGAAGCTAGCCAAAGGAATAGGGCCTGACGACGAACACTCAGCCATTGCAGATTCCTAATTTTCTAGTTCTTTTGTGGAGCATGAGAGTGGTGTCTATACGATAGAGAACACTGAAGATCTCAAGAAAAGGCTCGAAGAATATCAGGCTGTGATGCAAGAAAATATGCGGTCACATCAGGAGGCTATGCGATCACAACAAGAGTCCATTAATCAGCTTCGAGACATGATGGCTCAAATTGTTGCGGATAGAGCTCAATTTCAGATGTCCGGCCCAATACCTCAACCAGAATCATCACGAAGGAGGGGTCAATGTTCAAAGAGGAAAGAAAAAATGGATGAGATCTTTGATCAAGAAGCTCATCGCATAGAATCTTCATCTGAAGAAGAAAAGAGGGCTAGAAACGAACAAAATCCTCAGTTGGCTAAAATGGACAAATTTGAAGCTCGTCTCAACGCTATTACTAACGGAAGCGAGCTACAGTATGAGGGGGTTGTTAGGCCTTATCCTGCTGAATGGGACTCGGCTCCTTACCCTCCAAAGTTTAAATCCCCGACCTTGCAAGTCTTTGATGGCATCGGATCACCAAATTAGCAGGTTTATTACTTCAAGTCACATACTGGAGATGTAATTTCAACTGATGCTATACTGACCCGACTATTCGTTGGCACTCTCAAGGGAGTCGCCTTTGAATGGTTCATGAAACTTCCTGCCGGATCCATTCGGAAGTGGGCGGGCTTGGAAAGGCTGCTTTTAGCTAGATTTTTCAAGGACGATACTGAGGTCTCTGCTCCTACTCTCCTCACCACTAAACAAAAGACAGGAGAGTCAATCAAGACTTTTATGGAAAGATTCTAAAGTATGGCTCTATGATGTCCATCGGGGATGACACAAGCCATGTTGGTGGAAAACTGTCGACATAACTTACAAACCCACCTTTTGCCACAAATGGGAGTCACGAAGTGTTGTTCTTGGAAACAATTAGTTTCTCAGGGAGAACATGTAGAAGAAATTGTTGCTCAAGTTAAAGCTAAAGAAATTGGGAGGCAGGAGCAGCCAGCGCCACGTGGTCAAAACAATGCCCCTCGACCAAGAAGAAAAGATTTCATGCCACCGATACTAGTGTTCGAGCTTCGCCGGTAAAACAAGGCAAGCTGTCGAGTCAGCCAAGGCCAACTAAACAATATTCTTTCAAAGAGGATCATGTTGTTACTCTATTTCAGCTACTCTGGAAGAGCAATAAACTAAAGCTCCCGAAAGCAAAGAGGCTGGAAGAAGTAGGGAAAGTGGATGACCCCAATTACTGTCGATATCATAGAATGTTGGGACACCCAACGAAGAAATGCTATATCTTTAAAGATATTTTGTAAGCACTGGTTGATGTCGATGTGCTCAAACTGAATCCAGAATAGAAGACCGTGTCCACTAATATGACGTCGGTCCAGTTCGGAGATTTCCCACTTGTGGCAACTCCTAATGGTGTCATCCCCATTCCCAAAGGAGAACTACATCTAAAGAACATCGACCGACATGGCTGAGAAGGTAGAGGTTTGGTACCCCTTACTACTTTGAAAGGAGAAGTAATGTGGGTCCATCCTGACTTGGTTGGAGATCAACAGTGGACAGGAGTATCTTCAAAGGGAAAGACTAAGGCTAAATCTTCCAATATGATTAGTCCGTCCATAAACGAAGATGACACTTACTGGGTCCCTCTCACTGATTAAGAAAAAGAAGAGACTGTTTTGGCTACTGACCAAGAAGCGGAACAGGGAGCAGGCACGAGGTTGGGGAAGATGTACTTAAAAAGGTATGATCAAATAGCCCAGGAGTCTAGAGAACAAATCGATGAGGTAGGGGGTTCTATCCCCAAAAATCTAATGGATAAGGGAAAGACAAAGGAGGCTCGGTACAATAAGCACCTCCTACAGCAAGAAGCAGGGACGTCAAGTAGGCGGTTTCGTTTCGATGTTTTGGCACAATTACCCAACATTCCCGTGAGAATCACTCTTTACAAGCTCCTGAGGCTATCCAAGTCCACAAGGGAAGCTCTAATTGAAGCTTTAACGGATACAGAGAGCTTCATTATGCAAGCTCTTGTACTCCCAGAAGTTGTTTGTGCACAATGTTTGCAAACTATTCCCAACCTACCATGCATATCATTCACACAAGAAGATATGCAGATCAAGCATAAGCATGACCGACCGTTATACTACACGGGGTACATCGGATCTTCAGAGATTAGCCAAGTTCAAGTGGATCCAGGCTCTGCACTCAGCATAATGCCATATCGGGTCATACAAGCTTTGGGAATTCCATACCATCGTCTGAATTCTACTCAAACTACTATCTTTGGTTTCAATGCCAACAGCTCATGACCCTTGGGTAAGATCAAGCTCAGGTGTCAAATTGGGGATCTCAAGTCAGAAGTGACTTGCTATGTCAAAGATGCGGACACGTCCTATAATCTGTTGTTAGGGCGACCTTGGATTCACGCGAATCGAATTGCCTCGTCAACTCCTCATCAAGTAATGAAATATATTGATGAAGAAGGAGAAGTCTAACTTTGATAGCTGAGAAACAGCCATTCAAGGGGGTAGAAAGCTATCATACTGGTTCAGTCTTCTACTCAGACGTCCCAAAACTTGAATCGTTGAAACTAGTCGTCGATAGTGGCAACGAAGTGGATATAGAGCCTGAACTTGAGGAAGAGTGTCCGTGGGAGCTAAATGTAACGAGTCCTAGTAGGCTCCTTAATAAATAAGATGTACTGAGTGAGGGCGAATGGTACATTAACGAAGATTTCAATTTGGCTTACTTGTCTGATGTCTCATCTGCATGTGAAGAAATAGATGTAGGTACAGGATCGGAACCATGGCATGCGTTATACATTGAAAAATCGCTGGACTTACAACTCAAAACATCTTTCTCTACATTCGAAAGAATGGAAGATGTGTGGAAGACATTCTTTATGGTCCCGTCTAAAAAGAAAGGCGAGAAGCTAATTTATTTCAGAAGAGTTGACTCTGAAGTACTCAACCCGGAGAGCTCAGAGGAAGACCAAACAATTCCTCGGTTCTATCTTTACGTGTCTAATGCTCGCCACATAATGAAAAGCATGGGATACGACTTTGGTAAAAAAGAGGGTTTAAACTTTGGGAAAGGAAGACCAACCCTGATTCGATATACAGTTCCTGAAGGTAAAACCCAAGATTATTATCACATGGCCCAAAGAGGGCCAAGGTATATAACAACACCCTCCCCTTCAGAATGAAGTAGGTCATTGCCTCGGGCAAGACCATTCAGCTGGAACATCATCATGGGATTCTGACGTAAGTGTTGGAGGGGTCTTCAGAGGCTCGTTTGTAAACATGGCCTCGACCAGTCATCCAAGCAACGAGGAAGATGACGATGAGGATTGGATTCAATCACCCGATGATGCTTAGATTAAACGTCTTGACATTTTGTGGGATATGTGTTTCAAACAACGAGAACCACCCACCGAAGACAAGGTGATCCAAATAAATATGGGAGATGAAACCAATCCTAAACCAATCTTCATTAGTGAAAGTTTGTCGCAACTTGAGAAAGAAGACTTGGTATCCCTCGTCCGAGAGTACATTGATGTCTTTGCTTGGAGCTATGAAGATATGCCTGGGCTTGATCTAAAAATAGCCATGCATCATCTCAATATTGACCCGAATGCAAAACCTATTAAGCAACAACAATGCAGGTTCCATCCAAAAATCATGGAAGCAATCATAGAAGAAATCCAAAAGCTCATTGATTCGGGTTTCATTAGAGAAGAACAACACTCAGATTGGGTGGCCAATATTGTTATCGTACCCAAGAAAAATAGAAAGATCCAAATATGCATCGATTTTCATGATCTGAATGCAGCATGTCTGAAAGATGAATTTCCACACCCCATTACAAATGTTATGATTGACAACACCTGTGGGTATGAGAGGATGTCTTTTATGGATGGAGTTTCAGGATACAATCAAATCAAAATGTATCCTGAAGACGCGAAGCACCAGGCCTTCAGGACACCACTAGGGGTATTCAGTTACACGGTATTGCCCTTCGGTTTGAAAAATACCAGAGCAACCTATCAACGTGCAATGAATATAATTTTTCATCAACATTTACATAAGAAGATCAAATGCCACGCAGATGGCATTGTTCTGAAGAGCCTAAAGAAAGATGATCATCTTTCAGACTTGAAGATCATGTTTGACATTATGAGAGCACATCAACTGAAGATGAACCCCACAAAATCTTTCTTACGAGTGTCTAGTGGTAAATTCTTAGGATTTATAGTTACATCCCAAGGAATTTCCCTCAATCCTAAAAATGTTCGCGCCATCCGAGTGATGCCGCCACTAAGGACAATCAAAGAGCTCAGAGGCCTACAAGGTAGGATAGCATACATCCGAAGATTCATATCAAATCATTCAGGTCTGTACCAACCATTCTCCAAATTAATGGAGAAAGGGGTTTCATTCATATGGGACGAAGGCTGCCAAAAGGCGTTTGAAGAAATCAAGACATATCTCACGCAACCACCAGTCCTCGTGGCCCTGATATTAGGAAAGCCATTTCTGTTTTATGTAAGGGCCATGGACCGTTCTCTTGGAGCCTTGCTAGCTCAGGATGACGACCAGGGACATGAACAAGCAATCTATTATCTTAGTCGAACCATGATTGGAGCTAAACATAGATACAATCCGGTAGAAAAAGAATGCTTGGCCTTAGTATTTGCCATCCAGAAAATGCGACATTATTTAGTCGAATAGACGATACATGTCATTTCCAAAGTAAATCCTCTGAGGGTACTCATGATAAAGCCTTCTTCATTGAATTCTCATTTAGCAAAGTGGGCAATACTCCTATCGCAATATGACATGAGATTTATGCCTCAGAAGGCTTTTAAAGGACAGGCCTTGGCAGATTTCTTAGCAGGCCATCCAGTCTCTAATTCTTCCAAGCTGCATGAAGACTTAACAGATGAGATCGCTGAAGCTTGCGTAACTCAAGAGGTTATTCAAGTATGGAAGCTATTCTTTGATGGAGCATCTAGAGCAAGACTAGAAAGAGGAATTACGGCTAGTGTAGGGGTTGTACTCATCTCCCCAAATGGTCACGTGATCCCAAGGGGGTTTTCCTTAATTGAGCCATGTACTAATAACGCAGCAGAGTATAATGCTTTATTATTAGTAATGAAACTGGCCAAGGAAATCAACATTCGATACCTCGAGGCTTATGGTGATTCTCAACTCATCGTGAAGCAAGTTCGAGGAGAGTATGAGGTACATAATGAGGATTTAATCCCTTATCATGCAGCAGTCCTAAGATTAGCCCACAATCTCGAAGGTTTCTTCATAGGACACATTCCGTGAGCTCAGAATGCATATACAGATGCTTTGGCTTCATTAGGAACCTCACTAGCATTACCACCAAATGCCGAGACAACAATATTTGTCGTAGGTCGTGATTTGTATTTTCCCAGACTTCTTACAAAGGAAAATTTAAAAGAATCAATAGAAGGGGATGTTTGCGAAACTTCCATCGAACTCGAACCAAGGGATTGGCGATTCCCTTATATCGATTACATTCTTGCATGGAATTCTACCGGATGACTCCAAAGAAGTAGCCACCGTTAAATGGAAGGCCCTTTGATTTTACTATAATGCAGTTTCCCAGACTTTGTATTGCAAGTCGTGTGATGGAATTCTACTTCGTTGCCTCTCCTTAAAAGAGGCACGAGAAGCTCTAAAAGAAGCCCACAATGAGATGCGTGGAGTTCATCAAACCAGGAATAAATTGGGAGATCGACTCCGAAGAATTAGCTACTTTTGGCCCAAGATGCTTGCGGATGCCATTAACTATGCTAAGCGATGTCATGCGTCCCAAATCCATGGTGATTGCATTCATCAAGCGCCAGGAAATCTACACCCAACATCCTCTTCATGGCCATTTGAAATGTGGGGAATGGATATTGTTGTGCGGAGCTTGAAGCACCAACGTCCTTCACGGGCCAGAGAGAGATTACAAGCGGAGACAGTTTCGCTGGAGGAGGAGCTGCTATTGCTGTGACTCTGTGAGCTAGTTCCATTGGAGGAGGAGCTGCCACAATGGCTTCCTAAGCTGCCATTGTCGGGACCTCCTGAGTCGCCCTCACTGGAGAACCTGTATAAAAGAATTTTTTTTAGTACATGGAGAAAGCATTTATTGAAATTCCTAAATAAACAACACTTACCCAGAGGAGAAATAGCTACGTAAGCTGTCGCCTTATCGAAAGTAACAGCTGGTAGGTCCTCAAATAGTCTCTCATAGTCTGAAGAAGTTCTATACAACACTACGTCATCATCATCCCCTGAGGGGTGTGGGGAACTTGCAGCGGCAGCTGGTTTGGGAAATAGCCCTGTTGTAGGGCTAGGCCTCTCAACTCCGATTGTAGGCATCAATGCTGAAGAGGTAGGGGACGGGTATCTTGTGGGCTCCCGTAGCTCGGTAACTTTAGGGTCGGCTGCAAAAATTCCAACCCCTTCTACTTAGTCTTCTTTTCGGTTGCTTGAGGAATAGTGGTTGAAGCTTAGCTCGGAACAATGGTGTCGAGAGGCTCTACAGTGGGGATAGACTCTGCATCCCCACAAAATGATTCATCACTGCCCTCTTTCTCTAAATGGTAAGGGGAAAGAGAACCCCTTAAAGCAAGTCCAGTTGAACGGAGTCCTTGCTGATGAGAGATGCCCGCAACTGATGATTCTTTCGCCTCTTCCTCCACTAAGGGCACTGGACGAGCGGCCCTGAATGCATCCCGCATCAACTTACTCCCCTGCTCAGCCTGAGAAGTAGGAGACCTAGTGGGTAACGCCTGATGAGCTCGTTTGCTTTGACGACGCCGGTCCTTCTCTGACATGGGTCTTTTGCCTGCAGCTCTATCGTCCCAGGTCTCAGCTAGAATAGGCTCAACAGGCCTAGTGGTTGTTGTTTCAACCTCTTTCCCAGTATCAGCTGTCTCCTCACAAGATAAATACTCTTCAAGACCCCTCAGGCGAGACGTCTTAGAACTTCTCTTGGACTCATACACCTTTCTGATCTCCTTCAGAAAAGATGAACTAGTTCTGTACTCGGGAATTTGAGAGGCAGCCTAATACCAATTGCAGAAGCCCAGGGTCGTATAGTAGTTGGGCGTCTTATGAGGGAGTTTGAATAATGCCCTAGTGCAACTAGCTACCGAGTAATACCAAGCCCTAGCTCCTTTGCACAAGTTCCCGATGAGTGCGAGCTGAGGGTTGGGGTTCTTGATGTACAATTGATCATACCCGAATCGTCAGGAGAAGCGGAATGGCTGGTAGGGCTCAATGTAAGATTTTCCACCCTGCCAGAAAATCAGATAGCCAGGCCTAATATTGATTAGCAAGCGGAAGATGCCTCCGTTCAGCTGTGTAAAAGAATTGGGGCCCCTCACATCCTGGTACAATTCTCTATATCCTCTACCCTCGAAATCTGAATAACATCTAAATACGTGGTAGTTAAGGTCCCTAGACAAAATTTCCAGATCATTACCATGTACTAGCCCTCCCACTTAGCTACTTCTAACCATTGGAGCCACAGAATGAAAGACTCACCGCAAGGAGCAGCTACCGTCATCAGCGATGGGCAATGTAGAACATACCATGACACCAGATAGGTGTATGGCATAGGGACGCGTGGGTTGGGAGCCTTGAAAGACTTCTTCTCCCCAGAACCTACCTCCTTGACGTGCAGAAAGTCAAAGGTTAGTTCCCTTAGGCTACTCTGTAGACGGCACACCATCGTGGATAGAAGATTTATCGGTCTCCTGTGAGCAAGGAGAACCGCTAGATAAATGACTTTAGCAGCGACGGACTCGATCGGCCTGGAGGGCACAACACAACACTTCAGCCACAACATTAAGAACCCAGTAAATAGGGCTGTATCTGAAATCAGGGATAGAGCTTGGTAATGAAAGCTCTCAAACTCTGTGTAGGGAGGGAAGATATTCTCCTGGGCTTCATTGGTATAATGAGCGGTGGCATTTTCGATGCGAGCTTTAACTTCATCAAAAGAACTAGCACTGAGACGAGCCACTGCAACATCCTTGCTATGTAGATTTTGAAATAAGTATTCAGCCCAGGATCCCTGCTTGACTTCTCCCCCTCGTAACCCCATCATCTGGGTGCAGACATGGAAGTGACACATCACCTCTCAAAAAGTCTCGTAGATATCAGGACTGGCTGCCCTCAAAATAGCCAACTCCTTGGATCTGGGGATAAACTCCTCATAGGGCAGCTCCCCAAAAGGCAAGCCCGAGACTTCGTACATCTTGTAGAGAGCAAAACCCAGCTCTGTGACGGGTGTGAAAAATGTACAAGTCTTTGGGTTATATTTCTCCAACATGGCAAAGAGAGTGTTAGAGCTCTGCACGAGTCCATATCGTGTAGCCATCACCAGAGTTCCCAGATTAGAACTGGTGAGTAAGTCTCCTAGCTCCTCCATCACAAAATTAACCATGCGGGCCTACCATCCTCCATCTGCTAAGTGTACCCATCCAGGCGCTCTAAAGTATTGTGTGGGAAACTCACCTTTCACCACCATAAATCTTCGGGCAAAAATGCTCGCGAGGGTGGCCACTTCAATAGCTGGGTATTGCTTCACAAATAGGCCTGGTCGTAAAGCTGACACCTGCTGACTGTAACCTATTGGACGCACACCCTGATAAGTAAACGCTCCAAGAGACACCCCGTCCTGATCTTTGACGAGATCCCATCCCATGTGCCTGGGAATAGAGGCACATTGAAAGTATGAAAGCGGATACATCTGCTCCATACTGGGTAGGAAGAGGAATCGGTCGTCAACTTTCCTCAACATTTTATAATCCCCGTTGTAGAAAGTCTTGACATCAAGTTCTATTGAGTCTCCAAAGAGAAATGCAGGCTTCTTGAGATATTTCTGGTCGGCCGTCTCTAGCTTGAGGTCTGTAACAATAGCCCTAACCACTGGTGGGTTAGCTTCGGTAATGAGCTTCAATCACTCTTCATTCTTGTCATGGACAATGGGGAACCTCCGATGAAGACTAAAAGTCACCTCCTGGTCTTCCCCCCCTTCGTGACCAAAATGGCCGTGGAAGGTGAGATGGTCACTCGAGTAACACACTGTACAAGAAAACGAAAAGCAATTAACGTCAGGAAAATAGTCCTGAGCATGAAAGGTCTAAATAACAGGCGTGAAGCTCAACCCTGAGTTTTGTTCCCAAGATGCGAGTGTCAACTTCGTGTTCCAATAACAAACGCGAAGCTCAACCCCGCGTTTTGTTCCCAAGACGTGATGTCAACTTCGCACTCCAATAACAAACACGAAGCTCAACCCCGCGGTTTGTTCCCAAGATGTGAGTGTCAACTTCGCATTCTAATAAAAAAACATGAAGCTCAACCTCGTGTTTTGTCCCCAAGATGCGAGTGTCAACTTCGCATTTGAATTTCAAACGCGAAGCACAACACTGCATCTCAATTTTTTAAGAACGCAGTTGTCAGCCCCGCGTTTCGTTTTTATAACATGGGCATCTGCCCCGTGTTCTAAATCCAAAATGCGAGCATCGCCCATCATTTCCAATACTTCACAAAGAAGGGGAAGAGTCTTGTCAAAACAAGTTATTTAAAAGGAAAAGAAGAAGCTTGTCAACCGGAATCAACCGCTTATTAGAGGTGTGTGCTGTGCCTGGGTGGCAGTGCCGCCAGTGAAGCCAGTCGCCGGCGTGCTCGAAGCGGCCGATGTGGTCTTCCTGGATCTTGCTGTGGATCTTTTGGGAGACATGGTTGTCGAAGTTGGATGGAAGAAGTTCGCTAGAAAAATTGAGAACGACACTTCGTTCGCTCGAGATTCGAGATCAAGTGTTCTCGCTTTTAGAAGACGAAAGTCTGTAGGACTTTTGATTTGACCCAAGGGTCTATTTATAAGATCGCCAACCTGTCAGAATGGCACGGGATTTTAGGCAAAAATCTTGCCCAAACGTGATCTTCGCATTCACACTCAGTCGGTTCGACCTCAAGTCCAAAACGCGAGGCTCAACTTCAAGTTCCAATTTAAAAAAAAAGTGGAGGCTCTATCTCGTGTGTCAGTTGTAAATGCAGAGATCATCCCCAGCATTTCAAAAGACTAAACGTGAAGCTCGGCTTCGCGTCCCAAAAGCAAAGTGCAAATCCCTTAAAGGAGGAGCAAATTCTTTCAAAGTCAGACAAAGAAGATATCCAAAGTATTCCGAAAGCCTGTCCCAGTCAACCATGAACTTTTAAAAACTTTAGAGGGGGTTCTGTAGGCTGTCTAAAAATCAATGCAGATAGTCCAATGGAAGCCTCGACAAAAAAAAGACAAATTTTCAGAGATCGTAATTTGTGAATCATCATCGCTCTTCCCAAAGAATCATCCTGCGTTATCGGAAGCTCTCGGCGAAAACTAAAAGTTACATTGTAGTCCATCCAGCCCGAATGGCCGAATTAATGTTCGAAAGAAAGTAGCCTGTCAGTATAGAGAACTTCAAACACAAGATAACAAAACAAAACATGAGAAAGCAAATGATGGCCAAAAGAAAAACGCGAAGGTCAACTTCGCATTCTATTTACAGAAATGCAAGGGCCAACTCTGCATTCCAAGCATGACACACGAGGGTCAACCTGGTGTCTCAATTGCTATTACCAACCCCGTGTTTTAAATATAGAATGCAGAGTTTGACGTTGGGTTCTTCAGGAACTTGAGCCCATCAAAACAGGTTCGGAAAACCCTAGCATACATCGATGTAGGAGGGTTTGCAGCGGTGGCGCCCCCCTGAAACAGATGGGCTGTCAAAAGTCTCATTCGGCACTGAGCTTGGAGTTGTTTAGACAACTCTCTTGACCTTGCCAACTGCCCTTTTTGGAGCCATTGAAGAATCTTAAAGATCAGAGAAACTCGAAAAGCGTTTTTGAGAGTACAAAAAAAATCTCCCAAAATCACGAAGAAGATGAACAGTTTGTAATTTTTACCTTTGGTAATTTTAATTTTACCATTGGGGGTCTATTTATACTAAATCGAAGAGGACATCTTCACTTAAAACGCAACCGTCGCGTTAATGTTGGTTCAGATTCTAAACGCGAGGCTACCTCCATGTTCTTATCCTTAAACACGCGGCCACCTCTGCATTCTTATCCTTAAGCGTAGGGATCACCCTAGAGTTTTGAAACCCCAAACGTGAGGCTCACCACTGCGTTCTGGTTCTTAAACGCAGGGGTCACCCTAGCGTTTCAAAATTCCTAACGCGATGCTTACCTCTGTGTTCTGGTGCCCAAATGCAAGGATCACCCTAGCATTTCAAACTTCAAACGCGAGGCTCACCTTCACGTTTTGAGTCCAACACTTAGCAATTTTTGGACTTGAAGACTCCTTTAACAAGGAGGTAGTTAAACTCTTGAAAACCTTAACGAGGTACAAGTTTGAGACCCCCACCACTCTTATAAGAGGATAAAAAAACATAAAGCATGGTTTATTTGAGAGCATCTTCTGGAGAACTTATCAGTCGTCCTCAATAGGATCACAAGCCTTACACTTGTTCAAATCACAAGTCCCTACACTTGTTCAAATCACAAGCCTTACACTTGTTCAAATCACAAGTCACTACACTTGTTCACACCACAAGCCCTAAGCCTTGTTCACACCTCGAGCCCCAAGCCTTGTTCACACCACAAGCCCGAAACCTTGTTCAAATCACAAAACCTAAACTTATCGACTCTTATCAATATAGTGATAAGTCCACAAAATCTTGTTCAAATCACAAGTGTTCTTCAAACTACAAATTCACAATTTAATTAAACGACACTGTACCTCCAAGCGTCAAACCCCGATGGACTTGTTGACCTTTCTTTTTTAATTCTCCTGGAATTACTTAAGTGGTAATCAAGGAAAATTTGATTCTTTCTTAAAGTGAGAATTTGTGCTAAGGCGACAATTATTTTTTTGTTGCTCGAGGCCAAAACACAACAAAAAGGTAAAAGCAAAATCACCTTTATTTATAATGCTAAAGAGTGATACAAAATTGGTAAGCTAAAAAGAATAATAAATGAAATAATAATAATAATAAAATAATACAAGATTAGATATGCGGGCCAGTCAAGCGGGTAGATGTGAGCTGGTCTCTGATACTTGACAGTTTTTGCTCGTGAGCAGCTCGCACCACCTCTACAGCTCGTCTCTGGAGTTCAGCTTCGTTGGGCATCGCAGCAGTGGCCTCTTTCTTGATTTCCTCAAGGACTTGTACCTCTTTGCGATAATCTGCAAAAGTTTCAATGCTTTGGAGGATGAAGTCCTTTACAGCCGCTTTGTCCTAGACAAACTGAGCCTTCTGTTGCGCTAATCCTGCCTCCAGCCGAGCAATTGTCTCTCGAGTATGCTGCATGGCATGGGTTGAGATGTTTAGCTCAGCTTGCCTCTGCTCATGTCGCCCCTGTAAGGCCACAACCTGAGCTGTCTTCTCAGCCAAGCTTTTTTGAATAATTTCATATTGATGCATCGCTTGGGTTCGAGCATCAGCAAAGGTTGATTTAATTTGAGCCTCCAGGTCACCTGAGTCAGCTCCTCTAAGTTCTTCAAGTTCTCCTCTAAATGGGAAACACTATTGGTACAGAAGTGGATACATTCAGCATCTCCAATGTACCTGATGTTATTAAAATAATTCATGAGGATAGGCTTGAAGGCCTCAAAAGTGCTCTCCCCTGCGACAACAAGCCTAGCGGCTTCTTGCATCTCAACCTCCAAATGTCCAATATACCTCTGAAGCAAATGGTATCAGCTCATGCTAGGTCACCACACAAGGTGAAGGAGTTGTAGGTGACGCTGTTTGAGCGGAGCTTGAGGCACCAACATCCTTCACGGGCCAGAGAGAGATTAAAAGCGGAGCCAGTTTCGCTGGAGGAGGAGCTGCTACTGTTGTGACTCTGTGAGCTAGTTCCATTGGAGGAGGAGCTGCCCCTATGGCTTCCTGAGCTACCATTGTCGGGACCTCCTGAGTCGCCCTCACTGGAGAACCTGTATAAAAGAATTTTTTTTAGTACATGGAGAAAGCATTTATTGAAATTCCTAAATAAACAACACTTACCCAGAGGAGAAATAGCTACGTAAGCTGTCGCCTTATCGAAAGTAACAGCTGGTAGGTCCTCAAATAGTCTCTCATAGTCTGAAGAAGTTCTATACAACACTACGTCATCATCATCCCCTGAGGGGTGTGGGGAACTTGCAGCGGCAGCTGGTTTGGGAAATAGCCCTGTTGTAGGGCTAGGCCTCTCAACTCCGATTGTAGGCATCAATGCTGAAGAGGTAGGGGACGGGTATCTTGTGGGCTCCCGTAGCTCGGTAACTTTAGGGTCGGCTGCAAAAATTCCAACCCCTTCTACTTAGTCTTCTTTTCGGTTGCTTGAGGAATAGTGGTTGAAGCTTAGCTCGGAACAATGGTGTCGAGAGGCTCTACAGTGGGGATAGACTCTGCATCCCCACAAAATGATTCATCACTGCCCTCTTTCTCTAAATGGTAAGGGGAAAGAGAACCCCTTAAAGCAAGTCCAGTTGAACGGAGTCCTTGCTGATGAGAGATGCCCGCAACTGATGATTCTTTCGCCTCTTCCTCCACTAAGGGCACTGGACGAGCGGCCCTGAATGCATCCCGCATCAACTTACTCCCCTGCTCAGCCTGAGAAGTAGGAGACCTAGTGGGTAACGCCTGATGAGCTCGTTTGCTTTGACGACGCCGGTCCTTCTCTGACATGGGTCTTTTGCCTGCAGCTCTATCGTCCCAGGTCTCAGCTAGAATAGGCTCAACAGGCCTAGTGGTTGTTGTTTCAACCTCTTTCCCAGTATCAGCTGTCTCCTCACAAGATAAATACTCTTCAAGACCCCTCAGGCGAGACGTCTTAGAACTTCTCTTGGACTCATACACCTTTCTGATCTCCTTCAGAAAAGATGAACTAGTTCTGTACTCGGGAATTTGAGAGGCAGCCTAATACCAATTGCAGAAGCCCAGGGTCGTATAGTAGTTGGGCGTCTTATGAGGGAGTTTGAATAATGCCCTAGTGCAACTAGCTACCGAGTAATACCAAGCCCTAGCTCCTTTGCACAAGTTCCCGATGAGTGCGAGCTGAGGGTTGGGGTTCTTGATGTACAATTGATCATACCCGAATCGTCAGGAGAAGCGGAATGGCTGGTAGGGCTCAATGTAAGATTTTCCACCCTGCCAGAAAATCAGATAGCCAGGCCTAATATTGATTAGCAAGCGGAAGATGCCTCCGTTCAGCTGTGTAAAAGAATTGGGGCCCCTCACATCCTGGTACAATTCTCTATATCCTCTACCCTCGAAATCTGAATAACATCTAAATACGTGGTAGTTAAGGTCCCTAGACAAAATTTCCAGATCATTACCATGTACTAGCCCTCCCACTTAGCTACTTCTAACCATTGGAGCCACAGAATGAAAGACTCACCGCAAGGAGCAGCTACCGTCATCAGCGATGGGCAATGTAGAACATACCATGACACCAGATAGGTGTATGGCATAGGGACGCGTGGGTTGGGAGCCTTGAAAGACTTCTTCTCCCCAGAACCTACCTCCTTGACGTGCAGAAAGTCAAAGGTTAGTTCCCTTAGGCTACTCTGTAGACGGCACACCATCGTGGATAGAAGATTTATCGGTCTCCTGTGAGCAAGGAGAACCGCTAGATAAATGACTTTAGCAGCGACGGACTCGATCGGCCTGGAGGGCACAACACAACACTTCAGCCACAACATTAAGAACCCAGTAAATAGGGCTGTATCTGAAATCAGGGATAGAGCTTGGTAATGAAAGCTCTCAAACTCTGTGTAGGGAGGGAAGATATTCTCCTGGGCTTCATTGGTATAATGAGCGGTGGCATTTTCGATGCGAGCTTTAACTTCATCAAAAGAACTAGCACTGAGACGAGCCACTGCAACATCCTTGCTATGTAGATTTTGAAATAAGTATTCAGCCCAGGATCCCTGCTTGACTTCTCCCCCTCGTAACCCCATCATCTGGGTGCAGACATGGAAGTGACACATCACCTCTCAAAAAGTCTCGTAGATATCAGGACTGGCTGCCCTCAAAATAGCCAACTCCTTGGATCTGGGGATAAACTCCTCATAGGGCAGCTCCCCAAAAGGCAAGCCCGAGACTTCGTACATCTTGTAGAGAGCAAAACCCAGCTCTGTGACGGGTGTGAAAAATGTACAAGTCTTTGGGTTATATTTCTCCAACATGGCAAAGAGAGTGTTAGAGCTCTGCACGAGTCCATATCGTGTAGCCATCACCAGAGTTCCCAGATTAGAACTGGTGAGTAAGTCTCCTAGCTCCTCCATCACAAAATTAACCATGCGGGCCTACCATCCTCCATCTGCTAAGTGTACCCATCCAGGCGCTCTAAAGTATTGTGTGGGAAACTCACCTTTCACCACCATAAATCTTCGGGCAAAAATGCTCGCGAGGGTGGCCACTTCAATAGCTGGGTATTGCTTCACAAATAGGCCTGGTCGTAAAGCTGACACCTGCTGACTGTAACCTATTGGACGCACACCCTGATAAGTAAACGCTCCAAGAGACACCCCGTCCTGATCTTTGACGAGATCCCATCCCATGTGCCTGGGAATAGAGGCACATTGAAAGTATGAAAGCGGATACATCTGCTCCATACTGGGTAGGAAGAGGAATCGGTCGTCAACTTTCCTCAACATTTTATAATCCCCGTTGTAGAAAGTCTTGACATCAAGTTCTATTGAGTCTCCAAAGAGAAATGCAGGCTTCTTGAGATATTTCTGGTCGGCCGTCTCTAGCTTGAGGTCTGTAACAATAGCCCTAACCACTGGTGGGTTAGCTTCGGTAATGAGCTTCAATCACTCTTCATTCTTGTCATGGACAATGGGGAACCTCCGATGAAGACTAAAAGTCACCTCCTGGTCTTCCCCCCCTTCGTGACCAAAATGGCCGTGGAAGGTGAGATGGTCACTCGAGTAACACACTGTACAAGAAAACGAAAAGCAATTAACGTCAGGAAAATAGTCCTGAGCATGAAAGGTCTAAATAACAGGCGTGAAGCTCAACCCTGAGTTTTGTTCCCAAGATGCGAGTGTCAACTTCGTGTTCCAATAACAAACGCGAAGCTCAACCCCGCGTTTTGTTCCCAAGACGTGATGTCAACTTCGCACTCCAATAACAAACACGAAGCTCAACCCCGCGGTTTGTTCCCAAGATGTGAGTGTCAACTTCGCATTCTAATAAAAAAACATGAAGCTCAACCTCGTGTTTTGTCCCCAAGATGCGAGTGTCAACTTCGCATTTGAATTTCAAACGCGAAGCACAACACTGCATCTCAATTTTTTAAGAACGCAGTTGTCAGCCCCGCGTTTCGTTTTTATAACATGGGCATCTGCCCCGTGTTCTAAATCCAAAATGCGAGCATCGCCCATCATTTCCAATACTTCACAAAGAAGGGGAAGAGTCTTGTCAAAACAAGTTATTTAAAAGGAAAAGAAGAAGCTTGTCAACCGGAATCAACCGCTTATTAGAGGTGTGTGCTGTGCCTGGGTGGCAGTGCCGCCAGTGAAGCCAGTCGCCGGCGTGCTCGAAGCGGCCGATGTGGTCTTCCTGGATCTTGCTGTGGATCTTTTGGGAGACATGGTTGTCGAAGTTGGATGGAAGAAGTTCGCTAGAAAAATTGAGAACGACACTTCGTTTGCTGGAGATTCAAGATCAAGTGTTCTCGCTTTTAGAAGATGAAAGTCCGTAGTACTTTTGATTTGACCCAAGGGTCTATTTATAAGACCGCTAACCTGTCAGAATGGCACGGGATTTTAGGCATTAATCCTGCCCAAACGTGATCTTCGCATTCACACTCAGTCAGTTCGACCTCAAGACCAAAACGCGAGGCTCAACTTCGCGTTCCAATTTTAAAAAAAAAAGCAGAGGCTCTATCTCGTGTGTCAGATGTAAATGCAAAGATCATCCCCAGCATTTCAAAAGACTAAACGTGAAGCTCGGCTTCGCGTCCTAAAAGCAAAGTGCAAATCCCTTAAAGGAGGAGCAATTTCTTTCAAAGTCAGACAAAGAAGATATCCAAAGTATTCTGAAAGCCCGTCCCAGTCTACAGCGAACTTTTAAAAACTTTGGAGGGGGTTCTATAGGCTATCTAAAATTCACTGCAGATAGTCCAATGGAAGCCTCGACAAAAAAAGACAAATTTTTAGAGATCGCGATTTGAGAATCTTCTACAGCAATTAGTGAAGGATACAATCCAATAACCTTCACGCTAACCAATAGAAATCTAAATTTTAATGATCTTCACAAGCACCAACAGGAGTTACAATCAAAGACTCCCAGGTTTCAAGAAAAAATGGCAAAGATCACAAAATGATGATCTTTGAAAAGAGATTACAAGTCAAAGATCTCTTTGGTTCAAAACACGTGGCTCACCATCGCGTTTCCAAGCTCAAAACACGGGACTCATCACCGCATTCCTAAACTTAGAACGCATGGCTCACCACAGCGTTTCCAAGCTCAAAACACGGGGCTCAACCCTAGAAATGCCGATAGCTCCAAGCTCATCTCTCTTGACCCGGCATAAGAATAGATCTTCTCCAGCTGTTGACCCTCCTCGGCTGAAATAATGCAAGGCTTTAGTGCCTCCTTCTTGATCTCCGGCCACGTGGGGCAAGACAGAATTTGGTCAGCACCTATGACCTAGACATACCACTCCTTCCAATCCCTTTTGGACTGTGGAGCGTTCGACACCAACTTGCAGCCACTAATAGAATGGAAGATATAGTCAGCATCCTTTCTTATCGTCTTGACACTGATGAGGTTGGCGAACAAGTGCAGGCTTGACTTGACACTAACCCGGTGACAGATCACCAGGAATCCCAACAAGATTACGATAGCATTGGGGGTGAACTAAGAAGGGGACACCCCCAAAGTGCCACAAACCTCCTTGATGAATAAGTAGAGCAGCAACTGGAGCCCATACTCTAGGTGATTTATGTACAGCGGTGACTTGTTCGGGCCATGATCATATACGGCATCGTCGCCTTTCGGTACTACTAGGGTGATGGAGTGGGGAAGATCATAGAGCTTGTAATATCTTTCGGGCTCTTAGGCACAAATATTTGACCGGATCACCCTCAGGAGGTCAATCCTTGCTTCATTATGACCGATGGTGGTAGCCTGAGCAGCCATGAGCATCTTCGAATTATCTATGTAAGAGAATATATGAGAGAGATTTGGGGGCAAAGAAGTTATGGCAGAAATTTGTGAAGAAGATCCCCCTTTGGCCACAATGTGATGTATATATAGGCTCCAGGATTAACACATGGCAAAATAAGGACGGTTGACCTAACCATGTACGAACGGATTAGATTTACCTTGGTATCTGAACATGCATCACAAAAAATGAACTGCTGCCCTCTATACTCCACAACCACTTCGCTCGAAATCCGAAGCGACAACACCACATGGCTTTCTGATGCCATAACATCTTTTTAAACAGTGAACTAAAAATGCCTCGTAATCCCCAAACTAACAACTATTCAAAATCCAGTTGACTCGACCCATCGAACTAAATAAGCTGTAGGCATTAAAAATTGCTTATAGGTGCCCGAACATGACTCGTAATGATGGATTGCCAATTGACGACCCATCCGATGATGCGACGAAGAACTGCTGACAATGCGACCGCGCCACAAATGCATAAAGCGAGTTGACGAATGCATGAACTAGGTCAGCAAGGCATGCAAGCTAGCGAAGCGATGAACTGTTGAATAAATCTGAAGGCGAAGCTTCAGATCAGCGATTTTTGACCAAACAAATCAACCAGCTTCAAACGTCAATAAGACGGGACTAACTATACTCAAACATCGACGAGACTGAGTCAATCGAGTCCCAGAATTGACAAGACGATTAGCCAGATTTAGATTCAACGTGACAGGATAAACCGAGAGCGGACAAACACTGGACAAATCGAGGTCGGAAGAATCTGGGGACCAAAGCAGTGTTTCGGCTGAGGCTGAGACACCTTGGTGTCGGCCAACAAACCCCCCCCCCCTCTCTCCTATAAATAGAGAGGGGGGTCTCATTGTTCAAGGTTGGAATTTTTTGGTGTGAGCCTGAGATTTCTTAGAGCCCTTTGTAGGCTATCTAAAATTTTTTTAATGATAGTTACTACCCACAAAACACTATCGATGAAAGTTACAATCTGATGACCTTCACAATGGCAGAGGAGACTTCACAATGGCAGAGGAGAGTTACAATTTGAGGACTCTGGAACATAAGAGTTACAACTTGAAAGTCCTTATGCAATCCGACCAAGAGATTACGAGAAAATAATCTCTTCAAGCTCGAAACGTGAAGCTCAGGATCGCGTCCAAGCACAAAATGCGGGGCTCACCACCATGTTTCAAAGCTCAGCATCGCGTCTAAGCACCAAATGCGGGGCTCACCATCGCGTCCAAGCACAAAATGTCGGGCTCACCACCGCGTCCAAGCACAAAACGCGGGGCTCACCGCCGCGTCTTCAAGCACAAAACGCGGGGATCACCATCGCGTCTCCAAGTGCAAAACGCGGGGCTCACCACCGCGTCTCCAAGCTCAAAACACGGGCCTCACCACACGTTTCCAAGCTCAAAAAGCATGGTTCACCACCGAGTTCAAAGTTCAAAATGAGGGGCTCATCCTCGTGTCTGAAATCAAGAACGCGAAGGACACCCTCATGCTCAAAAAGCAAGGGTCCCAACCTAGGGTTCTAGTTTTGAGCTAGAGATGCGAGGGTCACTCTGGGACGCGAAATTCGCATTTGACTCATTCAAACATGATCTAAACGGTTCCAAAACTATTTTGCACGATTTGGAGGAATTAAAACCTCATCAAGGAGAGATTTAAGGGGTCAAATACACCCCTTAATCTCCTATAAATAGCTGAAAAATAAGCTGAAGAAGAGGCTTGGACTTGGAGATTGGCTTTTAGCTTTTTAACTCCCACTTGGTCTGAGGCTTCCACAAGGCAAGAAGTCTTCTTTGGAGGGGTCAAACTCCTTCTTGAGTTAGCAAAACTCGTTAGAGTTCAAAACTTGCTCAGCGAGTTCTTCCAACGTTGCTCCACTAGCCAAGATGGTCGGATCGTCAACAGAATACAATATTCAAGCTCCCATCGCCACAGCGAAGAACCCGAACTTAAACAAAAGGGAGGATCTCTGTCGATCCTTCCTTCTTTTGTAAATCGGGCAACCGATCGAGGAAGTTTGTAATTTCATTTTCTAAGTCAGTTAGAGAGGGATTACTTTGAGAGATTATAACACATTCTTTTTCTAAGTCAGTTAGAGAGAATAACATCGATTTTACAATTTCTTGAAATTTTCCCATGAACAGTCGTCCCAAACAAATGACACGCATTTCTTGTACAGCTTGGAGAATGGCTGGCATTTCCTGGGTAGATTCGAGATGAACCATCGGACATAGGCCAATTGCCCCTGTAACCCTTTGAGTTCCCTTAGATTTCTCGGAGGTTGCAGTTCTTGTATCACCTTCACTTTATCCGGGTCAACATGAATACCCTTATTTATGACAACGAATCTAAGGAATTTACCACTGGACATCTTGAGGAAGGACTTGGCAGGGTTCATCTTCAGCTGATGAGCTCGCATGAGTTCGAACACTACCCTCCAGTCTTTGATGTGATCATTTTTGTCGCGGCTCTTCACGACCAAGTCATCAACATAGCATTCGACCGTTTTCCAACGATGTTCCTCGAAAATCTTTGTCATTGCTCACTGGTATGTGGCACCCACGTTCTTCAGACCGAACGGCATGACTGTGTAGCAGAAGATGCTGAGCGGAGTTCTGAACGCTGTGTGTTTTGCGTCATTCGGGTGCATATTAATTGTATTATAACCTGAAAATAGTCCATGAAGGACATTCTCTCGAATCCGCATGTATTGTCAATGATGACATCGGTGATTGGGAGAGGAAAGTCATCCTTTGGGCATGCAGCGTTCAAGTCTCTGTAGTCGACACAGATCCTAATCGTCCCATTCTTTTTCAAGACTGGGATAATATTTGTCACCCATTCTAGATGTTGTATCTCCATGATGAAGCCTAACTCGATGAGCCTTTTTACTTCCGCCATGATTGCCTCCATAATCTATGGACGAAACTGTCTTTGTTGTTGTTTGACAGGTTTGGCATCCGACTTGATATTGAGGCAGTGGGTTGCCACATTTGGGTCGAGCCCTGGCATATCTTCGTAGTTCAAAGTGAATACGTCGATATACTCCCTAACAAGAGTGATCAATTCCTCCTTTTCATCTAGGGAAAGACTACCGCTCATGAATATAGGCTTTGGATTAGCTTCGTCGCTCATATTGACTTGAACGACTATATCTTCGATTGGGGCTTCTCTTTGCTCGAACCAGTCTCCATACTGCATATTGAGGTGATGAATCCATGGATCTTCCTATGTTGGCATCTCCTCGTCATCCTCCATTGTGGTGGGGTCAGTTGTAGCCATATTTGATATTAAACCCTTGAATGCCTGATTATCACATTTTAATTACAAATTAATACCCTCATTACCCATTTTATATGAATAAATACACCACTAATAACTGT
>JBAKGM010000001.1:14264478-14284065 GCA_037177215.1 Asparagus racemosus | reverse complement strand
ATTACCCCACTGAAATTTGGGGTGTCCCACAGAAACCACCTTGAACTTTACAGTTTTCTCACTGGACCGTCCTACCTGCAGTCGGAAAATGACTAAGGAGTCCTTGAGAGGGAAAAATCCTGAATTTAGTCATTTGCCATTTACAGGCAACATATACCCACTCCCCCCAATTAAGGGATTTTTTCCCTTAAGGGCATTTTAGCTATTTTGTCTGCTGACAAAAGTGGCAGGGTGGGGGGGGGGGGGGTTATGTGCAGAACATCTCAAAGTTCAGGGGTTTTTGTGAAATCAACCCATTGAATTACATACCATAGGGAAAAGTAAATCTACCTTCTTATCAATGTTTGTACAATAGACTGTCCTCACAACCATCTCCCTTTCATCATTAGACTGCAATAAATCTCAAATTAGAAAATATTTATTGAACAACACGTATAAGATTTTGCACACAATACGACAAAAAGAATGAACACATACCCTTGGGAGAAATTTAGGGTTCACAGGCAAGATAGCTGTCTTGGAAGGCAACACTCTGACAGGATAATAACCAAGCATGGTGCCTCCAAGATTAAGTGCTGCCCTTGCACCATCTGTTATACAAAAAAGACCAGTATTATGATTTTAGACGAAAACTCAAATTGCTTAGTAAGTATAGTAATCAAAGATAATAGGCTTATATATGATATACCTTCATCAGCAAACTCTATGAAAGCAAATCGAAGAATTGAGTGGGGATCACCACAAACCCGGCAATCAACTACCTTCAATATGGACAATTAAAATTAATCACAGAAATATAGTTGCATAAATGACTGCCAGATATAACATCAATTAACTCCACACATAGGAAAAATGAAACATGTCTAATATCATTCCTTATCTGAAAGTATAAACCTAATACGCTGTATATATAGTTATAATAGAAAGAAAAAATGTAGAAAATTTTTAAAATTTCAAAGTTTGCAAATAATGATCTGAAAAAGCTTAGACCACCCAAGCTACATTACTGATCCTGTATGGGATCATTAATGCAATTTGATCTTAATCAGACATGGTTGTGTTACATACAAGTTTGTGTTATTAACTGCTAGATTGGACCAAAGCTTAGCACATTAGCTGATACCAACACTTATCAATTGCACGGTATCAGATTTCAAGCATGCTAATCTTATCCCACTAAAGCTCACTGATGTCACTGGTGACTGAAAGTGAATAATATAGTCTGATATTGGCTAATAATGGCTTAATGCAAAAAGAAATTTGAGGTTTGAAGTATAAATAACTGATTTTATAGTGTTATATTGAGGGGGGAAAAACACAGTAACTAAAAAGCTTAAGTTTAAAGTCACTTATGTACTGACAATTTTGATCTGAAACTATCAAAAATGTGTCGATAATACTGTAAGACAAACCAAAACTGTAACTGATTTCAAGATTTCAAACATATGATTAAACATATTATTAATGCATGAAGATACTGTACCGCTAAATTTCCTATTTTAACATTCCCTGATTTGAAATTAGATTCTTTGAATTGTAAATAAAACCATTAAAAGCAATGAGTGTATAACCTTCTTGATTCATAAGCTCAATGCTCAATCCACATTCAAAAGAGAAATATTTGACCTCCAAAACAATAACAATAACCAAAGCTATCATGGTTCGACCCAGGTTATCTGGTGAAAGCACAAGGCCAGTGACAACAATTTATACCCGACGAGAAATGACACAGGAATATTATAATTACTCACTTGTGCAATATATTCTATTGCATATAATTTCCTATAAGGACATGTTTTGCATGAGTTTTCCAAGTGTGACTTGGAAATTAATTAAATATTTTCAGTTGGATTCACTTCGTTTAATCAACTTTTTTCTCATTACTAAAATGTTCAACTTCTCTTGTTTGGTTGGTATGAGTATCCTATAGGGAACAGCATCTATTTGCATCTATTATTTTTAATACTTGAGTGGCTTATAATGAGTTGCAAGTGACACAAATATATTTAAATTGTGGATAGTGTTTTTCTACCCAACTTCGCTTCATTTTGTGAGGACAAGGAAACATAAATTTTGAGATGATGATAAACGCTGCTTCTCTATGTTTAGAAACGTCTTCAACCTTTTCTTACATGCAATAAACTATGCTATTTGTTTGAAAATCAATTTTCCATCCACGTCTCCAACCGAACATGCCCTAAGTGTGATATCAGACCTTTAATAGACTATTCATGTAAAAAAAATGGTAATATAAAGGCACCATAATAAGTACATGTTTAAGTTTCTCAGCCTATCACAGTTGTTTTAAACTTATAACATGTGGGCACTGGCATGGGTATAATTCATGCACGATTGGGGTTGAAACAAATGAGAATTCTCCAAAACCCATATATGAGAACATGACTAAGATACACTTCTTTGTTCAAACTCATGTTTTAGTTCATACACGGAAGAACCTTAAATAAATGAATAAAGCAATTAAAACCTAATAACTTAATAGTCCATATCAGGACATAGCTAAAGTTTTAGTTCATAGTATCTTTTGCCATGAATGAACATCCATGCATAATATTAGACAAGTAAGAAAACTTTAAAAGTTTCAAAAAATGCATGCAGGATAATGATCGACACACATTTTCAGCTTGCAAGGTGGAGACGGGGATCGACATCCTAGTCCTATATAATGTAGCTAGTCATATCTTACCACTTACCGAATAATGCACATAAAAGTTTATTCAAGATGAGAAATTAATATAGTTAACAACAAGTATCCTATAGATCAGGTTAACCTGCTAAAGTGACCATGCAAAGGTAAATGTATATGATTTTAAACAAGGCTGAAAACTAAATGGAGAAAAAAATGAAAAAAGAAGCAGAAAATATACTTATAATAATGCCTCGCATCATTTACCTTGAATCATCAAGAGATACATAAAATCAACATAAGAACATATGGACAAAACTAATTTATCGGTTATGGATGGAAATAGCAAAAACTTTATTAGAGTGAGAAAGAGGAAACTACAGAAGCAAGATCACCGAACACAACACTTTGCTTTTTTTCTCCGTGCTAGCTCTCTAAGAAAACATATTATGAGAGTGAGAAAAAGGAAGCAGTTAATTCTTGGGATTGGGGCTTCTATTTCCACATGTCATCCATTATCTTCATTTAACCTCCCAAGAATTAACTGCTTCCTTTTTCTCACTCTCATAATATGTTTTCTTAGAGAGCTAACACGGAAAAAAAAGCAAAATGTTGTGTTCGGTGATCTTGCTTCTGTAGTTTCCTCTTTCTCACTCTAATAAATTTTTTGCTATTTCCACATGTCATCCATTATCTTCATTTAACCTGAATGTAAAGAGAAAAGACACTGTATATGGAAAATACTGATAATATCTAGCATGCTGAAGTTCTAATACAATTATACCTCTGATTTCTGGACAATAGTGGGTGTAAGATATCATGCCGAATTCAAGGTGTCAACTAGAAAGATAGGTATTTATTTTTTGAATCTATAAACCTAACTTTTTAATCTATGATGTAAGACAATTTATTGAACTAGATATATTTAGCGTATGAATTTTATGTCCGGTGTTGTAGAGTCTTTATATAAGAAAGGAAAAATTAATGTAAGCATAATTTCTTTTAAATGCAAAATATATGTCTTTGACTCAACTCAGATAGTAAAGGTAGGAACATTTGCAATGTTCCAACCATGTAGATGCGTCTGGAAGAGTATGTCATGTAGGACATTACATGGATGAATAAACTTTTGTTACAGTGATGATATACAAACCAAAGGTGCATATATCTAAAATTCTAGCGAAACAAGAAACTAAAGGCATTCAAACCTTTAACATTAGAAATAGAAAGTAGAAAGAATATAGCTATTTGTACATGTATTAACTTTAGCTCATCTATATCTACTTTGTTTCCACACCAAAAAAAAGAAAGAAAGATCTCACAAATATGGTAATCTGAACTTTAAATGACAGTTCTGCAATAAAACCAGAAGAAAAATGACTCCTTCCAGACCAGTTATTACCTAACAATCATTTAACGAAGAATTCTCCTTACGCATCTTAACAAGCAAAACTAATAATTTTGGAAACCATAAAGAAGCTAACATCTGAGAAGACTAACAAGCTACAAACATATTATGGCGTGACATGATGATTCATTTCTTTTGTCCCTTTTTTTCTATTTCGTTTTTGGTGAATAAGAAGTGGGAATAATGGAAATAAGGGCAAGAGACTATTTAACATGGGAAACAAGTTAAATAGATAGATATTTTTGTCAGAAGATGAAGTAATGTCTTTATTCTAAAGAATGGGAAAAACAAGAGCAAAAGAGGCATTAAACAGGCAAGATTGTGTCAGATGTTAGCAACACAACATGGATCATAGCTAAAGTGTATCATTGATCAATGTACATAATCCTTTACACTTTAGATGCTAATAATCTAAACCAAAAAACTTATAGCAATTACTTAATGGAAACTACAAGATCTAGTTTGGCAAGAACACAAAATCGGAAAGTACTTTGTGGTCTTGGTAATTATAAGATTAGGGTTTATGGAAATCAAATAAGGAGGTCAAAGACTATGGTCATTTGGGTTGCGATTTCTAATACCCTAGCCTCAAACAGTGTAAGGTCCGGACTCCAGAGATTAACCCAATTAGCACCTAAGGTTCCGGGTTGTGATCCAGGTTTTACAGCTGTGGATTCTCAAATCTCAATATCTATAGGATTCCAGGTTTGGGTATAGCCTTTGGGACCAAAATTTAACCCCAAACTTACCCTTAAGATTTTTGGTTGTGGTTTGGCTTTCTTCACGTTTGGGTTCTCACTATCTGTCAGGTTTAAGTGTTGGGCGCCAATATAGGCAATCAGTATAAATTCATATGTGATGCTCATCGACTGAGAATCAGGTATAGTTCTGGTTTCACCTTATCATTTAGAAAGAAATATGGACGGAACTATTTTATGACAATTGAAATATTAAGCCATACTACTTTGGAAAATGTGCCTACAAAATCAGGTAAGGTGTTAACTTTTAGATCATATGCTTCAAAGTTCATAAGCCTATTATCTTTTTAATTCATTTCGCAAAGTAATTCATTAGAAGATAAATGCTCACATAAACATGAGAGAAGCTGGTGGTATATGAGAGCATATATTATCTAACAAGGATAAGATGATATCCACAAGACACCTAACTGGAAGAGACATGATGTGAAATTGGCCAGTGCTTAGGTAGCCATTGATACAGAAAAGAAAAGAGAGATAATCGAATATAAGGCTAAAGATACAGGTTATAAATTTTGATAATAAAATATTACTATTTAGTTCCACTAATTTATCCAGTAATTGAGACAAGGCATTAATCATTACTGGATTTTGAATAAGTGTTTTAGATTTTTGATATGGTAACAAGACACGATATGGGTAAGACATGGACAGAACAAACAGACATGCAACAATTTCTAGAAAAGTACACACAAAACTTGAATGACATGGAAAGAAGTGTAACGAACTGCTTCCCAATGAAGGTCAACTACATAATTAATATGAGAAAATAAGTTAAATTTTTATTTTGGACTTGATATCATATGATGTGTAGGAAAACATGTGTATGATGTGACAACTCATTTTCTAGATAAGCTCTTCAGAGATAAATTAGTGGAAGGTCCACATTCTAGTCACATGAAAAGATATTAGAAACAATAGATTTAGTAATGCAACTACGCATGGCAGATTTACCTGCTAAGTAACAACATAAGGCAGTTGTATATGACTTTTTAAGGAGACTTCAACTCTATAAATGAAGAAACAACATGAAGAGAGGAAGCACCGCAGTTCACATAAGCGTATGTTAATTTAGAACATATATTTTCCTAATGTGCGAATAAATATGAAAGAACATGGTAAACAACTGCACCCTAAAACAAAGATATCAGTTCTTAATACAAAAGTCATAGCAAAAAAAACATTGAATCACACTCTCAAGACTATCCAATAATCCACTTGGTTCCATTTTTCCTCGCTAAAAATATGTAAGACAAGATATTAAGATACAGCAGTTAATGCTTAAGTAACGACACTATTTATTTCTTTTATCCCTTAAAATAGGCTGGACATTGTATAGAGAGCAAATTTAAAAATAAATTATATTCAATTTCAAAATGTCCTAACACTTTTGTTTCAGCGAAAATCACGGATGTGAATCATACACAATATTCTATGAGGATAAAATAAATATCGGAGAGAAGGTAAGTCATCGCTTCAATTACTTCTTACAAATACAATAATAGAATCCCTCTGTGAACAAGCGTCGAGTACTGAACTGACCATAGCATGTTATCTGTGTCAGCAAATAATAGCAAAACACAAGGTAATTAATTTCTTGATCCACAAAAATCATAAATTAATCTGAAAATGCCTCTGTTCCAATGTCTTAAACCCCACTAGAGCATTAAGAACACAAACTATAAACGTTCAACTTCATAAACCTAAACACCCAATAACATAGCTCATGTATCATATCTAACATTCTCACATAGCAAAAAAAGATCTTATAAGCCAAAACAATACAATCAACAAGCAAAACAATCAAAGTTCATGCAGTTAATGTTGCAGTCCTACACACTTACTTGCCCGCAATTTGCAAACAACTCAGCAAGATGCTCTTCGGTCACCTGAAATTAACCCATAATCAAATTTCAATCAAAATTTACATGAATCACAAATAACAATAACAATATTTCTTCATCAAATACAATCACTACTCACATGATTATCAATGTCCGAAACATACACAGTCCTTCTAATACTGTCCTCTCTCTCAGCTCTCCTCACTCTCTCATTCATCCTCCTCCTCCCTTGATTGGACCCATTCCTCCTCTGCAAAATTCCCAACATGATTTCATCAAATTAGAACAAACCATCATCAAAGATCTTCTCAAAGATCACTCCTTTTTCCCCAATTCACCACTAATCCATCAAACCAAACAAAACCCAGAACCCCAAAAAAAAAAAAAAGCTTAAAAAAATTTTTTTTCAAAAATCATCAGCATCATCATCATCGGTCCTTACTCTGCGATTGAGCTGGTGATTGCCCGACCCCTCACTGCTCGAATCCTTATTGCTACTGTGATTGCTATAAATATTATTATAATAATCCGTCGACGCCACGAACACGGGGGCATCAGCAGAGAGCCGGCCTCCGCCGTTGGGCTTCATCTGGCATCCATCGCCGGCGGTGGGGACCACCGCCGGAGCAGGATAAGACGAGGGGAAGAACTCCTTCGCTGAGGGATTGAGCTTCGATAAGAGATCAACTAGCTTCCGAACATCTCTCTGGTACTCGGTCTCGCCGGGCTCCGCCGTATCCGGCGGCGGCGGCGGAGACTTGTTCTCGGCGGCGATCGGCGGCGGTGCGACCGAGTTCTCAGCCACGACGGCCATTTGTTATTGTAATAATTATTTTTGTAAGTTTATTTATTTTTCCAAAGAAATGAAATGAGAATAGAAATATGTATGATGATAGATGATGATGGTATTATATATAACTTTATATATAGTGAGAAAATGAAAGGGAGAAATGGGTTAAAAATAGAAAGGCATAATGTGATAATTACAGGGGGAAAGAAGGAAATTTTAGGGGGATTTGGAGGTTCAATGGAAGAGGAGAGAAGGGGAGAAGTATTGTAGAGGGGAGAGAGAGAGAGAGAGAGAGATGAATGTGTTTGTTAATGTACAAGGAGGAGAGAGAGAGAGAGAGAGAGAGAGAGAGAGAGTTGAGGAGAAAGAAAGAGGGTGACGTCAGAGAGGTTGTTAGTTTGGCACGCATGTGTAACTTACTCGGAAGAGGATGATGGGGGGTTTGTTGGGATTGAGAATTTTTCTTTTTCTGAATTTTTTTTAAATTTTTTATTTTTGTATTTTTATTTCTTTGATGATGTAAAGATATGTTCCTTTTGGCTTTTAAAAGAAAAAAATGTGTTTTGGATCCTTAGATTGACTCGCCATTTTCCGAGGAAAAAAGCATAAACTTTTTTTTTTTAAAAAGTTTAGTTTGTTTGCTTGAGCAATAATTTCTCGTATTTGTGTTTGTATTTGTCTTTATGACTCGCACATGAATTTTGATCTGGAAGTTTCATAAAGCTATTATCATATTCGGGAAGAACAAAGTTAGACAATTACCACACTGATAGAGATTAGGACTTAAAATGACAAATCTATAATATACTTATATATAAGGAGTAAATCATGTATGCATTGTGGACATTGAAAATATAGTATCATTTTAAATATAAAAATAAATATTACCAAAAATATCTTTACTTCTATTTTCAGCAATATTTTACTTTAGTAAATAAGCTTGTATTTCACTTGCAACGTAACCTTTGATACTCTTTCTCACTTAAAAAAGATTGTAACCTTTACCTTTTCAACTTACTTTCAATCGTGAAATAGCTGAAGTAAAGAAAGTACAAACTATTTTTGCTACTTTCAACCAAAAGCATTTGTTCGTTTCTCTTAAAATGCTGCTTCTGATACTTCATTAAATAATAACGGTGCCTATGTGGCAACCCTACGTGACTGTTTGGTTTGTGGATTGCTTATGATGCATGGTATGGATCTAGAAAAATCCATACTCAAACTCATGTTTGTTTTGTAATTGATATAAAATTATACTTGCATAAGGGATAAAATCCAACCAAATGTTGTTTGGTTGCACATACATTTTCTTGAGGATATGTGACTAAAATCGGCATAATTTTAGAGGATCATATTTGATGCATCTATCCTACATGTCAACTTCAAATTTAATGCATGAAAAGTAACAAACAAACAATGTATTTGATAATAACATAGGATTTTAAGTTTATGGGTCCCACTTTTCAATGCAAAATCCACAAAATACATGGAAACAAACAGCCTTTACTTCTTAAATCTTTTTTCATCCCTCAGAGTTAAGAAGTATCTTGGAAGTACCCAAAATCTGCATCAATTTAGTAACAAAATTAGTTTTTTCATTATATGGAAATTTTTACTCTAAATAAAATCTAAAAGGATTCGGATCCTCTCCAATTAAGTGGTAATTAGAGAGTATCCAATTATCCCATCTTTACCTCCAATTTCAATTCCAATGACTTAAATGAAGCAACGTAATATTTCCACTTACACAATACTAGTTTTCTTAATAGTGGTTTTAAAAATAATAGTGGTTTTCAATATAATATTAAGAGCCTACGTGACGTCATCTTAGCCTTTAAAATTAGAATAAATGGAAAGGATTGGGACAATTGGACACTCTCTAATTACCACCTAATTGGAGAGGATCCCGATTCAATCTAAAAAGTCTCTTTTTCTCTCTTCCTACTTCCAAAATTTTGTGAAAAAAATAAAAAAGTCAATGAAGAGGAAGAAGTAATATTTCCACTACTTTTAAAATTTTATGAAACAAATAGAAAAGATACTACATCCACTATTTCCTACTTCATCATTCTGAAAGTTACATTTTTTTTATTTACTTATCATTTCTTCTACTTCTATCAACCAAAAGTGCCTTTTTTTCAAACACCCTTTTGTGTAAGAAAAATATAGTTATGAATTGTCAAACTATCTTATAGTCATCTCACGAAAATCTGAACTAGAAAATTTAGACTCTTTGTTTCCGGGAAACAAAAAAGGAGATTAATAATGGACATACCATGTAAAGAATTTTTTTGACTGAGAGAGGAAATTAATTCAGAATCAACTTTGAGAGAGCAAATTAACTCAGAATCAACTTAGATCAAGCTTAGTTTGAGTAAGATTTTGAATGTGTCATTACTATGATCTAAATGTAAGTCATACTTTAACTTTTTATTGTCTATATATTTTTGGTTTAGAAGAGATCAATACAAATTAGTCCAATTTGGTCCCCATGGGAAAGATAATAGTTTTAATTCAATAGTTTAATTAAGACGAAAATGAAGGTGAAACTCATAAAGTAGATGAGCAAACTTTTTTAGTATATCTTAAAAGAATAACAAACTTAGAGAATTGACCCGGGCATAATTTTGTCCATACTTTCTTTTGTTTTCTTTTCTTCTCTTTATATGTTAGGAGAAATTATAGAAGAGGAGGTTCAAGGTTGGTACCAAGTCATGGGCTATCATGGGCAAAGCTTACTTGTGTTGTCATCTTGCTTTTCACGGTGGTTGTTAATTAATTTAACTAATCTCTACTATAATTTGTTATATTAATTAAAATCTACACAGTGAGAATGACACATTGTTTTGCGAATCACATCATCAACAGTCCCTTTTTAAGGTGTCATTATCTTGTTAATGGAACTCTATGGTATGATTTTTAATGACTAGATTTGGACCCAAAGTGGTCCAATCCGAAATTAAATGGAGTTTTATAGTCCTATACGCATCTCAATTTTGTGCGTAGAACTTGAGTACTTGACCAACATTTTTCTGTGCGAGAGAGAAAGTTACGGTTAACAAGGTATAAAGTTGAAAATTCATGGCAAAAAGAGTTATGCCTTTTTGATAAAGAGGAATTTTTGTTATGTATGTGGATAGTTGCGCTGAAAACGACCTAGCAAATGCAAATTTTAATGATATGTAGAGAGTTGAAACGGAAAAATGTCATCAAATTGCTTCATTCTTTTATCTTTGCATGATCTGGAGTGTCTCTTTATCTTTATTCGTGTGTCATTACTTGAAAATGAGTAAGAAGCGAATTAAAAATTGAAAATAACTTTACTATTCTATTTTTAGATGCTAGTCACTTAGAACTATAGAACTAGGATGAAATTATGAAGTGCTAATCAATTAGAATACAAAATTATTTCACTTTTGTCATATTAATTTATATTGTAATATAGTAAAGTGAGAGTTATAATCTCTCAAATTAACCCAAGTTTTAGAACTCTCATATTTATTTTTTAATTTTTTAAATATTTTTATTTTTCACATTTCATGTCTCCATTATCTTCAAACCACACCATAATATCAGATCGTCTCTCCTCTTACCCTTCTCTTTATACGAAAGTAGTTCTCTCAGTGCACGCGATGTGTGCTTATCCAATCCACATATAGATAAAAATTATTCTTCCATGACATTTATTAGCATATAAAATTTAAAAGGTTTTTAAAAATCGAATAGGTTAAAAATATAAGCAAACTTAATATTAAAAATTTATCAACACTTTTCTGTTGAAATCTTAAAGGGGTTTTTTTTAATGAAAACCTCCTATACTTAAGTTGGTTTTTCTGATATTTTAAATGTTATGGGTGTCATCTGATAATTGTGCAAAACGTTACTAGTGTTTTTCTGATATTTCTTTGCTAGGTAATGAATAAGGAATTGGGAATGAATCATGAAATTGGATTAATATTGGAAAACCCTCCATAACTTTGGAAGATTATCAGATAATCCCCCAATAAGTTTCAAATATCATAAAACACGCTATAAGTTTTCTTTTTTTTTCTTTTTTTTTTTTGGGGCTAAAATCTTGGAAGGGATTTTTTGAGAAACTCCTAAGTTTAAGGTGGGTTATCTGATAATTGTTTAAATTAAGAGTGCTTTTCTGATATTTCATTGCTTGGTAACGAATAACGGGATTGGGAATGAATCATGAAATTAGCTTAATATCAGAAACCCACCATAACTTTGAAAGATTATCAGATAAACCCCTGATAAGTTTCAAATATCATAAAACACACTATATATATTAGATAAACACCATAACTTTGCGAGATTATCAGATAAACCACCATAATTGTTCAAATTGAGAGTGCATTTCTGATATTTCTTTGTTTGGCAACGAATAAAGGAATTGGGAATGAATCATGAAATTAGCTCAATATTAGAAAACCCCCATAACTTTGGAAGATTATCAGATAAACCCCCAATAAGTTTCAGAAGAAAGGAAAACACCGTCTCTCTCAAAACAGCACACTGCATGCAAGGCTAAGGAGGTGCAGGATTTTTAAAATCTTCAGAGTGGGACGAGATATTTTTACCACAGATATTGATAACAAATTTAGACGGAAAAAAGATTTAGTTAGGGTTTTTTATGAAATGCGTGGAACATGGGTTTTTGGAGCCCAATCTAGTTAGATTTTTTTTTATCACATAGAGTTGTTAGGTAGAGTGGTTTTATATATAAACCATGCAACCTGGCATTTTCTGAAGATTTTTGGTCTTTTTTTTATTTTTTGCTATTTCTTAATTTGACCCTAAGATGAAGAAGAATGAATTAAAATGTCAAGGGTATTTTTCGGTATTCTGAAACATTTGACACACATGACCAAAATAGGGGGTTTTCTTAAATAATAGTAATAGATTTTAATAATAATTTCAAAAACAATGAGATAAATGATAATTTATTACTGTAATAATATCTTATAGTCTAACCAATAGTTAATTAAGATTAACTAATATTAAATAAGTAATTATTAATTAATTTAGTAATATGCAAAATATATAAATAGTAGTCTTGTCATCAAAACACATAATACATATACTTCTTTATAATCACAAATGATTTCAAAACATTTTATCCAAATATCACTTTGAAAAATTACCCCCAAAATATCATACTTTCCAAAAATCGCTCCTTATTGACAATTATCCTAGTTCTTGCAAAAATCTTTTATTTGACTGACCTTTTATTATTAATTAATTCATATTTTCAAAAAATTGCTCCATATTTTTTAGTTGCTCTTGTTGTCAACTATAAAACAAAACATTATAATTTCTGTTTTGTTACAAAAAGATATTATGAAATACATAAAAACCTATGACAGTAAATCATTCGTGAAGAAAAATTAGAGAAAATCAAGTGGGACCATAGAAAAAGAATCATGCTAATATGACTCTAATCATAGAGGGATTAATTTAAACAATTTATAAGTATTGGAAACGTAATAATAATTACCATTGTAGCACATACAAATGCACGTACGACAACAATTAAATTTTCTGTACATACCATTTGGAGCGTGTAAAATCTAATTTAAAACTATAATTGCAACATAAGTTTTTAGGAGTTAATATCAAAAAAAAAGTAGTAACTGTTCTTTCATGGTGAGTATGTAAAATTGCAGCAATCATCTCTTTGATCTTATATTCTTTATTTTCTCAAGTTCTAACTCAACAGTAAGGCTAATTATAAAAGGGTTATTTTCACAAAACTTCTTGAACGCTTTTATGGGGGCCTTTTTCTGAAATTTGGGTGTCGCAAAAGGCCCCTGAACTTTAAAATTTTCTCATTGATTTTCTAACTTGTAATTTATAAATAACTAAAATTTTCTTAAGAGAAAAATCTACAAAGTTAGTCATTGTCATTTGTAGATAATGTACCCCTTTTCTCCAATTGAGTTTTTTTTATTTAAAGGAAATTTTTTTATCAATAAATTAAAGGAAGAGAAAAGTCTAATTTCAGGGTGGTTTTGTGAGACAGCCCAAAGTTTAGGAAGTTTTGTGTTGGATCTGAGATGCAAGCGTAGAGGGGTGGTGAATAGGATTGCTTCCGTTTTTCAGCAAAACACAAAATATGCAGTGAAAAATATCAGATAAATGCGATAAATAAAATAACAATCACCAAAAGCAACCAACCAAGGACATACCAGATTTTATAGTAGTCTGAATAAACAGCCACTCTTCCTTTTAGCGAAGGGACTTCTTCACTATGATAAGAGTTCACCTGAATCACAAACTCAATTCAGTAGACTTACAAGACCGCACCCTGGTATCTCCCCGAAATCCAGTCGTCTAACCTAACTCCCATAATGAATAACCCCTGGCTCTATCTAGTCTTAACCCTCATTTCAACCGGCTTGAATGTGCCGTAAAGAAGTTCAAAGTAAAATCAAATACAAAATTAATCGCTCAAAATAACAGAATAATCTTGCAGCCCTTTCGTCCCTCAAAGGATATAAGCGAAGCTTGATGAGGAACGATGAAGAAGATCAATCCAATTGCAACTCTCTTCGCTGATATTCATATATTTGGACTTTTGCACCATCGATGGATCATAGTACCATCGATGGTCAATGACCTACCGTCGATGTAATGGTGATAAAATCAGCTTTTGAGCTGATTTTCACATTGTTTTGTGTCGTAAACGTCTCATACATGTATTTACCTATACTACAACATCTCAAACTATTAGTAGTACCAAATAAGAGTTTGTTATTACTCAAATAAGAAATAATATGCAATGCTCCCCTTACATTCATGCATTTATGAAAAGTGTAAATAAGCACAAGTATTGTAAAGCACAACTACAATAAAAATAAGCACAAATACACTTTCATGCAACAAGAAATAATATGCAATGCTCCCCTTACATTCATGCATTTATGGAAAGTGTAAATAAGCACAAGTATTGTAAAGCTCCCCCTAAAAAAGTGTTTCAAATTTTTTTAAAAAAAATCAAAACAAGATGCCACTTAGTCAAAAAATCCGTACATGTAAAACTCATCAAATTTCACCAAATTTATCTCCCCCTTTTGTTGTTATCAAAAGTAAAAAAACAAACCAATGAATATATTCAATACATGAAAAATTAGATAAAAATCATCCTAAATGTGTACGAGAGAGAAAAGCACGCCAGTTCACACAAAAATTTGATAGAAAAATAGTACACGGGATCAAAATTAATCACAAGACACATGAACACAAGAAAAAACACATCAAAATGCACACACGAAAAGATTAAATATCAGTGTAAAGTTAGTGAAACAGATAGTGAAGAGACTTATACTTGTTCATAAGACAAAATCAGGTACATCAAGGTGATAAATGAGCAAAAATGAGACCCGAGCTATATCAACCTTACAAACAAAGGACCAAAATATCGCTCTATCACCTCAACCATACATGACTTAGGAGGAAGAACGATATTGTTTGGCGGGCAATTCACACCATCTCTAAATATACGTTGCATTCAGTACAGGATAACTACCCATGGAGATACTCATAAACATAAATCCATGAGTGTGGGTCTTTGATCATCTTTTAACAAGTACACTCAATTTTACATGAATTTTATAAGTGTGGATCTTTGATCATCTTTTAACAAATACACTATTATTGTCTGATTATATTTTTGACACAGATGCGCTTAAGTACCTAAAAAACGCTCGTGCATTGGCCAAGTCAAAAATGCTTAGAATCACAAGATATAACTTGAAATATCTATGAACGAAATATAAGACTTCTATATCATTATTTCATGACACAAAACATGATAAATATAAAAAATTGGTGCATGAAATTGCTATGTGAAAAATCTCGTGCAAGCAACGTGTCAAGTACACATCTTTTGATCATTGTGTGCAAAAATACATACATATAGATTGAAAACATATGTGAACCTGTGTGTTATAATCAAGGCTACAAACTAATAAATAATATCATCTGAATCAATTCTATAAAAGCATATACATAAACATGTCCAAGTTTTTTTAGAAACCAAATAAGAAAGAATTTTTTTATATTTTGTTTTCATATTTTAAGAAAATGAAAGAGAAAAAAAATCAAAAATCAAACTAGAAAAGAAAAAGGAAAAGAAAAAAAAATTATGTACATACATCAAGTGTGGTTATAGAATATACCTTTACATACCTCTTTAAGAAGAATTGCTGAAACAATCATTCATGCAAGCATCGCGTACCTTCACAATGAATCCTCGCTTGCATAATGAGACTCGTTTGTAAAACATTAACAGCTTCTCATCCCGCACCCAATCATTTTACATTTTTTAGAATTAAAATGAAGAAAATACGAAGTGTAAATATTTGCATGTCTATTAACATTCGAATCAATTGAACCTATTTGAAATAGTCAAAGTTGTATGTGTAGGTTTAGAACATGAATAGACATACATTCGTCAAATATTCTTCTAATGGATATGAAATTATCACTAAGCTCTCAACAAGAAAATATATTAAGGAGTTCAAAAAGAAATTACATATCTCACCAACTCCAACAATTTTACCTTGTTTGTTGTTATTAAAAAGTCACATAAACATTCTTCTTCTTGGATAGGCTAATGAACATATTCTTGTCCTCTGTATATATCTTGAGCAACCAAATTGGATGTTGCCTTACTTCTTAGCCTTCCTGCACACCTATAAAAAAGCAGAAATGTGTGATTTAAGTATCCACATAGGTCCATGTTAGTTAGTAATTGTGCATTTGGCTACCCAAATCTGCTTTACTATTTTTAGCTTTATCTTGCATTCGACAATTTATTGAAATATGACTTATTGAGATATGTCTTCTTCTACCACATAAAGTACAAGTAGAAGAAGATGCACTAGAAATGGGTATAAATATCCTTTGACAAAAGAAGGTTGAAACTTTTTATATTTATCTGAATATGAATAACCAAGTCCAGTTTTAGCTTTTGGAAATCGTTGATTGGAAATGACCATACTTAAGCATTTAGAACCCAATGAAAAAAATTTCATGGCCTTTTCCAAATCAATATTTTTGAACTTTAGTTGTTCATTTTTAACACCTATAATAGTGCGCCTAGTTTCAAACTTTCTTTGTTCAGAAGACAGCTCACAGAAAAACTCATTTACCCTAGCATCTAATGATTTGTTTTCACTTAATTTTTTAGTTAGTTGCTTAGATAAATTAGAATTCATGTCTCTATACATGAAACGATGTATGCATACAAATGAGGTATTTTCACTTGCATTGTTAGATGTATTCAACTCTAAAGATTTTTTTTTCAATTTTATTACTTAACAATTTATTATCCTTCTTTAAACTTGAATTCACCTTTTTAACAACTTTATATTTTTTAGCAAGTTTTCAAATTGACCCAACGTTTCATGATATTAGAATATAAATCATCGTATGTAGAGTATACCTCATTTTCAGAGCTCTCGTATTCTGAATCATCTGAATTGCTATATTTAGCTATGAGACAACATACTCTTTTGTCATCATCACTCAATCCACTCTCCAACTCATCTTATGTAGTCACTTTGGAGCTTTTTCCCTTCCCTTTATAGTCCTTTTTGTTCAGTGGGCTACTTTTCCTTAAGTGATCGACTTTCCTACACCGAAAATAAGTTGGTTTAGTATCATAATCACTAGAATTATATTTATTTACCTTGTTTGTGTACTAATCTCGTTTGTCTTGTAGGAATTTTTGACCATATTTTGATTTGAGGAAGGATTCGAAGCCTTTAACAATTTGATCTACATTGTTATCTTTCTCACTATCAGAACTCGAGCTCAAACCCCTATTTGTCTTGGCCTTTGATTTTTCTCTTTTCACTTTGAGGGCTTATGACTTATTTCTTTGTGTAATCCTCCAATTTGCTCTTCCCTCTCCTTCCATCTCGCCTCATGTCTGATGAGATTTCCTACAAGATTATCAAGAGACAATTTAGATAAATTATGGAATTCTTCGATAGCGGTTGTTATGGTCATAACCACTAATAAGTGATTAAAAAGGGAAATAAAGCATTAGTTTGGATGAATGCATTCGCTTGCATGTCTGGCCTACAAAACGACCTACGATCACCGCCCATCTCATGACATGTCGGACGACCGTCCCCGTAGCCAATGCAAGAGGCAGCGTAGGTCAGACCGTCGATCCCCTTTCAAACCATCAGCTCACAAGCCCCTCAGTCGTCCACTTAGAACATGGAAGAGCGACCAGTCGCCACCCTCTAACCACTCGATTCTTGGACAATGCGAAAGGCGGTGATGGTCGTCCACTCGGCCAACCATTCGCCCTAGAGATCCATGGACGATGCGAAAGGCGGTGATAGTCATCCACTCGGCCAACCATTCACCCTAGAGATCCTTGGAAGATGCGAAAGGCGGTGATGGTCATCCACTCGACTGGCCATTCATCTTATAGTCATCCGCCACTATCAATCCCCCTAAGGGCCCAGAGCACCGGACCGTCAGCCCCTCCTCATCATTTTACCCTTGGGAACGACGCAAAAGCCAATGCTGGTCGTCCCCTTTAGCCAATTACTCTATTGAGCAACTCGAGAAGCGATCCAAGTCGACCACTCAGCCTAGACTCCCCCCTCTTGTCGCTCGTGGTCTCCCACCTAAACGATGGCTATCTGAAGTCTACACCTGACAATCCATCACTATCGCATTAAATGCACTGACAGCCCCCTTTACTCCTCCAGTCCTCACGGTGTTTAAGGTACCTCGAACCCATACTACTGCAGACACCGCCAATCCTATCCCATTAATGGTGAATAGACAACGCTAACTCTCAGTCTGCTCAGAGTTTGATACCTGTAAAGGTATGCCACTGTGACGGAGGCATGCTACTGTGGCCAGCTCATGCAGGAGCTGGTCCAATCGTCTCCCGACACGTGGAGGAGAGGGCTAACTCAACAACTGTCTCTTGAAAGATAGGAATACCCTCCAAACCCTAGATGCAAATAGCAGCAGGAACAATAAATCAAGTACGTGATCTCATCTCAGTGAATTCTCTCTACATATTTTTTACCCTTCCATTACTGACTTGACCGTCGGAGTGACCACCGGAGATCTCAACTCTGCCCCTTCCACAGGTACTCTCTCGTAGGCAAACCCCCTGACCGGAGCAACGTCACCAGGCATTAGGAGAGAAGGCGGACTCCGCTCTCTTAAAAGCTAAACTCGCACCGAGGTTAGTGACTGTGTGATTACATACATCAACAGTTTGGCGCCCACCGTGGGGCCTCCTTTCTTCTTCTTGCAAATATGTCTGGCGGTGATGATTATTTGAGGTTGGGGAACCTACCATTTGGCTATGTCACTCAAGCCAACTTCCAGGAATCCACTAAGAAGATCATCCGAACCATGGAAGCCCAGCTCAAAGCCTTCGCTGACGAGCTTTTTAGCCGCTTCCCCACGGTAACAGCCCAACCAAACACCTCTGCTGGGGACCAACCCTCAGCTAGTCGCCACTCCACTACCCATGGAGGCCAGCCAGGTACCATGCAGCAGGTCCCGCTCTCAGAGACTCCTCATCCCAATAGATCGAGGAGAGACTATGGGCACGCTACACAACTGATGCAGATGCAGCTAACCCAGCGTGCCAGTCTCGGGCGTCATGCTCTCATCTTTGACGATGTAACTGACGAAAGCCCAGCTCCCGGCCAAGGCCCTGAGGAACTAGCGGGTACGGCCCCAAGGCGCCTTGTCACGCCGGCAACCCCAGTCAAGGCGACTCATTGTAGGTGTTGAAAATCGCTTATTAGTACCTGAACCAGACTCATAACGGTGGGTTCACAACCGATAACCCATCAAGCAATGCGGCAAAGAACCGCTAACGACGTAACTACGCCACAAAACGTATAAAGCGAGTCAACGAACTCATGAAGCGAGTCAGCAAGGCGTACGAGTCAACAAAGTGACGTATCGTGGAATAAATCCAGCGACAAAACTTCAGGTTAGCGAGATTTGACAAGGCGAGTCGATCAGACTCGGATCGACGGAATTAGACTTAAATGCCAGTAGGACTTGACTGAGCGACATTCCAGATCAACCAGACTTGGACGTTGTCGAGATTGAATCGATCAAGCTCTGAATCAACA
>JBAKGM010000001.1:14242656-14254108 GCA_037177215.1 Asparagus racemosus | reverse complement strand
CAACCTTTTCTTGGATGAAGAGGAAGCTGCCCACTGATCATCTTCAAGTAGGTCCGGATGGACCCATAAAACCTCACAATTTGGGGCCGTATGTGGCACGAGCCCTTTTTAGCATTGCTTATGCAGATCATCATTCACCATCTTCATCGCCACCTTTACTACAGGCTCGGGTTAGAACCAAGTCAGGGGCACCGTCCCAAAGCTGATGGACACCATATTTACTCCGACCTTATTTTCTTTGGCCGACATCATTGTAATGACCCCCATGTCGATCAGGGCTTAGATTTTGTCCTTGAGGCTGAAGCACGACTTGGTGGGGTGGTGGACCGCCCTGTGGTAAGCACAATACCTTGAGTCATTGGTCCTCTTCGCTTCCTTTTGATTCTGGATCGGGGGAAGCTTGATCTTATTATTTTCCACCAAATACTTGAAGAGGCTAGGAATCTCGTCATCCCTAAAAGAATAGGACTTCAGAAATCTCAGCTCTGAGGGTCTCTGCTTCTACGCCTCTTGCTGCCACTGCGACTGCGACTACTGTGGCGCTCGCTATTACGGCTGCTGTTGGGGTTGTAGTTAGAACGTCTGGTTCGCGACCGCCGTTCTAGCATGCACCTTTCCCTTCCCGCATGGAACTAAATTGCGTTTCGTGGCTTCCATGGCTGGCTAGCCTCTTGCTGCCTTTTTCTTCTTCAGGAAGCGTTCGGCTTGCTTGCCACACACTTTCAGGTCATTCCATGTAGTGGAGGGCGCTGTTCCCATCGCCTCGAGCACATCCAGCGGCAAATTGTTGTGGCAAGTCTGGAGAATAAACTCCTCTGTAATTAGATCCCGGCAGTTCATCAGCTTGTTCTGGAATTGTTTGATGAAGGTGTCCACTGTCTCTCCATCTTTTTGCTTTTCATCGAGTAACGTCCCGATGGATATCTCGGTGTCATCGTCAAAGAAGTTGGAGAGAAACATAGACTCCATATCATCCCAGCTGGTAACGCTGCCCGGTTTGAGACGGCTGTACCAATCGAATGCAGCTCTTCGAAGGGTGCCAACGAATAACCGAACCATCAAGGGCTCGTTTCTAGATATGACCCCCAAATGGGATTTAAAGTAAATGAGATGATGAGTGGGGGACCCCTTCTCGTCGAACAGTGTGAAATTAATCAAGCTGAATTTCGACGGGTATGGGATCGACTCCCACTCCCTAGGGTATGGACATGGTATACCCGTCTTCTTTACCTCTTGAGCGGAGATCAATGTGTTGATCTTGCTCTCAATGTCTCTGATCTTCTCATTTTCATTACCACTGGCATTCTCTTGGGCACCCCCAGCATTCTGCTCTTCAGGGGGCTGCCTTGCACCATGGTCTTCTTCGTCATCAGTGTCGCTGTCAACGTGATTGATGTTGTTACGACGACTGGTTTCACCTTAACGATTCGTTAGCGCCTGGATTTGCTGGTCATGCATTTCTCGCATTTGCTGCATGGTCATCTCCATCTCGAACTTGAAGTTCTCTTTTTGTTTGGCCAACGCCTCTTCGAACATTTTGGCCACCTGTGCTGCACTGATCATGAAGACTTCGTGAGACTGCCCCTCACTAGAGACCGTATTGTTGGAAACCAGTGTGGAGCCAGCATCTGATACTTCATCTTTTGACAGCAAGCCCTTCAGGATTTTATCATATTGAGGGCGTCGAATTGTGCCGGTACGCAACCGAGTAAGCCGGTCAGACACTCGGGGACCGGTACGATCCGCCGTCCCTCTGCTCATCATATTATTGGTGACTCTTGGCAATTCGTCGCTTCAAGTCAGTGACGTTCTCCTATGGAAGCATCTTGATTTGGGCATTGGCACTCTGTCGCCGAGTCTATTGAAGATGGAAACCCTGTCTGGAGTTGCTTGGTTGCAGCTACACTCCAATAGTACCGCCTTGATTAAGCGGGAATAGGGGCAATGTGCGGGCTTCTCAGGAAATCTCTTCTTTCAGAATCTTCTCGTACCCCTAGCACGATAGTACAGCTCGTCGGTGTGAGTGCCAGAGCAAACTATCATGCATTGCGACGCTCTCTCGGGTATAACGTCGTCATCGTCAGACGAAAACGTCTTCTTCCGAGGATGGACTACTTCATCAATGCTGCCAAAAGTGACTCGCCTTGACATTCGCCTGCATGGGCGCGAAGCCTCGGCAGACTCTCGGACTTCGATTCTGAGTCCGGTAGGTGTAGCTGGAGGAGCCTTGAGGTGGGTTCGACCTCCTGCACGAGGAGTGACCTGTGATTCCCTCAATGGACCAAGGCGTTCCTTGATGATTGGCCTACTAGTCGCGGCGGGAGTTGGCTTCGTTGGAAGCTCAGATGTGGACACCAGAGGTGGTCTCGGCGTCGAGGCAGCTTTAGTTGAGGCACTTGCAGCTTTTAGCTTGGGCGCCGGGGTAGGAGTTAGAATGCCGACGGGCTTGGGCTTGGATGCCGTGACTGCCGAAGCTAGAGCGTCGGTGGATTTGGGTCTCCACACTTGGCGGTGCGTCGGCTGCTTCTCTGCCACCTCCTTCTTCTTCAATTCATTAGCTTGCTGCATTAATGCTCGTGCTTGCACGAGGAGCGCTCGTTGCTTCCGAATACGCTCCTGAAGCGTGGAGTGGTTCCGCTTGATACGGACCCACTCGTTGGTTGACGGCCTGAAGAGACGTCAATCTTCTGAGGCTGGAGCTTCTGCGTCGGTTTGGATCTTAGATCCGCCTCGTAGCGGACCCCATCCATGGATTGCATGGCTTTGGCGAGCTTGCGCACCATACTTTATCGTCGCCTTTGACGGGCTCGCTTGGAAATGGAGGGCGCGTCATCGGCGGTCATCTCGGGCGCCGGGGAAACTTGAGTTTCAGACGCCGGAGGGAGCTTACCGCTACGGGTAGCAGTGGGGTTGGACTCGCCGTCCTGGGACTCTACGTCTGAGGCCCATCAGATTCTCCTTGCAGCGGAGACTTTCTTAGAACAGCGGAGAGAACTGGATCTGGAGGAGGATGAGAGGTATTCCTCGAACTTCTGTTGGTCGAATTCGAACTCGACCTCTTCTTCCACTGGGATCGGAATCCGCGGCTACGGCACGACGACCTCAGATCTGAGGCTGGTGGCTCCCACTGTGGTCGCCAGCTTGTTCGCCTCGAAAGTTGCTTCGATTGTCATTGATTTAAAATTTGTTACACCTTTATGGGATTACAAACAAATTTAAATAAAAAATTACCTTTTTATAAGGCTTACAACGAAAATAGAAAAAATAGAAAGATTACAACTTTACGCTTTTAGAACAAACGCGGGACCTGTTTATCGGATCCTCGCTTGCGTGGGTATCTTGGCCTGTGACGGGGACTTGTTTCGTCCGTGGACCACCGCGCAATCCGGATCCAATTAGGGATCCAGATGCTAGATCTGCGGATCTGAGACGTTTATTTCACGAAGAAAATAAAACACTGACGGGGATCGATCTCACGAAGAATATGATCGCCGGAGTGGGTGAGATCTACTAGGAGAAATCACACACTGACCCTGAGCCTAAGACGTAGCTTAGATTTGAGGGTGGATCCGCAAACCTGACCTGGATCGTCGTAGATCCGAGCTCGAGTCTCTACCTCGCTACGTAGATCTGGCGTGGACTGAACCGCTCGCTTGCACGGGACGTAGATCTGACCTTTCAACCTTCGCCGGCGCTTGGATCTATGCGAAAGAGCTCGTGAAACTCGTGCAAAAATCTCCAAAATTCCAACCTTCTCAAATGAAGACCACCCCCCTATTTATAGCAAAACAAGAGAAGGGGGGTATGGATTCGGCCAAATGGCCGAAGCTTTTTAGCCCAGGCCTACTTTTTCTGGTGTTCAGTCGATATTTTCGCCTGTTTTGAGCTGTGTTGGTGGTGTTTTCGAGCTTGGTTTGATTGTTCCGTTGATTCCGAAATCCGATTGACGTAGTGTCATCGCTTTAGTTCGGTTAATTCTGTTACGTCGACGCTCGAGTCTGATTGACACGCCTCATTGAATCTTGCTGACTTGGAGCTTCAACATTAGATTTATTCCGTGATACGTCACTCCGTTGACTTGTATGCCTTGCCGACTTACTTCGTGTATTTGTCGACTCGCTTTATGCATTTTGCGGCGTGATTACGTCGTCAGCAGTTCTTGGTCGCATCGCTTGATAGTTCGTTGGTCGCGAACCCACCGTCACGAGTCTCGTTCGGGCACTGATAAGCGATTTTCAACGCCTACAGTTTATATACAGCGGTGACTTATTTAGGCCATGATCATGCACGGCCTCGTCTCCGTTTGACACTGATAGGGTGATGGATCGGGGAAGGTCGTAGAGCTCATAATATCTTTCAGTCTCTTGAGCGCAGATCTTCATTTGGATCACCATCAAAGATTGATCCTTGCCTCGTTGTGTCTGGTGATGGAAGCCTAAGCAACCATGGATGTAAATGAAGATTGGAGGAAGAGAGTAGATGAAGGATTTCTAAGCAAAAAAGCTAGGGCAAAAAGTTGTGGAGAAATGCCCCCCTTTGGCCCCAAAGGGATATATATAGGCCCCAGGGTCGACACGTGGTGAGATCAGGACTGTCGACCTAATCATGTACGAATGAATCATGTACGAACGAATCAGATTTACCTTGATATTTGAATATGCATCATGAAATACGAAGCACCACCCTCTTTACTCCACAACCACTTTGTTCAAAATCCAAAGGGATAGCGCCACATGGCCTTCTGATGTCATAACATCTTTTCAAACAACAAACTATCGCTAACCCAGAAAATGCCTCATGATCCACAAACCGATGACGATTAAAAGTCCAGTCAACTCAACCCATCGAACTAAATGACTTGACTAGTCGACTCCTTGCGTTACCGACTCAAAATGCGGTATTAGTCGACCTTCGAACTAATTGCCTTGAACAACAAAATATCTCTTCCAGATTGGTAAAGATATCGACATGGGGAAACCCAAGTTGGCCAGCTCTTCCCTAGTCTTCTATTACAAAGAAGTCACCAACTTGGTCGACTCTAAGTAAAGACTGCCATTTTTATAAAAATGGACAAGTATAAGGCCTTGGCATTTACGTAAGTCCAAGACACCTACTGTCCACCTAACATAGTATTCTACTAATCCATAAACTAGCGGATTGACTTACAAACAAGTCGACTCATACCCAAAAACTCGACAAACATCAAACCAAGAAAGAGCTAAGTGAACAAAAGAATCTCTTTATTTATCTCTTGAAGTATTTACAAGTTTACATCTGCAACATAATCGAAGATACATGCCTAAGAAGCTAAAGCTAAGGAGAGGGTGAGAGGTCCATGCCCGCTCTAGGAGTTAGAGGAAGAGCACTAGTAGGCGTAGGTGGAGGAGTCGACCGAGACCCTGACTCGGCCCCTTCGTCCCTTTGGCCGGAAGAGTCCTCAATACCTTCCTCAGTCCTCTTGATAGGAGCCTCTGTTGCTTCATCCTCATCATCGTCATCCTTGTCCACTGTGTCGACTGCGTCAAGATCGAGTCCTCCCCCCATCCTCTCTATGTCCTCAAGGGCCTCCAAATAGTTGGCGATGCTTGGAGGATAGTGAAAATGGCCAGGAGTGCTTCTCATCTCGGCCGGAAGCTGTGCCTCTAGGTAATCATATCCAGCCTTACAGGCGAGCACTACCTCCACTTTCCCTACTATACCTTGGCTGTACTCCTCGATGACCTCTGACCGTTAGGCCTCGAACTCTAAGAAAGCAACCGACTCTAGGCCAGGACCAAAGACTCCTCATGACTCTCAACGGTGACCTGCGTCAAAGCACAGTCTTTCTCTGCTAGTGCACGAGTGAGTTCCTCAACTGACAGCCTCACCTTCTTCTAGCTCTCATGAAGCTCACGCTTGAGCTTGTCGATCTCCTTGGACTTCTGGGTGCCAGAGGCTTTCAGATCCTCCACCATCTTTTCCTTCACCTCCATCTCATGGCGCCAGTCATTTATCTCGGCCTCTTTAGCCGACAACTCCTTGAGAGCCTGCTTGAGGTTGGTTGACACCTCAGCTCCCGGACTTCCCATAGTAGCCTTAAGCTGGGCACAGACCTCTCGAACATGCTCCATGCGATTGAATATTTCTTGCCCTACAAGGACCTCACGCACTAAATAACTTCAGAGGATTAGATGGAGGCCCACATCGAGGACTTCCACCAAGATCTCCCTATCACGACGAAGCCAGAACTGCTCGACTGCCTTCGACTGAGCAACACGGGATTCAAAGACTGAAGACCTCTTGTCAAGATGGCATTGTGGCTCATGCCTATTCTCCTCACTTGGCTCTCTCTCATGTCAAGGACCAGTTTTGGCAGACCCTATCAGGAGCATCCTCAACCAGTCCTAAGTTGGCACGTCAATCTCATCGATGCAATGAGGAAATGGCCAATCCCAATCCTTAGTAGCGAACTCCCCCTCGGCGACCGACTCTTTCCCACTGTGGCGAGTCAGCTCAGTAGGGACCGAAACCCTTGCACCCCTTTGTAGGCATTGAAAATTGCTTAAAAGTTCCGGAACGTGACTCGTGACGATGGATTGACGATCGATGACCCATCCAACGGTGTAACGATGAACCGTTAACGATGTAACTACGCCGCAAATGCATAAAACGAGTCGACGAATGCACGAAGCGAGCCGGTGAGGCGTGCAAGTCAGTGAAGTGACGAATTGTAGAGTAAATCTAATGACGAAGCTTTAGATCACTGAATATTGACGAGACGGAATCAACCGGATTTGAATATCGATAGAACTAAACCAACTGGACTCCGGAATCGACGAAACAAATAACCGAACAAGGAAAACGATGGACAAATAGCCACGTGGGCGGCTCGGCGACTGAGCCACTTCCTGGTGGCTCAGCTGGGTCAGATCTAGGCACAGATCTGACCCGCTATCCTCTTTCTGAGCCTATAAATATGAGATAGGGGTCTCATTTGCACAAATCTAGACTTTTGGCAAGAAGGAGAGACTCTGTCGAATTTCAGAGAAGTCTATACTTAGATCTGAGAATTCTAGATCTGAGATCTCGACGAGCTGATCAATGCATGAAGCGAGGAAGTTCAAGAGATCCAGATAAGATCTACACATCATTCCTCTAGATCAAACCTTGTTTTGATCCTGAGAAGAGCTGTGACTTCGCTTGGTCGATTTCACTTGCTTCAGGCGATTATTTCCTTCGTGAAATAATCTCCTTTGATCATGTAGATCTTAGATCTATCTAGGATCCGATCACGCAGCGGTCCACGGATAAACCCCGGCGCCAACAAAGAACTCACGCATGCAGGAGCACGATAAATGGGCTTTTGCGTTTGTTTTGAGGAAAATTTGTAATTTTTATACTTTTGATTTTCATTATAATCGAGTCTTATAAAAAAGACGAGTTTGTTTTGAATTCATTTGTAAAAGTATAAAGCTGTAATGAGTTCGAAATCAATGAAGGTCGACCTGACTTTTCTCGCGAACAAGCTGGCGACCACAGTGGGAGCCAACGATCTCGCTGACGAAATCGTCGTGTCGCAACTGTGGATTGCGATCCTGGTTGTTGAAGAGGTTGAATACGAGTTCGACCAACAGAAGTTCGAGGAGTATCTTTCATCCTCATCCAGATCATCCTCCCCCCACAAGCCCATGAAGATCTCCGCTATAAGGAAGATCCGCTAGTCCTCAGATGTGGAATCCCAATATGAGGATCCTAGCCCTGCTGCTGCCAAAGTTGCAGATCTCAATTCCTCTATGCAGGAGATGACCGCCGATGGCGTGCCGACTCTCTCCAGGACAAAGGCGACGCCAACGCTTGGTGAAACACTTCGCCAAGGCCCTAGAATCTATGGACGGGATCCACTATTAGACAGATCTCAAGTCTAGAAGAGGTCAAAGGCCTCGACAACGGGTGACTAATAGCTCCTCTAATCTGTCAACCAGTGAATGGGTCCGGGTCAGACGGAGCCGTTCAACGCTTGAGGAGCACATCAGAAAGCACCGCGCACTGCTTGCGCATGCACGAGCTTTAGTTCAAGAAGCCCAAAAATTTAAGAAGGAGCAGGTGGCCACGAAGCCACGGAAGATGTGCCAAATTTGGAGGCTAAAATCTAGAGCAACGATTCGGACAACTCCACCTCCTGTGGTCACATCCAAGCCTCCGTCCAACTCTGTTCCCACTCTGGTCGAGCCCGCAAGCTTACCCCAGAGCAAGAAAACGGTGTTAGAGTGTCTCGGCCCATTGCATGATGATCGAGGCAAAATTCTTGTCAAGGAACATTTGGGCCCATTAAAGAGGTCCCGAACAACTCACAGCGCTGGGGGTCGCATCCGCATCCACCACGACAGGAAGATTCCTGAAGCTGCTTGCACCATATTGCGAATTGAGGTTCAAGAGTCCATCAAGACTTCACACCCGCAAAGGCGAACATCGAGATGAGTCACTTTTGGAAGCTTTGATAAAGCAATCCATCCTCAGAAGGAAATGTTTTTGTCTAACGATGACGTTATACCTGATAAGTCATGCCAACACATGATGGGTTGCTCTGGCATTCAGGCCGATGAGTTGTACTATCGTGCTGGGGATACGAGTAAATCCTGAAAAAGGAGTTCTCCCAAGTTGAACACACATTGTCTCTATTCTAAGCTGATCAGGGTGGTGTTGTTGGAGTGTAACTGCACCAAAGCAGCTCTGAAGAAGGTGTCAGTCTTTGATAGACTTGGTAGCGAAATACCAAAACCCAGGTCAAGGCACTTCTGTAGAAAAAGATCGGTGTCTCAAGGCGATGAATTACCAAGAGTCACCATCAATATGATGAGCAAAGGGACGTCGTCACGTACCATTCTTGGGGCATCTCAATGAATAACTCGGTTGTGCACTGAGACTATCCGACTACCCAATTATGGCAAAGTGTAGAGGGGGTTACCCTTAGATAATGAAGTGTCAGACACTGGCTCCACAATTGCTTCTGATAACACGGTTTCCAGCGAGGGACGACCCTAGGAGGTGCTCATGATCAGTGTGGAATAGGTGGCCAAAATGCTTGAAGAGGCTATAGCCAAACAGAAGGAGAATTTTAAATTCGAGATGGAGATGGCTACACAACAAATGAGAGAGATGCATGACCAGCAAGTCCAAGCACTGATGAATCGCCAGGGTGAACTAATTCGTTGCGTGAACCAAATAGACAGCGACATGGATAGGGATGAAGACCGTGACGTCAGTAATCCCCCTGATGAACGAAATGTGGGGGGTGGCCTCAAGAACGCCAGTGGTAATGTTGTCGTCCCTGAGAATGAGAAGATGAAGGACCTCAAGAGTAAGATTAACACTCTGATTTCCGCTCAAGAGGTAAAGAAGACAGGTATACCATGTCCGTACCCAAGGGAGTGGGAATTAATCCCGTATCCAGCGAAGTTCAATCCAATAAACTTCACGCCATTCTACGGGAAGGGTTCACCTACTCAACATTTGATCTAGTTCAAGTCCCACCTAGGAGTTATTTCCGACAACGAGCTCTTGATGGTTCGGTCATTCGTTGGCACCCTTCGAGGAGCTAGCTTTGATTGGTACAGCCGTCTCAAACTAGGGAGCGTTAACAGTTGGGATGACATGGAGACCATGTTCCTCACTAATTTCTTCGATGATGACACCGAGACATCCATCAGGACGTTGTTTGATGAAAAGCAGAAGGACGGAGAGACAGTAGATAGCTTCGTCAAGCGATTCTGGAACAAAGTGATGAATTGTTAGGATCTGATAACTGAGGAGTTTATTCTCCAGACCTGCCACAACAACCTCTCGTTAGACGTACGAGAGGCAATGGGAACAGCACCATCCAAGACATGGAAGGACTTGAAGGTGCGAGAGGAGCAAGCCGAGCGATTCCTTAAGAGGAAGAAAGCAGAAAGAGGCTAGCAAACGGCAGATGCTCCCAAGCGAAATTTCGTCCCGCGCGGCAAGGGGAAAGAGCAGGCAAGAGCAACGATCATGAACCAAACGTTCCAGCTGCAGCCACAACAACAACTGCAACAACGAGTACCGCAGCAATCGCAGCCCCAATGGCAGCAAAGACCTCAACAATAGAAACTCTCCACCACAAGGTTCCCCAAAGTCTACTCTTTTACGGAAGATGAGGTTCCCGGTATCTTCAAGTATCTCCTAGAGAGCAGTAAGATCTAACTGCCACCGATTATGAATCAGGAGGAGGCAAATATGGTCACAGATATGAAGTACTGTGCATTCCATAGAGCGGTGTACCACCCAACAAAGTCGTGCTATCATCTCAAGGATACGATCCAAGCCTTGATCAATGTAGGGGTCATTACCCCAAAGTCATCCAAGGAGAAGAAAGTGGGAGTTAACGCAGTATCCATCAACTTCGGATTGGTACCTTTAACTTGGTTTCAACCAGAGCCCATCATTAAAGTAGGGATGAAGATGGTGAATGATGATCCTCATGGGCAACGTAAAGAGGGGCGATGCCACATACCACCTCAAATGGTAAAATTCTTTGGGTTCATATTAACTTGCTCGAAGATAATCAGTGGGTGGGCTCTTCATCTGGGAAGAAGTCAAAGGGCAAGGGGAAACCATGTCATGCCACTTCAGCAATTCTGGAGAAGGACGATGAACGAATGGTGACATTCTAGCTTTCTAAAGAGGAACATGAAGTCTTAACCACCAGGAACGGACATGAGTACAAGTACAAGTATCCCGAAGCTCCTGAGCCAAATTCTTAGATGCTGATGGAGCTAGGAGTGGCAATAACTCCTTCTGTGCAAGCTGAAAAATCACAGCAGCAGGTGATTGCCAAGGAGGACATGGCTAAATTGAAGGAGAAGCAACTCCAGGAGGTTCAACTTCTGAAGTAGTCCCGATTCAATCGTCCGATTGGAAGAGACAAATCAGAAATTTCGAACTCCCCGTACCGCTTCAATGTTATGGCCTAATTAGCAAACATTCTAGCGAGGATAACTCTCTATGAGTTGCTATGGTTGTTGAAAAAAACCAGAGAGGCCCTTCAAGAAGCCCTGGCTGACTCCGAGGTGTTCCTCACTCAGATCAAGCCAAGTCCTGAAGAGCCAGAGTCTTCAGTACAGCGATGCAACCTCACAACCAAGCACTTTCCCTGCATCACCTTTACTAGGGAAGACATGTAAATGAAGAATTCAAAGCATGATAGGCTGTTACATTTTACCGGGTACATTGGCTCCAGTGAAGTTAACTGGATCCAAGTTGGCCCGGGTTTCGCTGTGAGTATCATGCCCCTCCGCCTAATGTATAGTCTCGGGATTCCTGCCAGTAACTGGCATCTACAGGCACGGTAATTTATGGATTTAATACTAGTGGGTCCCGACCACTAGGCAAAATCTGAGTAAAATGCCAGATGGGAGATTTGAAGTCTGAAGTCACGTGCCACGTGATTGATGCA
>JBAKGM010000001.1:14212699-14235295 GCA_037177215.1 Asparagus racemosus | reverse complement strand
GAGAGAGAGAGAGAGAGAGAGATGGGGAGAGAGAGAAAGAGAGAAAGAAAAGAAAGAGAATGAGAGAGTACGGGAGGGTGGGTTGTTGGCTGAAGAGAGAGTGAAAGAAAAAAAGAAAGAAAAAGGAGAGAGAGAAAGAGATCACAAGAGAGATGGGAGAGGGTGTGTTGGCTGGCAACAAAAAGAAAAGTGAGAGATGGAGTACAGAAGAGAGAGAGAGAGAGAGAGAGAGAGAGAGAGAGAGAGAGAGAGAGAACGAAGAGAGAGAGAGAGAGAGAGAAAACGAAGAGAGAGAGAGAGAGAGAGATGTGGCTGAAAACACATGAGAAGAGAGAGAGAGAAAGAAAGAGTACGGCTGTGAGATGATATATATATGTGCATATATATAGGGTTAGGGTTAGGGTTAATTACACGCGTAATTGCACGTAGACTAAATACCCAAATACGTATTTAAAAATATAGATCTAATATCATGATAATTTTGTAACAATTAATCTAATAATATTGTTAACTAAAAATTAATATACTCTATCATTAAAATATATATAATTAAATACAATATCTAAATATTTAAAATATCGTATAATATCTAAATGTTTAAAATATAGTATTTTAATACTGGAAAAATACGTATCAAAAAATCACGGGTGTTACATACAATGCATAATTTATTGCCATTTTAGCTAGTTTTTACGCATTGGCAAATAATTTCATTAAGGTCAAAATTCACTATTTTACGAGTAATAACCTACAATTTTCAACCATTTTTACTCATTTTGACCCATTAGCAACTAATTTTTTGAGGGTAAAATTCACTATTTTATGGGCTATAACGCATGGTTTTTGGCCCTTTTCAGTCATTTGACCAATTGGACAATAATTTCATTAAGGCTAAAATTCACGATTTCATAAGCTATAGCTCATAATTTTGACTACTTTTAATAGCTTAGGCCAATTGGCAAAATATTTCTCTGAGGGAAAAATTCACATTTTCATGAGCTGTAACGCATGATTTTTGGCTGGTAAAAAATTTTCTTTAGAAAAAATTCACGATTTTATGAGCTATAACGTACAATTTTTGGATATTTTTATTCATCTTGACCCATTGGTAAATAATTTTGTAGAGGCCAAAATTTAAGATCTCATGAGGTATAAATGCATGATTTTTTGGCATTTTTAGTCGTTTTAAGTCATTGGCCAAAAATTTCACGGAGGCTGAAATTCAAGATTTCATGAGCTATAAGGCTTGATTTTTTTTTGTTGCAATTTTAGGATGTTTAGACCAATTAGCAAATAACATGGAAGTCAAAATTCATGATTTCATGAGTTATAACTCAGAATTTTTGGCCATGTTTAGTTGTTTCGACTCATTGAAAAATAATTTTCTGATAGCTAAAATTCACGATTTCATAATCTATATCACATAATGGTTTATTTGTTTTAGTCATTTTGACACATTGGTAAATAGTTTCTTGGCGGGTAAAATAAAAATTACATGAGCCATAACTAATGATATTTTTACATTTTTAGTCTTTTTGATCCACAAAGAAATAATTTCATAGAGGCCAAAATTCAAGATTTCACGAGCTATAACACACTTTTTGGCCATTTTTAGTCGGTTTGACCCTTTGGCAAATAATTTTGCAAAGTTCAAAATTCATGATTTTATTAGATATAACACTTTATGTTTGGCCATTTTTAGTCATTTCGACCATTGGCAAATAATTTCCTGGATGCCAATTTTCATGATTTAATGAGCTATGAACATGTTTTTCTGCCATTTTTTGTGATTTTGACCTATTGACTAATAATTTGTTGGTGGCCAAAATTCATGATTTCACGAACTATGACGCCCGATACTTATCTATGTTTAGTCATTTTGACCTACTGGTAAATAATTTTGTGGAAGGCTAAAATTTAAGATTCCATGAATTATAACCCACAATGTTTTTGCTGTTTTTAGTCATTTCAACCTATTAACAAATAATTTCAAGGAGGCTAGAATTCATGATTTCATTAGCTATAATCCATAATTTTTTCTCCTCTTGAGCTATCAAAGAATAATTTTACAGATTTTAAAATTCACGATTTTATGAGCTATAACATAAGATTGTTGGCCATTTTAAGTCATTTCAAGCCATTTACAAATAATTTTACAGAGTCCAAAATTCACGATTTCATGAGATATAACGCACTATTTTTGGCTATTTCTAGTTGTTTCAACCAGTGTAAAATATTTTCTCTGAGGCCAAAATTCATGATTTCCTGACCTATAGGCATAATTTTTGGCTATTTTTAGTCATTTTGACGCATTGATAAATAATTTCCCGATGAACAAAATTCATGATTTCATGAGCTATAATGCATGATTTTTGTCCATTTATAGTCGATCATTTTAAAGAATTGATAAATAACTTCATGGAGACTAAATATCATGATTTTATGAGCTATAATCCATGATTTTTTTATTTGAAGTTATTTTGACGCATTAATAAATAATTTCATGAAGGCCAAGGTTCATGATTTCATTAGTTATAACTGATCATTTTTTGTTACTTTTTGGTCATTTCGGTCGATTGATAAATAATTTTACGAAGTCTAAAATTTATAATTTCATGAGCTATAATGCACATATTTACAATTTCAAGAGTTATGACTCATGATTTTCGGATGTCGTTGTTTTTTAGCTATAACTGACGATTTTTATCATTTTGACCTTAGCTAATAATTTTGTGGAAGCAAAAATTTACAATTTCAAGAGTTATGACTCATGAAAATATAACCCATTGGCAAATAACTTGGGCAAAATTCATGATTTCATGAGTTTTAATGAGTAATTTATGGCCATTTTATGCAATTTGTACGCATTGGCAAATAATTTCATCAAGGTCAAAATTTACAATTTCATTAGTTGTAGCTCACGATTTTAACCATTTTTAATCATTTTGACCAACTAGCAAATAATTTCCCTAAAGGCAAAATTCATGGTTTCATTTGTTATAATGTAAAAATTTTCATTATTTTTAGTTCTTTTGACCCATTGATCAATAATTTCATGGAGGTTAAAATTCACAAGTTCATGAACTGTAACCTACAAAATTTGACCACTTTTAGTTATTACGAACAATTGGCGAAAAATTTCCTATGAGAAAAAATCATGATTTTATGAGCTATAACACATTATTTCTGGCTATTTTTATATCTTTTTGATCCATTGGTAAATAATTTTATCGAGGCTAGAATTCATAATCTCATGAGTATAACACATGATTTTTTACTATTTTTAGTGTGTTTCAAGCCTTTGGCAAAATATTTTGTAGAGGCCAAAATTCATGATTTCATGAGCTATAATGCATTTTTTTGCCATTTTATATTATTGTACGCATTGGCAAATAATTTCGTGAAGGCCGTAATTCATGATTTTATGGGTTATAACCCATGATTTTCAGTTATTTTTAATTATTGGGACTCATTGACAAATAATTTCCTAGTGTCAAAATTCACGAATTCATGAGCTAACACATGACTTTTAGCTAGTTTTAATCATTTTGATGCATTGGTAAAAGTTTCTTAGAGTCTAAGATTTCATGAGTTATAAAGCATGATTTTCTACCATTTTGACCCATTAAGAAATAATTATATGGAGGCTAAAAATTATGATTTCACAAGCTATAACCCATGACTCTTGGCCATTTTTAGTTGGTGCAACCCTTTGATAAATAATTTTGTGGAGTCTAAAATTCATAATTTTACGAGATATGGCACACCATTTTTGGCTATTTTTAGTCATTTCAACCATTGGCAAATAATTTTCTTGAGAGCAAAATTCATAATTTTATGAGATACATATTTTTGGCTAGTAATTTTCTGGTGGCCAAAATTCATTATTTCATGAGTTATAATGCATAATTCTTATCTATTTTTAGTTATTTTGATCCATTGGCAAATAATTTCATGGAGGGTAAAATTCACGATTTCATGAGCTATAACCCATGATTTTTTTCCATTTTTAGTCTTTCTGAACCATTAACAAATAATTTTGTGAATGGAAAAATTCATAATTTCATTAGCTATGCCTATGATTTTTATCAATTTTTAGTTCTTTTGAGCCATTGATAAATAATTTTGTAGAGTAAAAATTTCACAATTTTGTGAGATATAACACATTATTTTTGGCCATTTTAGTTGTTTAGACCATTGACAAATTAATTCATGGAAGCCAATATTTATAATTTTATGAGCTATAACTCACGACTTTTTGGGCATTTTTAATCATTTCAACCCATTGGTAAAGAATTTTCTAGTTGACAAAATTAATGGTTTCTTAAGCTATAATGCATGATTTATGGCCTTTTGTCTAATTTTTATACATAGGCAAATAATCTCATTGAGGCCAAAATTTATAATTTCATGACAGATAACCCACGATTTTTGATAATTTTTAGTCATTTCGATCATTGGCAAATAATTCTCCAGTGGTCGAAATTCACAATTTCATGAGCTATAACAAGATGTTGTTCTATTTTTGTCATTTTGATCCAATGGCAAATAATTTCGTGAAGTTAAAAATTTTTACGATTTCATGAGCTATAAGCCACACATTTTTTTCTATTTTTAGTCAATTAATAAATAATTTTGTGGAGGTCAAAATGCAAGATTTCATTAGGTATAACAATAATATTTTTACCATTTTTAGTCATTTTGACCCTTTGACACATAATTTGGCAAGTCCAAAATTCACAATTATTTGAGATGTAACGTGCTATTTTAGCCATTTTTAGTTGTTTCAATCCTGGCAAATAATTATCTGGAGGTGGAAAATCAACAATTTCAGGAGATACAACCTGCGATTTATGATCATTTTTAATCATTTTTATCCATGGGTGAAGAATTTTCTGGTGGACAAAATTAAAGATTTTATGAGCTATAATGCATTATTTATGGCATTTTTATTAATTTCTACACATAGGCAAATGATTTCATGAAGGCCAAAATTCACGATTTCATGAGCAATAACCTTCACTTTTTGACCATTTTTAGTCATTTTGACCTATTGGCAAAAACTTTCCTAGAGGAAAAAATTTATCATTTCATGAGGTAAGATGCACCATTTTTTGCCATTTGTAGTGCTTTCAAGAAATTGGTAAATATATTTATGGAAGCCAAAATTCATGATATCATGAGCTAAAACCCATGATTTTTGGCTATTTTTAATTTTCAACCCTTTGACAGATAATTTTGCAGAGTCAAAAATTCTTGATTTCGTAAGATATAAGCACGATTTTTCACCATTTTTAGTCGTTTCGACCCATTATCAAATATTTTTCAGTGGTAGTATTCATGTTTGCACAATTTTTTGTTTATTTTTAGTCAATTTGACTCATTGAAAAAGAATTTTATGTAGGCTAAAATTCACAGTTTCATGAGCTATAACCCATGATTTTTTCCATTCTTAGTCGTTTCGACCCGTTAACAAATAATTTAGTGAAGGTCAAAGTTCATGATTTCATTAGCTAAAACCCATGATTTTTGGCCATATTCATTTCGACCCATTGATAATTAATTTTGTGGACTCTAAGATTCATGATTTCATAAGCTATAATGCATGCTTGTTGATCATTTTTAGTCATTTCGACCGATTGGCTAATAATTTCGTGGAAGCCAAAATTTATGATTTCGTGATCTATAATCCACAATTTTAAGGCATTTTTAATCATTTCGGCCCAAATTAGAAATAATTTCCTGGTGTTAAAAATTTACGATTTCATGAGCTATAATATATAATTTATGTCCATTATAGCTAGTTTCTGTGCATTTGCAAATAAATTCATCAAGGTCAAAATTCACAATTTCACGAGCAATAACTCATGATTTTTGAGCATTTTTAGTCATTTCGATCCATTAGTAACTAATTTATCTAAAGGCAAAATTCACGATTTCATAAGCTATAACACATAATTTTTAGTCATTTCGACCCATAGCAAATAATTTCGTAAAGGCTAAAGTTTACGATTTTATGAGCTATAATCCATAATTTTGACCACTTTTAGTAGTTTAATCAATTGACAAAAAAATTTCCTAAGGGAAAAATTCAAGATTTCATAAGCTACAATCGCATGATTTTTGGCTGGCAAAAAATTTCGTTTAGGGAAAAATTCACGATTTAATGAGCTAGAATGCAAAATTTTTAGCTATTTTTACTCATTTTGACCAATTAATAAATAATTTCATGGAGGCCAATATTCAAGATGTCATGAGGTTCAATGCATAATTTTTTTTCATTTTTAGTCATTTCAAGCTATTAGCAAAAACTTCCGCAGAGGCTAAAAATCAAGATTTTGTGAGCTATAAGACTTTTTTTTTGCAATTTTAATTCAATTAGACCTATTGACAAATAATGACGAGGCCAAAATTCATGATTTTATGAGTTACAACCATGATTTTTGGCCATTTTTAGTTGCTTCGACCAGTTTGCAAATAGTTTCTTGGTGGCTAAAATTCATAATTTCATAGACTATAATACATGTTATTTTTAGTCGTTTTGACACATTGTTGAATAGTTTTATGGTGGCTAAAATTTTTAATTTCATGAGCCATAACTCATCATTTTTTAATCATTTTTAGACTTTTTGGCCTATTAAGAAATAATTTCATCAAGGCTAAAATTTAAGATTTCATGAGCTATAAAACATAATTTATAGCCATTTTTAGTCAGTTTGACCCTTCGACAAATAATTTTGTGAATCCTAAATTTTACAATTTCATTAGATATAACACTCTACTTTTGGCCATTTTCAGTCATTTCGACCATTGACAAATAATTTCCTAGAGGCCAATATTTACGATTTAATGAGTATGAACCCACCATTGACCTATTGACAAATAATTTCATGGAGGTCAAAGTTCATGATTTTATTAGCTATAATCGATGACTTTTTCTATTTTCAGTCATTTTGACCCACTAATAAATAATTTTGCAGAGTCTAAAATTTCCAATTTCATGAGCTATCACGCATGCTTGTTAGTTATTTTTAGTTGTTTTGACATGTTGGCTAATAATTTTGTAGAAGAAAAAATTTAAGATTTAATGAGTTATAATTCATGTTTTTAGGCAATTTCAATCATTTCAACCCATTGACAAATAACTTCCAGGTGTCCAAAATTAAAGATTTTATGAGGTATAATACATAATTTATTGCCATATTGAGTAGTTTGCATGCATTGGCAAATAATTTCATCAAGGCCCTAATTCATAATTTCATAAGCTGTAACTCACAATTTTTAACTATTTTTGGTCATTTTGATCCATTAGCAAATAATTTCCTGAAGGCAAAATTCATGATTACATTAGCTATAACCCACAATATTTGGCCATTTTAAATTCATTTTATCAATTAGCAAATAATTTCATGGAGGCTAAAATTTAAGAGTTCATGAGCTATAACTCTCAATTTTTGACCACTTTTAGTTGTTTCGGCTAGTTGGCAAAAAATATCTTGAGGGAAATAATCATGCCTTCATTAGCTGAAATGCACGCTTTATGGCTAGTTTTTGTCATTTTGACCCGTTGACAAATAATTTAATGGAGGCCAAAATTCACAATCTTTTGAGGTATAACGCATGATTCTTTTGCCATTTTTATTTGCTTCAAGCCATTGGAAAAATATTTTGTGGAGGCCAAAATTCATTATTTCGTGAGCTATAACGTATGTTTTTTTTACCATTTTTTGTCATTTGCACACATTGACAAAAAATTTTGTGGAAGACAAAATTCACGATTTCATAAGTTATAACCCACAATTGCTGGTCATTTTTTGCTGTTTCAACCCATTCACAAATAATTTCTTGGTGACCAAAATTCATGATTTATGAGCAATAACACATGATTTTAGTCATTCTAATGCATTAGTAAAGAGTTTCTTAGAGGTTAAAATTCATGATTTTATGAGTTATAACTCATAATTTTATGCCATTTTTAGTCATTTCGATCCATTAAGAAAAAATTTTATGAAGGCCAAAATTTATAATTTCGAGAGCTATAACGCACAAAATTTGGCCATAGTCAGCTCGACCCTTTAACAAATAATTTTTTAGAGTCTAAAATTTATAATTTCATGAAATATAACGCATAATTTTTTATCATTTCGATCATCGACAAATAATTTCCTTGAGGTCAAAATTTTTAATTTCATGAGCTACACATTTTCCTATCATTTTTGGACATTTCAACCCATTGGCTAATAATTTCCTCGTGGCCTAAAGTTCATGATTTCGTAAGCTATAACACATGATTTTTATCCATTTTTAGATGTCTTGACCCAATGACAAATAATTTTATGGAGGCAAAAATTCATAATTTCATGAACTATAACCCATTATTTTTTTCAATTTTAGTCATTTCAAACAATTGGTAAATATATTTCTAGATGCTAAAGTTTACAAATTCATGAGGTATAAGCACAATTTTTGGCCATTTTTAGTCCTTTGAACGCATTTGTAAATAATTTTCTAATGGTCAAAATTTACGATTTCATGAGCTATAGGGTACAATTTTTGTCCATTTTTTGTCAATTTGATCAATTGAAAAATATTTTTATGGAGGCTAAAATTCATGATTTTATGAGCTATAACTCTTAATTTTTTTTATCATTTTTAGTTGTTTCAATCCATTAACAAATAACTTAGCGGATGTCAAAATTCATGATTTCATTAGCTATAACCCATGACTTTTGGCCTATTTCAGTCTTTTTGACCCATTGACAATTAACTTTGCAGAGTTCAAAGTTCATGATTCCATGAGATATAATACACGATTGTTGGTCATTTTTAGTCATTTCAGCTGATTGGCTAATAATTTTATGGAAGCCAAAATTTATGATTTCATAAGATATAACTCATGTTTTTTAGTTATTTTAAACTTTTAGATCCATTGGTAAATAATTTTCTGGTGGCAAAAATTCACGAATTTCATGAGCTATAATGCATAATTTATAGCAAATTTAAGTTGATTCTTTGCATTGGCGAATAATTTCTTTAAGGTTAAATTTCATAATTTTACAAGCTATAACCCACAATTTATGACCGTTTTTAGTCATTTCAAATTGTTAATAATTTCTCAAAGGGCAAAATTCACGATTTCATGAGCTATGATGTATGATGTTTGGTCATTTTAGTCATTTTGGCCCATTTGTAAATAACTTCATGGAGGATTAAATTCACAATTTCATGAGTTATAACCCACAATTTTGATCACTTTTGGTTTTTTAAATTTTTAGTTATTTTGACCAGTTGGCAAAAAATTTTGGAGGCTAAAATTCACAACTTCGCTAGTTCTAACCCACAATTTTTAGGCATTTTTACTTTAATTTTATTCATTGGCAAATAATTTCGTGGAGGTCAAAATACATGATTTCAGGAGCTATAACCCGCGATGTTTTGGTATTTTTAGTCATTTTGACTTGCAGTTAAATAACACCGTGGAGGCAATATTCACGATTTCATGACCTATAGCCCATGGTTTTTGGTAATGTTTACAAGTTTCGACCCATTAGACAATAATTAGGTGGAGACTAAAATTCAGAATTGCATGAGCTATAATCCATGATTATTGGCCATTTTTTGCTGTTTTGACTCGTTGGCAAATAATTTTATGGATGCCAAAATTGACAATTTGGTGAGATATAACCCATAAATTTTGGCCATTTTTTATCGCTTCGACCCGTTGGCAAATAATTTCACTCGAAATTCACGATTTCATTAGCTATAACCTATAATTGTTGCTATTCTTAGACATTTTGATCTGCCAGCAAATAATTCTATTCAGGCAAATATTCACAATTTTGTGTTAGATTTATCTCCATTTCAGTCATTTTGACCCATTGTCAAATAATTGTGCAGAGGCCGAAATTCACAATTTCTTGAGCTATAAGCCACGAGTTTTGGCTATTTTTAGCTCATGAAATCTTGTATTTTGACTTCCACATAATTATTTACCAACAGGTTTAAATAGCTAAAAATGATAAAAATCATGGGTTATAACTAACAAAATTGTGAATTTTAGCTTGCGAAATTGTGAATTTTGGCCAATTGGTCAAAACGCCTCAAAAGGGCAATAAATCATAGGTTATAGCCCACAAAATTGTGAATTTGGTAAATGAAAAATTATTTGCGAACATGTCAAAACAACTTAAAATGGACAAAAATCATGAGCATAGCTCACGAAATGGTGAATTTTGGCCTCCATGACATTATTTACCAATGGGTCGAAACTACTAAAAATGGCCAATCGTGGGTTATGGCTCACAAAATTGTAAATGTTGGCATCCAAAAAATTATTTTTTATTGAGTTGGAACAACTAAAAATGGCTAAACTCGTGGGTCGCAACTCTTGAAATCATATATTTCAGCTGCCACAGAATTATTGCCAACAGGTAAAAATGACTATTAATGACCATAAAATCGTAGATTATAGCTCACAAAATTATAATTTTTGCCCTCCACATAATGATTTGCTAATAGATTAAAATTACTAAAAATAACCAAAAGTAGTGGGTTGTAGCTCATGAAATGGTGTATTTTGACCTCCACTGACCTATTTGCCAATGGTCGAAATGGCTAAAAATAGCTAAAAATTATGAGCTATATCTCATGAAATTGTGAATTGTTTTCCTCTAAAAGTATTTGACAACATATCGAAATAACTAAAAATGGCAAAAAAATAATGGGTTAGTTTGGCCCTCTACAGAATTATTGCCAGCGGTCTGAAATGATTAAAAATGGCCAAAAATTGTAGGTTATAGGTGATGATATCTTGAATTTTTATCTCTAAAAAGTTATTTACCAACTGGTCAAAATTACTGAAAATGGCCATAAAATAGTAGGTTATAGCTCACAAAATTGTGATTTTTAGCCTTCACAAAATTATTTGGCAATCGGCCCAAATTACTAAAAATACCCAAAAAAATCATGGGTGATAATCATAAAATCTTGTATTTTGACCTCTAGGAAATTATTTGTCAACGGGTTAAAATGAGTAAAATTTCACAAAAATCATGGGTTATAGGTAATGAAATTGTGAATTTTGACCTCCGCAAAACTATTTCCCATATGGCCGGCATGACTAAAAATTATAGAAACTCATGGGTTATAACCTATGATATCACGAATTTTAGTCTCTACAAAATTATTTGCTTACAAGTCAAATTGACTAAAAAGCCCATAAAATCATAGGTTATAGCTATAAAAACGTGAATGCTAGCATCTGCAGAATTATTTGCTTGCAGGTCAAAATGATTAAAAATGGCAAAAGACTATGGGTTATAACTTAGGAGATCGTAAATTTTAGCCTTCGCAAAATTATTGCCTATGAGCCAAAATGACTAAAATGCCCATAAAATCGTAGGTTATAACTCTTAAATCATGATTTTGGCCTCCTTGAAATTATTTGCTAATGAGTTATAACAGCTTAAAATACGCAAAAATCACGGGTTATAGCTCATGAATTGGTGTATATTGGCCCTCCAAGAAATTATTTGGTAAAAAGTCAAAACTTTAAAAAATGGCCAAAAAACTTAGGTTATAGCTCATAAAATTGTGAATTTTGGCTTCTGCAAAATTATTTGCAATCTTGTCAACATGACTAAAAATAGCATAAAATTGTTAGTTATAGCTCACAAAATCATAAATTTTTAGCCTCTTCGAAATTATTTGCTAAGGGTCAAAACAGCTAAAAATAGCCAAAAATCATGTGTTATCGCTTATGAAATCGTGAATTTTGACCTTTGCAAAATTATTTGCGGATTGGTCCAAATGACTAAAAAAAGCCATAAAATCGTAGGTTATACCTCACAAAATCATGGTTTTCAGCGTCTTACCAAATTATTTGCCAATAGATCTAAATAACAAAAATGCCTAAAAATCATGAGATATAACTCATGAAATCGTGCATGTTGGCCTCCACGAAATTATTTGCAAATGGGTCAAAATGACAACAAATAGATAGAAATCATGGATTATATAGCTCATGAAGTTGTGAATTTTAAAATACAAAAAAATTATTTGCCATTAGGTCTAAATGATTAAAAATGGCAGAAAATCGTGGGCTATAGCTCACAAAATCGTGAATATTAGCCTCCATAATATTATTTGCCTATGGTTCAAGACAGTTGAAAATCGCTAAAAATCATAGGTTATACCTTAAGAAATTTTGTATTTTTGCCTCTACAGAATTATTTGTCAACGGGACGAAACGATGAAAAATAGCTAAAAACTGTGAGTTATAAGTCATAAAATCTTAAATTTTAGTAGCCTCAATACCATTTGCTAATGGGTGCAAACAACTGAAATGCCCAAAAATCGTGGATTTTAGCTCACGAGATAGTGAATTTTAGCCTAGACAAATTATTTGTCAATGGGTCGAAACAACTAAAAATAGTCAAAACTCATGTGTTATAGCTGATGAAATAGTGAATTTTGAGCTCTATGAAATTATTGACCAATGGGTCTAAACAACTAAAAGTTGTCAAAAATTGTGAGTTATAACTCATGGAATTGTGAATTTCGATCTCCACAAAATTATTGCTATTAAGTAAAAATGACTAAAAATGCCCATGAAATAGTGAATTTTGAGCTCTATGAAATTATTTACCAATGGGTCTCAAATCGTGATTTTTGGCCTCAACGGAATTATTTGGCAACGGGTCGAAAGGACTAAAAATACCCAAAAATCATGGGTTATAGCTCATGAAATGGTGATTTTTTGTCTCCATTGAATTATTTGCCAACAGATCGAAATGACTAATAATTACTAAAAATCATAGATTATAGCTCATGAAATCACGAATTTTAGCCTCCACAAAATTATTTGACAACGGGTCCAAATAAGCAAAAATAGCAAAGAATCATGGGGTTATAGTTCAAGAAATTGTGAATTTTAAGCCTCTAAATTGTGAATTTTAAGCCTCCACAAAATTATTTGCCAAGGGTCCACACAAGTGAAAATAATAAAAAATCATGGGTTATGGCTCACGAAATCTTGAATTTTAGCTTCTGCGAAATTATTTGTCGATAATTCAAAATGAATAAAAATGGCCAAAATCATGGATTAAAGCTCACAAATTTCTAAATTTTAGACTTCACGAAATTATTTGCCAAAGGGTCAAAACCACTAAAAAAGTGAAAAATCATGGGGACATAGCTCATGAAATTGTCGATTTTGGCCTCTGAGGAATTATTTGCCAGCGGGTTGAAATGTCTAAAATGGTAAAAATTCATGGGTTATAGCTCATGAAATTATGAATTTTGGCCTCTAAAAAGTTATTTACCAATGGATTGAAATGACTAAAAATGACCATAACATCGTAGGTTATGGCTCACAAAATTATGATTTTTGGCCTATAGGAAATTATTTGCCAACAGCTCGAAATGACAAAAAATGCAAAAAATGTGAGTTACAGCTCATGAATTTGTGTATTTTTACATCCACGGAATTATTTACTAACTGGTCAAAATAGCTAAAAATGTCAAAGAATCGTGGGTTATATCTTATGAAATAATGAACTTTAGTCACTATTGTTGTATCATAGATATTACTAAGTGTAAACTTCTTTTGAGAAGGTGACATGTGTCTCAATTATCTAAAACTTAAGCACCATAACACTAACCCAACTCGAGTCTCACGAACGCTAGCTCCCCTCCTCAATGCACCTTGGGGTCCGAGGTGAAAGGCATCATCACTCAGACTCTCTCGACGGACCAAGACGAAAGGCGCCATCACTCGGACACTCTTGAAGGACCGAGATGAAAGGCATCTCAACTCAAACCTGGCAACACATCTCAAACCAACGAGAGAACCTATCTGCTTCATCTTTCTCAGAATGTTAGCTAGTCACTGTGGCATTAAATGCATGGTCAGAACCGTCATTACATTCCCGCCGAAGTCATAATGTGTCATCGGACCATGCCAGCACTCTAGTCGTTTTGTTACTACCGTATTAAATGCGAGGATGACTCAGACCACTAGCTGTCGACGCATGTAAAGTGTCAGTTGACTAAGCTGACTACATGGACTCGGCTGAAGTTACTCAAATACCCGGCTCACTATAAATATGCAGATTGTCTTCTGCATGGAGGTACAATCTTCTCTACAACTAAAAACCCTAAAAACTATTTCTTTTATACATTCTTCTCCCTTAAGATCATCACTAACTTCATCATCAGAGGAACCACCAGAAAACCCAACTTCAACCCTCTAATATTTCATATGTGTGAGAATTTGTCTTTTGCTCAGAGAAACTAGCCATCAAAGAGGATTGAGGAACCCTAAGCTCTCCCAAATCAACTCAAATGCTTACAATTAAGTTTCTGACATAAACAACTATAACATTATTTAGGAACTGGTCCAAATGACTAAGAATGGCCATAAAATCGTATGTTATAGCTCACAAAATCATGATTTTTGGACTCTGCCGAATTATTTGCCAACGGATCTAAATGACTAAAAGCGCCTAAAAACATGGGATATAGCTCATGAAATCATGCATTTTGGCCTACAAGGAATTATTTGCCAACGGGACAAGATGGCTAGAAATAGCGAGAAATTATGGGTCATAGCTCATGAAATCGTAAATTTTAATTTCTAAAAAGTATTTGCCAACTGGTCTAAATGCCTAAAAATTTCATAAAATCATGGTTATAGCTCGCAAAATCATAAATTTTATACTCCACAATATTATTTTCTAAAAAAGTTAAAAATAATAAAAAATCATGGGTTATAGCTCAAAAAATTCTCGATTTTAGCCCCCACAAAATTGGCTGCCAATTGGTGGAAACAACTAAAAATAGTCAAAAACTGTGGGTTATATAACTCACGAAATCTTGAATTTTGGCATCCACAATATTATTTGCCAACAGGCCCAAACAACTAAAATGCCCAAAAATTGTGGATTGTAGATCATGAAAAATGAAAATTTACATTCATTTACAATGAAAAAAATTGACAAAAGTTGTAGGTTGTAGCACATGAAAATCGTGTATTTTGATGTATACATAGTAAATTTGTTTTCGTGTGAAACAAATAAAAATTTATAAAAATTATGGGTTATATCTTGTGAAAATCACAATTATTGTTGTACCCATAATAAATTTTCATTTGTTGAAAATGACTAAAAATTATCAAAACTCATGGGTTATAGATCATCAAAATTGTAAATTTTGACGTACACATAATAAATTATCATTCAGTCAAAATGAACAAAACTTTACAAAAATCGAGGGTTTTTATGGAAAATCATGAAGTTTGATATACACAAAATAAATTTGTATTTATTCAAAATAAACAACATTTACAAAAATCATGGGTTATACTTAACTCATTAAAAACGTAAATTTTAATGCACACATACTAAATCTGCATTCATCATAACAAAAAAATTGTACAAAAATCATGGGTTATTTATTACAAATTTTTATGTATGCATAATAAATTTGCATTTTGTTATAAAAGAACAAAAATTATCAAAATTCATGCATTATTACTTATGAAAATTGCAAATATTGATCTACACCTATTAAATTTGTATTCTTTTAAAAATAAAAAAATGGACAAAAGACATAGGTAATAGCTCATGAAAATCGTAAATTATAATGTATACATAATTAATATGCATTCGTTAGAAATAAATAAAAACTGTCCAAAATTATGGATTATAGTTGATGAAGATCATAAATTTTAATGTGCACATAATTAATTATTATTCACTAGAAATGAATAAAAATTGTAAAACATTATGGGTTATAGCTCATGAAAATTATAAATTTTAATTAATAAATAATTAATTTGCATGTGCCAAAAATGAACAAAAATTATCAAAAATCATGAGTTACAGCTCATAAAAATTGTGAATTTTGATATACGCATAATAAATTTGCATTCGTTTAAATCAAAAAAATTTATGAAAATTATGGGCTATAACTTATAAAAATCATAAATTTTGATGTACACATAATAAGTTTGTTCTCCTTAAAACTGGATAAAAATTATAACAAATCATGAGTTATAGATCATGAAAAATATGAATTTTATGTACCATAAACAATTTTGCATCTGTATGAAATGAACAAAAATTGAGAAACTTCATGGGTTATAGCTCATAAAAATTATAAATTTTGATGTAGACATAATTAATTAGCATTCAGTAGAAATGAATAAAAAATAACAAAAATCGTGAGTTATAGCTCATGAAAATCATGAATTTTGATGTTCACATAATAAATTTGCATTCGTAAAAATGAACAAAACCGGAGAAAAATCATGGATTATACCTTATGAAAATCATAAATGTTAAAGTGTACATAAATAAATTGTGTACATTAGAAATGAATAAAAATTATCAAAAATCTATGGGTATTGCTCATGCAAATTAGAAACTTTCACACATACCTAATAAATTATCATTCATTTAAAATGAAAAAAACTTTAAAATTATGGGTTATAGCCTCTGATAATCATGAATATTTATGTATACATATTAAATTTGCATTATTTTAAAACAAACTAAAATTTACAAAAATTTTGGTTTATACCTCATGAAACTCGCAAATTTTGATATACATGTACATAATTTGTATTCATGCAGAATGAGCAAAAATTATCAAAATTTATGGATTACATCTCTAGAAAGTTGTAAATATTAATGTACACATAACAAATTTGAATTCATTCAAAATGAAAAAAAATTAATAGAAGTCTTGGGTGCTCAAGAAAATCACATTTTGATGTATATATATAAATTTGCATTCTTTAGGAATGAAGAAAAATTGTAAAAAAAAACTATGGGTTAGAGATCATGAAATTCATGAATTATAGTATGCACATAGTAAATTTGTCTATAATGAATAAAAATTGACAAAAATTATGCATTATAGCTCATAAAAATCACAAATGTTTTTTTACACCTAATTAATTTTCATTCATTAGAATGATAAACAATTGCCAGAATTTATGGATTATAGCTCACGATAGTCTTGAAGTTTGATGTACACATAATAAATCATGAATTTTGATATATACATATTAAATTTGCATTTGTTCAAAGAAAGCTAGAATTCATAAAAATCATGGGTTATAACTCATGAAAATCATGAATTTTGATGCACACATATTAAACTTGTATTTAGTCAAAATGAATAAAAATTATAAAATATAGGGGATTATAGATCATGAAAATTGTAACTTTTGGTGTACAATAATAATTTTGCATTATTAGAAATGAACAAAAATTGTCTAAATTTATAGTTTAGAACTCTTGAACATTGTAAATTTTGATATACGCAAATAAATTACTATTTATTCATAATGAAAACAAGGACAAAGTCATAGGTAATAGCTCATTAAAATAATAATTTTTGATGTATACATATTATTAATTGGAAATCATAAAAAATAATCTAAACTTGTGGGTTATAGATCATGAATTCGCGTAATTAATTTGCATTCATAGGTAATAAACAAAAATTAACAAACATTATGGGTTATAGCTCACAAAATCTGAAATTTTGATATACATATAATTAAATTGCATTCATTAAAGACAAACAAAATTTTTTTAAAAAGCAAGTGTTATAGATCATGAAAAACATTGATGGGTAAATAAGTAAATGCGCCTAAAGTTACAAGTATACAACTATCAAGTTATAGTATAAAAAGTTAATGATCCCACGAGGAAGGTGTAGGCATTGAAAAATGCTTATCAGTACCCGAACGAGACTCGTGGTGGTGAGTTGACAATCGACGACCCATCCGTCAATGCGACCAAGAACCGCTGACGATGTAATCACGCTGCAAAGCGCACAAAGCGAGTCGACGAGCGTATGGAGCAAATCGGCAAGGCATACAGTCAGTGAAGCGATGGATCGTGGAATAAATCCAATGATGAAGCTTCAGATCAGCGAGTTTCGACAAGAGGAGTCGACCAGACTCGAACGGTGACAAGATGGAATCAACCGGACTCAAGCCTCAATGGAACTCACAGATTAAACTCTGGGATTAAATGAGATGATCAACCATATTCTAATTCAACGTGACCGGATGGATCGAGATTGGACGAATCACCGGCCTCGCACGTCGACGGGAATGAACCGATCGAGTTCTGAGTCAAATTGGAAGCGGACTCGACACGACAGCAACACGATCGGAAGAAAATGACATTGGAAAAACACTGGAAAACATCAATATTGGACCAAAATAGTGTTTCGGCCAAGGCCGAGACACCAATGTGTCCGGCCCAATACCTCCCCCCCTCTCTCCTATAAATAGAGAGGGGGGTCTCAGTTGTTTTGGTTAGAAATTCTAGGATTCTAAGGCGAGATCTGTGAGAGTTCGTGCACAGATCCAAGCGTCTACAAAGTTAAAAACTCATATCCAGATCTGGTGCAAGCGACGAACACTTCCACTTCAGATCTACACGGTGAGGAGGAGAATCAAGACCAGATCTACGTCGATCCAGGTCAGATTTACGATCCTACCCTCTAGATTAAGCTTCGTCTTAATCTCAGGGTCGTGCGTGACATCGCTTTGTCAATTTCACCCACTCTGACGATCATCTCCCTTGTGAGTTGATCCCTGTCGGTGTTTATTTCCTTCGTGAAATAATCACCTCAGATCCATAGATCTAGCACCTAGATCCGATCACGCGGTGGTCCACGGACAGAATAGAGTCCCCGACATAGGCAAGACACCCATGCAAGTAAGGATCCGATAAACGGATCTCGCGTTTGTTCAAAAATGGTGTAAAGTTGTAATCTTTCTTCGGTTAGTCATTGTAAGCCTTATAAAAAGGCGATATTTTTATTTGAATCTCGTCGTAAGCGATTGAAGTTTGTAATGAATTCAATCAATAACAATCGAATCAACTTTCCCCGCGAATAGAAGGTGTTGTAAAAATTAATCAATACAGGTTCTTATGTTGTGTGTGTGTGTGTGACAATTAGGAGTGAATAAAAGAAAGGTGATAGGTTGTAGAGAGATATGTGTAGTGTTTGTGATTGAGTGCAAATAAAAACAAAATGAGATTGAGAGAGGAGAAAGAATCATGAATAAAATGAAGGAAAATAAAGAAAGGAAAATAAAACAAGTAAATAAAAAGCAAGAACACAGAGGAAGATCAAGAATGTAAAATATGGAGGATTAACTAAGATAGGAGGAATCTAGAATAGATCCACTTATCTAATCTTAATCTTATGTGAATAAGTAGGATATAAAGCTAGTTTCAAATAATTTCTAGAATTGACATAAATATTAGCTCCACATTTTGTTCTACTTCATCGGGCTTTTTAAGTGACTATTGAATGAGTTTTGGGCCAATAAATCCCAACCCAATTGGTTTAGGTCATTAAGCATGGAAATACTCCTTGTACTTAATTACTAGGTTAACTTATGCTTTATACGATAGAACCACTTTGAATTTCCAAAGAATTTTTATTGTTGCTCATTTTTCTTCTTTTGCAAAGTTAGTTTTTTTTTCAAATGTGTGTGTGTGTGTGTGTGTGTGTGTGTGTGTGTGTGTGTGTTGAAAAATATTTAGATCAAGAGAACTTGAAAATTATTTTCTACTCTAAGCTCAGCATGTAAAAACTTTATTACTTTAATTAAAAGTTGGACTATAGTAAAGTACCCTACTTTGAAAATTATTTTTTGAGAAATTTATTTAGAGTTATCATAAAAGATTAACTTGGGTATAAAACTAGCTATGAATTAGAAAGTTTAAAATTTCATCAAGTAAATAAATTATTAATTAACTTTATCAAGTTGGCAAGTGAATTAATTTTTTTAAGGGAAAAAGAAAAGAGAAGAAAATATGAAATAAAAATGAAAAAATGGTCAAATGAAAAGAAAAGATGACTAGTCCCCAACCACATACCTAAATTTTGCATTATCCTTAATGCAAACTTTACGATGCATAAAGTAAATCAGAAAGGAAATAAAGCACTTACATTTATTTGATCGAACTTAAACAATGATAAAAATATGCAACTAACATTGGTATGAGGAAGATGTAGCCTACAATTTTTATTTTTACTTTCTTTTTTTTCATCATTTTTCTTCATTTTTTTCATCTCCCTTTTTTCTTTTCTTTTCATCTCTTTTTTCTTTTTTTAATTTCATTTTTTTCAAAATAATAAGAAGCTCTCAAGTGAGAGATGAATAAATTCTTTTTCTTATTATTACGAGACAAAGAGTAAAGATGTAGAATAAAAGATTAAAAATGAAAAGTTCACATTCTACAGCAAATACCACATTATTGCTGAAAATTCTACGCTGGATTTTAAAGAAGTGTAATTTGATAAACTCAATGATGTGCTTAAATTCTATGCACTCCGAGGTTTTAATGATTTCTACAGCATTTGAAGACAGGTATGTTTCTTTTGTTTCTCCTATTAGCTGGTCTCAAATTTGAACTCAAGTTCCCTACGACTGAAATTTTGTCCTAATGCTACCAGTTCTTCTTTGAAAATCTCCTCAAACTCTAGATTCATGTTGAGATATGATAAGCTGGTTATTTTATATTTTCTAGGAACCTAAGCTTATCAGCAAAAAGTTCTTCAAAGCCAAGACTACAAAAACTTGTGTGTGAATCCATAAAAACTAGTTCTGATTCAAATTCCTCCAGTGTCTTGATTTCATCACTGAAAATTTGTTCAAAACTCAGGTCTGACTCACTCTCTTCTTCTAACTCTTCATTTTAATTTTTCTAGATGTAGTTTACTTCTAGGGGTTGATTAGTTGGCTGGCTCCCTAGATTAAAAATATTAAGATCTACAGTCATATTCTCAAAGGGCAGCTTCATTTGACCAGTTCTACAGTTGATCAGAGTATTGAAAGTAGCTAAGAACGGTCTTCCTAAAATGACAAATATTTGACGTTTTGAGATTAGAAATTAGCTGCGTCTCCAAGATTATGAAATCAACATGAAAAATAAACTCCCATACCTTAATCAGAATATCCTCTATCTCTCCCATGGGGATTTTGATGGATCTATCAGCTAACTGTAAAGTGCATCTGGTTGGTTTAAGTTTTCCAACACAAAATTGTTGGTAGACCGAATAAGGAAGCAAATTGACACTAGCCCCTAAATCTAAAAGTACTTTATCAATAAAGGTATTTCCTATAACATTCGAGATAGTAGGACAACCAAGATGCTTATATATCAAAGGTATAGGCTTTGAGAGCATGTCACTAATATTGACAGCGACAAAAATTTTCATCGGAACATTTATTGTTCTCTTCTTAGTGCACAAATCCTTCATAAATGTTGCATAAGATGGAATTTGTAGGATGGCATCTAAGAGAGGGATGTTGACCTTGACCTGCTTGAATGTTTCTAAGATCTTCTTTACTTGAGGAGAGTTTTTCCCAGGCTTGAGTCTATTTGGAAAGGGAGTAATGGGTTTAAACCTATCAAAATTGAGTTAAGGTTCGGTTTAGGTTTTTGGTCATCGGAAGGGGGTGATGGTTAAGCAGAGTTATCAGAAGGAGAGAGAGTTTGTTAAGGTTTAGGAGTTTGACTTGGAGGCATTCTAACTTGATTGTTGACATGCTTTGCTATCGTAGTGAATGGATTGCATTCACTTGAGCTTGGTAAGTTAAACTTGACCCAATATCCTTAGGGTTGGCAACATATTGACTCAGAAAATTTTCCTTCTCTCTTTGACGCACAACACTAGCTAGTTGGCTAAATTAGATTTCTAACCTAGCTATGGCTTGAGTGTTCGAACTAAGCATTTGACTAGTTATTTACATGAAGGAATTTAGAGTGTTAGATGTCTGAGTCAACATATTGATGGTTTGTGTGGAAGCTTTAATCATGACCTCTAAAGCCTTTTCTAGAACACTGAGATGTTTCTCATGATTAGAACTCGGAAGAATAGGATTTACTGCTTGTGATGAAGCGAGGTTGGATAAGGCAAATTGGATTGTTGAAAATTATTTGGTGAGTTGAATGGGATTGTGCTTCCTCTAGAAAATTATTGGGTTGAAATGGGAGTAAGGGTTTTGATTTCCAGAGAGGTTTCCCTAATTCCATGAAAATTTTGGGTGATTTCTCCAACTCGGATTGTAGGTTGGAGAAAACGGATCATTCAATGAAGACATTAACTATGTTCTTCTTTGATTCAATTTTTCCATAATTTCGATCCGAATTTTTTCCACTAAGTCAACAACTGAAAGAGAACATGCTTCTAAAATCCATGAATTAAAGCTCTCACTCAAGTTGTTAACAGTATAGTGATTTCTTGTGGCCGATGAAAACATGGATCTACTCTATTTGTACCCTAATTCACTATAGGTAGCCACAAGTTCATCTACGCAATCTTCGGATATAGCTTGCAATTGAGACATTGCCCTCTCAAATTTGACTATCTTCTATGTGTTGGATTTTTGTATCAAAGTATTAAAAGTGTAAATAATCAATATAAATATGAAATTAAAAAAGTTAGAATTTCCAAGCCTGATCGGGTGCAGTCGTGATATCACTGCCCTAGAAGATAGAGGACCCGCCTATCACCCTGGCGCAGTCGATCCTCTCCCCCTAGCGGTAAAAG
>JBAKGM010000001.1:14179977-14199889 GCA_037177215.1 Asparagus racemosus | reverse complement strand
CCACCTCAATGAAGGCAAGAACACCCCTGCAACTCCACCAACCGGACTGAGAATCGAAGTCCAAGAGTCCGTCGAGACCTCACGCCCACACAGGTGAACGTCAAGACGAGTCACTTTTGGCAGTTTTGATAAAGTAGTCCGTCCTCAGAAGGAGATGTTTTCGTCTAACGATGACAGCGTTATACCTAAGAAGTCGTGCCAACACAAGATGAGTTGCTCCAGCATTCATGCCGATGGTTGTACTATCATGCTGGGGGTACAAATAAATCTCGAAAGAGGAGTTCCCCTAGGAAGCCTACACGTTGCCCCTGTTCCAGGTTAATCAGGACAGTGCTATCAGAGTGTAGCTATAACAAAACAACTCCAGAAAGGGTGTCGGTCTTCGACAGACTTGGTGCAGGAATGTCGAAGCCCAGGTCAAGACACTTCCGCAAGAGAAGCAATGAACTGCCGAGAGTCACCAATAACATGACAGGCAGACAGGCAGAGGGACATCAACTGGTGCCAGTCCCCGAACATCAGACCGGATAACTCGATTGTGCACCGTCACAATTCGACATTCCAATTATGACAAGATCATGAAAGGATTGCCGTCAGATGACGAAGTGTCGGATGCTGGCTCTGCAATGGCTTCCAACAACACAGTTTCGAGCGCGGGACAACCCCGTGAAGTCCTAATGATCAGTGCTGAACAAGTGGCTAAAATGTTCGAAGAAGCGATGGCCAAACAGAAGGAGAACTTCAAGTTCTAAATGGAGATGGCCATGGAGTAGATGTGAGAAATGCATGACCAATAAATCCAAGCACTGACGAACCGCCAAGGGGAATCCAGTCGTCACAACAATGTCAATCAAGTTGACAGCGACACAGACATGGATGAAGACCGTGGCGCTAATAATCCCCCTGAAGAATGAAAGACCTTCGTCAAGTAGTTCCAGAACAAGGAGATGAATTACCGGGATCCGATAACTGAGAAGTTCATCCTCTAAGCCTGCCACAACAACCTATCATTGGATGTACTCGAAGCGATGAGAACAGCACCCTCCACTATCTGAAAGGATCTAAAAGTACGCGGGGAGCAAGCCGTCCTCAAGAGGAAGAAGGCAGAAAGAGGCCAGCCGGCAGCAGAATCTCCAAAACGCAACTTCGTCCTAAGTAGCATGGGGAAGGAGCAGGTGCGAATGGCGGTTGCGATCCAGATGTTCCAGCTAAGCCACAACAGCGGGCACCACAATAGTCGTCACCCCAATGGCAGCAGAGGCCACAGCAGCAGAAGCCCTCCGGCTCCAGATTCCCCAAACTATACTCCTTCAAGGATGATGAAGTTCCCAGAATCTTCAAATACCTCCTGGAGAACAACAAAATATTACTCCCACCAATCGTGAACCGGGAGGAGGCCAACAAGGTCGCGGATCCGAAGTACTACGCCTAGCATAGGGAAGTGCACCACCTGACAAAGGCGTGCTACCATCTCAAGGATAAAATCCAAGCCTTGATCGATGTGGGGATTATTACCTCGAAGCCGTCAAAGGAGAAGAAAGTGGCGGCGAATGCTGTATCTATTAACTTCAAATCGGTACCATTGACTTGGTTTCAACCGGAGCCCGTCATCAAAGTAGGGGTGAACACAGTGAACGATGATCCTCACGGGTAACGTGAAAAGGGTCTTGTACCGCACACCACCTCAAACGGAGAAATTCTGTGGGTCCATCCTGACCTGCTAGAAGATGATTAGTGGGCGGCCTCTTCATCATCCAAAAAGAAGTCGAAGAGAAAGGAGAAATTATGCCATGCCACTTCAGCAATCTTAGAAGAGGGCGATGAACGGATGGTGACGTTCCAACTCTCCGAAGAACAACGTGAAGTCCTTGCCACCATGAGCGGACACGAGTACAGATACAAGTATCCTGAAATTCCTGACCTGAACGCGAAGATATTGACGGAGCTGGGAGTGCCAATAACTCCCCTTACGTAGGCCGAAAAGGCACAACAGTAGGCGGCTACCAAGTAAGACGCGGCTAAGTCGAAGGACAAGCAACCTCAGGAGGTTCAGCTTCTGAAGCAGTCTCGATTCAATCGTCCGATTGGAGGAGACAAATCGGGAAGCTCGGACTCCCCGTATTGCTTTAATGTGATGGTTCAACTGGCAAACATTCCAGCGAGGATCACCCTTTACGAGCTTCTGCGATTGTCCAAGGAGACCCAGGAAGCCTTACAAGAGGCCCTGATAGACTCTGAGATCTTTCTCACTCAGATCAAGCCAGCTCCTGAAGAGCCAGAATCGTCAGTGGCCAAAGAGTGCAACCTTGCGGCTGAATGCCTTCCCTACATTCCCTTTACCAAGGAGGACATGCAGACGAAGAACTCACAGCATGATAGACCGCTATATTTTAACGGGTATATTGGCTCCAGTGAAGTCAAATGGATCTAAGTTTATCTGGGTTCCACTGTGAGAATCATGCCTTTGCGCCTCATGTATAGTCTCGAGAGTCTTGCTAGTAAGCTGGCATCAACAGGCATAGTGATCTACAGATTTAATACCAGTGGGTCTTGGTCGCTTGGTAAAATATGAGTGAAGTGCCAAATGGGAGACCTAAAGTCTGAAGTCATATGTTATGTGATTAACGCAGAGACTTCCTATAACTTATTATTGGGTCGCGCTTGGATCCATAATAATGTTATAGTTCTCTCCACTCTTCATCAGTGTCTGAAATATGTAGACACGAATAATGAAGTCAAGACAGTGGTCGTGAACAAACAACCGTTTAAGAGGATGGAGAATTACTTCACTGATTCCCTCCTCTATGGTGATAAGTCCAATACTGAATCATCGGCTCAGGGCACGGACAGCGGTGGGGAAGCTGATACCGAATCCGGGCTTGATTATGATGGCGGATTTATTTTAAATGACATTGTACCCGTTGTAATCAATCTTGACGATGAAAAATCGTCGGATGAAGGTTGTAATTGGCAACTTGCCGATGAATTAATAAAAGATGATTTAGAGTACTCGTTGTCTTTTGCCGATGTGATAATAAAATTATACGACGACCCCGAGATACACTTGCTAACCCGGCCGTCCTATATAACACAGAAGTAGTTCCGAGATTTTTTCGGGGCAACACTTGTCGTTCCAAGTAGAACAAGTAATGAAAAAGACTTGGTCTACGGTAAAGGAGACACAATTCTGACACCAAACCACTTTTTAGGGGAGGATGTCGATGACAACAGGCCCAGACTTCACTTATTCAGATATAGTCCAGAAACGCTCGACCTCATGAAGAAGTGGGGGTATGACTTTGCGCAAGGGGGAGGTCTTTGCTTTGGACAAGGTTCTCAACTTCCACCCTAAGCTGCGAATGTCCTGAGAGGGAAACCTGACAATTATTACGCATTTAGGAGAGGACTGGGATATGTATCCTCCTCGAAAGACGAATGTTCTTGGTTGATTGACAACCAACTGCCCAATACAGAAGATGGATATTCATCTGACTTCTCCGCTTGGGACTCTGATACCAGTCTTGGTGAGGTCTTCAAGGGTCTGATATCAAATATGGCTACAGCCAACCCCACCACTATGGAGGACAATGAGGAGATGCTAACATGGAAAGACCTGTGGTTTCATCACCTCAATATGCAGTATGGAGATCGGTTCGAGCAAAGAAAACCCCCCACTGAAGACGTAGTCGTTCAGGTCAACATGGGTGACGAAGCTAATCCAAAACCCATCTTCATGGGCGGTAGTCTTCCCCCAGACGAAAAGGAGGAACTAATCACTTTTGTTAGGGAATATATCGACGTGTTCGCTTGGAACTACGAAGATATGCCAGGGCTCGACCCAAATGTGGTAACCCATCGCCTCAATATCAAGACGGATGCTAAACCTGTTAAGCAACAGCAAAGACAGTTTCGTTCACAGATTATAGAGGTAATCGTGGCGGAAGGAAGAAGGCTCATCGAGTCAGGCTTCATCATGGAGATACAACATCTAGATTGGGTGGTAAATATTGTCCCGGTCTTGAAGAAGAATAGGACAATCAGGATCTGTGTCGACTACAAAGACCTGAACACCGCATACCCAAAGGACGACTTTCCCCTCCCGATCACTGATGTCATCATTGACAACATATGTGTATTCGAGAGAATGTATTTCATGGAAGGCTTTTCGGGTTATAATCAAATAAAGATGCACCCGGACGATGCGAAGCACACGGCATTCAGAACTACCCTCAGCATATTCTGCTACACAGTCATGCCATTCGGTCTAAAGAACGCGGGAGCTGCGTACCAGCGAGCGATGGCCAGAATTTTCTAAAAACATCTCTGGAAAATAGTCGAGTGCTACGTTGATGATTTGGTCGTGAAAATCCATGACAAAAATGATCACATTAAAGACTTGAGGACAGTGTTCGAGCCCATGCGAGCTCATCAACTGAAGATGAACCCTGCCAAGTCTTTCCTCGGGATGTCCAATAGTAAATTTCTTAGATTTGTGGTCACTAATAAGGGTATCCACGTTGACTCTGATAAAGTGAAGGTGATATAGGAACTGCAACCTCAGAGAAATCTGAGAGAGCTCAGGGGGTTACAGGGGTGATTGGCTTATATCCGACGGTTCATCTCGAACCTATCCGGGAAATGCCAGCCATTCTCCAAATTGAACAAGAAAGGCGTGTCATTTGTTTGGGACTATGCTTGTCAGAAAGCATTCGAGGATATCAAGGTGTATCTAGCAAATCCTTCTGTTCTCGTCGCACCGCAGTCGGGTAAACCATTTCTAATTTACACTAAGGCAACGGACCATTCATTAAGCATTTTACTGGTGCAAGACGATGATAGTGGTCACGAACAGGCGGTGTATTACTTGAGCTAAACTTTAGTTAGCATTGAATCTCGTTATCTGATGATTGAGAAGCGGTGCCTTGCATTAGTGTTTGCGATTCAGAAAATGCGACACTTCTTGGTTGGGCAGACGATTTATGTTATCTCTAATATAAATCCAGTCCGAATATTCATGACGCAACTAGCCTCCATGAGTTGGCGTTTGGCGAAATGGGCCTTGCTCTTGTCGCAATATGACTTGCACTTGAAATAACAGAAGTCAGTCAAAGGATAAGCGTTTTGTGATCTTTTAGCGGCAAATCTTGATGACGGACGGAGTCGAATTATATGATGACTTGCCAGATGAAGCCCACAAAGTCAACACTACGTCGCATCAACAGATATGGCGGTTGTATTTTGACGGAGCTTCTCGAGCAACTTATGTGGCGAGTACGCCAGGATGTTCTAAGATTTCTGCTGGTGTCGGAGTTGTCTTAGTTTCTCCGGGAAAACATGTGATGCTGCGGGCTTATTCATTAACTGAGCTGTGCTCCAATAATATGGCCGAATACAACGCGTTGCTTATTGGACTCAGTTTCGCCAAAGGGCTGGGGGTCGAACATCTCAAAGCCTACGGTGATGCACAATTAATAGTCAAACAGATCTGTGGAGACTATGAAGTCAGGAATCTGGATCTAATTCTATACCACCAAGCGACTGTTGAGATGGCGGACTCGTTTGAAGAATTTTTCATTGAGTATATTCCGCGCCTCCAGAATGCATACGCAGGCGCGTTAGCAGGGTTAGCAGTGTCATTGGCACAACCTCCCGAGACCGAGCAGTTAGTCACTGTCCGGACCCACCAGCTATTCGTACAAATATATAACGAAGGCAGCAAAGAGGAGGAAAACAAGGGGGTGATTACCAAAAAAGTATACGCAGCGTGAGCCAAATTCGAGCGCCGAGATTAGCGTTTCCCCATAATTGACTACGTCCTACATGGTATTTTGCTAGAGGAAGTGAAGGGGAGAGAATCGATCCGACAAAGAGCTCTAAGATTCTTTTACGATACAGAGACCCGGATGTTATATCATCACGGGTACGACGACCTGCTACTCCGGTGCCTTTCAAACAAAGAGGCGGAAGAGGTCCATAGGGAAGCACATAGAGGGGAATGTGGCGCACACCAGCCTGGTCCCAAACGTTATGATCGCATCAGGAGAATGGGATACTTTTGGCCAACGATGGTCAATGACGCAATTGAGTACGCTTGAAGGTGCCACGCGTGTCAAATTCACGCGAACTACATGCATAAACCTCCAGAGCAATTGTATCCTTCGGCTACATCCTGGCCGTTCGAGATATGGAGAATGGATATTGTAGGTCCTATTTTTCCTCCGTCGGTCAAAGGTGATCGGTTCATTCTCATCATCACCAACTACTTCTCCAAGTGGGCTGAAGCAATCCCGCTTAAAGAGGTTGAGACAAGCAATGTTATCAAGTTTATTAAACATCACGTCATTTACCGACATGGCGTGCCAAGACGGATCTTACATGACAACTGTCCTAAATTCATCAGCAATGCCTTCATCAGGTTTTGTGAAAAATTTAAGATCCAAGATGTCTCGTCGACAGCCTACAATCCCGCTGCAAATAGATTAACAAGACGATTATCAAGATTTTGTCAATGCTTGTGAAAACTAACAAGCGAGATTGGGACGATAAACTCGGAGAAGCACTCTGGGCATATCGCACCACTATACGCATGCCAACTGGAGCGACACCTTACTCTCTGGTCTACGGATGCGAAGCAGTTCTTCCACTAGAAGTCTAAATCCCGTCACTTTGCATCTCCCTCGCAATGGAGATGACAATCAAAGAACAACATCAGAAACGCCTCGAAGAATTCGAGATGTTGGATAAAAAGTGACTGCAAGCTCAACAACGCATTGAGTTCTACCAAGCCAGAGTGTCGAGAGCTTTCAATAAGAAAGTACGCTAGAGGAGTTTCAAGGAAGGAGATCTGGTCCTCACTGCTCAACGGCCGATAATCCTCGACTCCAAAAAGAAAGGTAAATTCGAACCCAAGTGGGAAGGACCGTTCGTAATAGAGACAGTCTATTCGAACAGTGCATATCGCCTGATTACCCAGAATGGTGACAGGCAATTAATGCTGATAAATGAGAAGTTCCTAAAGAAATACTATCCTTAGTATATTCGGGATAACCCGTTTCAATGGGAAGTTCCTCGTGGGATGTTTCACCCACTTCTTTCGAGGATAACCCTGAATTTATCCTCCACAACAAATTCCCTCACCAATTAAACTCATTGATGGTGGGCTCACTAAAATTTTCTGATCCAAGCTACCAAAATCCCCTCTTGATTTCTTCCATGAACAAGAGGTCTACTCAAAATTTCTTTCACGCTGGAAACAGGATAAAAATCTTTCCTCTCTACCAACAAGAGATAGGATACAAAACCTTCCTCTCTTGTTTTACCTTCACTGGAGATAGGAAAAAAATTCTTCCTCTCCATCATCGGAGATAGGAAACAAGATCCTCCTTCCTTCCCACGAGCAAGAGATAGGATATAAAATCGTTCTCTCTTATTTTGAGCCAAATCAAATAACGAAATGTAAAAGTTATCTGAATCTTTCTGATTCTCGGAGTGGAGATCCCACTCTTAGTTTCACTTCTTAAGATTCTCGAAGTGGAGATCCCACTTTTAGTTTCTTTCGCACTGGAGATAGGGCAAAAACTCTTCCTTTCCAGCAACCGGAGATAGAAAACAAGATCCTTCTTCCTCTCCACTAGCAAGAGATAGGAGACAAAACCTTCCTCTCTTATTTCAAATTCATCCTCTAACTGGAGATAGGAGACAAGATCCTCCTTCCTCTCTACCAGCGAGAGATAGGATACAAAATATTCCTCTCTTATTTCGAATTCGTCCCCTACCCAGAGGCAGGAGACAAGATCATCCTTCCTCTACACGAGCAAATGATTGGAGACAAGATCCTCCTTCCTTATTTCGAGCTCATCTTCATTCAGAGACAGGACAAAAATCCTTCCTCTCCATCATCGAGAAGTAAAACATAAAATTCTTCTCTTCCCACATCAATATTTTCTGATCCTTCAATCTAAGATTCATCTTGGAGAATTTGATCCTGAATTCTAAGCAGGGATAGGTCAACGCCTCACACGTGTCGCCGGGTTAGTCTATTCCCGTGAAAAAGGCAAAGTCTACATATTCGACATCATAGCATGAAGCCTAAGAGAGTCTCCTTCTTTTAGCACAACATTACGTACGGAACGAATTTGAACAATGTGCATGCTAGCTCGATTCAAACGATAATCGGTAAAGGCACATTAAATCCGTTGAGGGCTAGGGGTTGGCCAAAAATCCCAAAATCAATGCCTAACATACGTTGCCGGGTAGTCTCTTGCCCGTAAAAGAGTGTCAGGCCTATGTATTCAACATCATAGCCTGTGACGAGGACTTATTTTGTCCGTGGATCACCGCGCAACCCCGATCCAAATAGAAATCCAGATGCTGGATCTGCAGATCTGAAGCATTTAGTTCACAAAGAAAATAAAACACTGACGGGGATCAATCTCACGAAGGAGATGATCGCTGGAGTGGGTGAGATCTACTAGGAGAAATCACACACTGACCCTGAGTCTAAGACGTAGCTTAGACTTGAGGGTGGATCCGCAAACTTGACCTAGATCGTCGTAGATCCGAGCTCGAGTCTCTACCTCGCTGCATAGATCTGGCATGGACTGAACCGCTCGCTAGCACGAGACGTAGATCTGACCTTTTGACCTTTGCCGGCACTTGGATCTGTGTGAAAGAGCTCGTGCAACTCATGCAAAAATCTCCCAAAATTCCAACCCTTGAAGTGAGAATACCCCCCTCCTATTTATAGCAAACAAAAGAGAGGGGGGGTTGCTTCGGCCTTGGCCGAAGCAGTTTCGACCTTGGCCGAAGCAATCTTCGACCAAGGCCGATGTTCTTTCAGCCCAGACCTGCTCCTTCAATGTTCGGTCAATTTTTCTCCTATTTTGACCTGTTTTCCAGTGTTTTCGAGCTCGGTTGATTGTTCCGTTGATTCTAGAATCCGATTGGCATAGTGTCATCGCTGGAGTTTGGTTAATTCCGTCACGTCGATGCTCGAGTCTGATCAACACGCCTCATTGAATCCCGCTGACCTGGAGCTTCGTCATTGCATTTATTCTACGATACGTCGCTCTGTTGACTTGTACGCCTTGCTGACTTACTTCATGTATTCGTCGGCTCGCTTTGTACAGTTTGTGGCGTGATTGCATCGTCAGTGGTTCTTGGTCGTATCACTTGATAGTTCGCCGGTCGCAAACCCACCGTCACGAGTCTTGTTCGGGCACTGATAAGCAGTTTTCAATGCCTACAATCACGCCGTTCTGTTTGAGCTCGCTTCCATCCAGTTGTGCCGACTCAGAGTTCAGTTGTTTGTTTCGCTGATTCCAGAACTTGATCACCGTAGTATCATCGCTTGGATTCAGTTAATTTCATTCTGTTGACATTCGAGTCTGGTCGACTTGCCTTGTCAAATCTCGCTGACCTGAAGCTTCGATATGTCGCTTCGTTGACTCATACACCTTGCTGACTCACTTTATGCGTTCGTCGACCCGCTTTATACGTTTTGTGGCGCAGTTACATCGTCAGCAGTTCTTGGTCGCATTGCTTGATGGGTCGTCGGTTGTGAACACATCGTCACGAGTCTGGTTCAGGTACTAGTAAGCGATTTTCAACGCCTACAGTAGTCATAACCAACTTGGCAAGCAAATCCGCAAGGTAAATTGGGCTTAATATAACATTCAGTCTCGTTTAGCCTAGCAACAAGGTGACCTTGTCTGATATTTACCAATCAGTTGAAACACCGGCTGGGAAAGCAAGTGAAAACTTCATTGATTGTGCCATCTTCAAACTCATCCCTGAGGCTTATATCATCGATCTCGGGAAAACAACAGTAGAGGCAGTAATGATCTTTGTTCTGAAGAAGTCTACGAAACCCTATAGGATATTTGATCATCCACTTCGAACGTTCATACCTCTAGAGCAATGAAACACCCTCTCCACTTGGTGTAGTAGCTGGCACCAATGAATAGTAGTGTAAAGTGAACCATGTCACTAGATATGTATATGGTAGCTCCACTCTAGGGTTTGGGTCCTAATCCCTCAGGCAACCATCTTCCTACTTTAGGTATTCGGTAGCCAATTCTCTCAATTCGTGATGAATACAACTAACCATCGCCAGAAAAAGGGCCAAGTTATACCAAGTAGCAAGCAACATGGCAGGGAATAACACCTTGATAGAGATACGAGCCTTCGGTCGAGTAGGCACAACGCAACCCTTCAACAAAATCGAGAAGAATACTACAAGCAGAGCCAACTCAGGTATTGGCTCTTTGGCTTGGTGATGGAAACTATCAAATTTATTGCTGGCATGGAATCTAATTTTGTCTGATTCAGTGGTATGAAGTACTTGGCCATCCTTGAAGATTCGAGTCCAAATTTTAGCCTCTGCCACAGAATGGAACGAATCCATGTTCCCCTTTTTACTAAAATTTGGGAATAAATATTTAGCCTAAGGAATGCGAGCTATGGTAGAATCATGTCCGTCCTTTGACAGATAAGAAAATGGCAAACCAATTCTCAGAATGCCTCTCCAACTTGAATAGTTTGTGAATAAGTGCTCCACTTTGCATTAGTCAGAAAGAATTCTTCATAAGGATGATCTCCCATGGCCAAACACGACACTTCAAACATCTCGTGCAAAGCGATTCCTATCTCACCCGCCAGAGTGAAAAAATTATTGCCATCAACATTGTACAGCTCCAAGATGTCGTACGACATAGGTGCATAAATCGCTGCACCGAATTTTGAGGCTCTTACTGCTGAGTAAAGCCCCGATCTTCTTAAAATCCCCTCAAAAGTGACGAGAGCGAAATTCACCAGACGGGTCCACCATTAGGTATCCGTCGATTTGATCCAATTGGGGAATCTAGTATCCCCATTAGGATATTGTGCACTAGTCTTTGCAAGTTCATTCCCAAAAATGTTTGGGACAATAACAACCTTGTTAACGAGAGCGTCCTCATGAACGAAGCTCGGACGCAGGCCTATGATATTGACTCCATAAAGTATCGCTTGACGAAAGCCACCGTCATATTTCAAAGAGCCCAGCTTGATGCTATCTTCCTTATTGGTGAGAGTATATCGCATGAGGGGAGGCATGACGAGAGGCTACAAGTACATGAAGGCTATTTGATGCTCTATCTTCGGCAAGTAATAATAGTGATCCCCTTGGATATAGTACCAATGCTCCTTCGCTCAATTGAAAATGGAAGTGCCATTGGGATTGCTATCCCTAAATAGAAATGAGTCATCCCCGACATATCCTTGTTGGGGATGGAGAACTTAGAGTTCGTGATGATTTCCCACAAAGTTTGATAATCTCCTGATCGTATAGTCTCAATCCTTTCTTGGCTACTTCCCTCTAGAAATAGAGGGACGCTCTCGTCAAAAGCATGCGTCATCTCAGAGTCACGTGTCCCATCATAACTGTAGTGGTTATGGTAGTCAACAGGAGCCTTCGAATAACAAACTGCATAGAAGGCAAACAAAAAATGAGTTAGAGGGCAAAGATCGAAGGAAATCAACCAAGTCTTCACACTCAGATGCGAAGTTCACCATAGATGAACTTGACTCATAAGTGAAAGTCATCCCTATCAACTAAGTGTTGACAAGATGAGCTAAGTTCACAAGAAAGTAGTGAACTTCAGCATTACAATCAAACTCACTCAAGAGATGACATGGATCAAACTAGCGAACTTCGTTCAAGTGAACGTCACCCAAGACAATTGGCAAGCCTTGCTCAAGCGAAGGTCACCCAAATCAAACTAGCGAACTTCACTCAAGCTAAGGCTGCTCAAGTTAGAATAGCGATCTTTGCACAATCGAAGTTTCTTATAGAAGCCCAAAAGGCTAACAATAATGAGCTCCGCCTGAAAAACAAAAATCGCTACATCAAGCGCTGTTAATAGCTACTAATGGAGCTTCATTGCCGTCGACAGAAACTCATCGTAAAGACCACAAGTGGTCATAACATTTGCACCTTTAGAAGTGAATAGAGTTTGAAAGTGCCCTAAGACACAGTTCAAAGCCTGATGGACTGAAATTTGATGGATCTGAAGATCTCCATGAGTGGGTTCGAAGCTTACCCATGGCCATTTCTAGTTGTGCCGGCACATATTCTGCTCTTGGCCGACAAGCTCCCCTATCAGTGCCTCTTCCTCTAGAGATTACACCATGAGAAGCCATTAAAGATCAGTCTTTTGGGTTCTAAGAAAACTGGGTTTTTGAGAAAGATAGGGTTTTTGAAATCAAAGTGAAGAAGAAAGAAGGCAAATAGTCCTATTATAAACTGATCCCGAACTTCGATAAAGGCTTTCACCCTTAACTTCGCTGAAGATCTTGCTCTGAACTAAGCCAAAGATTCTCGCATTGAACTTTGCTGAGAGTCTCATTCTGAATGAACTTCGTCACAATTTTAGGTGCAGATTTTGAGGATTTAAATTTTGAATTCCCAGGCTGAGTTTCACCTAACCGACTTGCTAAGCTTCGCCTAACTGACTTACCGAGCTTCGCCCAGCTGACTATTTCTCAAGTAAGTGAACTTTACTCCATTCAGTTTGACACTATAGTAAACTTCACTAAAATGACATAGTGAATTTCGCTAAGTCTCCAAATTAAGAAAAGTTTAACTCAACTTGTTTGAGACCCTATATGGTGAATTTCACCAAATTGAGAAAATTCTAACTCAATTTGTTTGAGATCCCGATTCGGTGAACTTCAATTAGACCCTCGCCAATATAAGGAAGCTTGAGCTTCACTTCCAACACAATAACTCCATGCTGAGTTCAAGTGTGCTATAGAAGTAAAGTTCACATAGATCAAACATATGAAGATGGACAATTTTAGAAAAAAGCTAGTTCATTTTTATTGATCAAAGACTCTACTACATAAAGGTGACATTCAGACTATCCAATTATAGGGATGATGAGTATTTATTACTATTTGCTACTACCCTATACTCCTAACTATGGGTAAATGTGAAAACATACACGAGCTACACCAAGCTCTAGCCTTTGATCCTCCGATCTCACAAGACTTAGGGAACGAAAATTTTTCCTATGTAGAAAAATATCTCCTGTTTACTCGTCCCTAGGCCTATGCCAGGAGATGAGAAGAAGTTGATTAATAAGAAGTGCCTCCGTTGCTCCCAATTGAAGCATGTCAAGAGGAAGGAGCACTTCTTGCAACCAAATTTGACGTTGGGCTTATATAACCACACGACGTCTAATTACATTGTAGGTTCACATTTGTGAAATCTAGTTACTATCGGAGTCCTTGCTTGTGGAGCTCCAATGATCTTTCTTCAACCGCCATTTCAGTCGTCGAATAGTCTTATATAGAGTGTGGCATTCGAAGCTCCACGCATCTCTATCGCGATTCAACTCGCCCTAAGCTATTGACCGATTCTCTACAATCTGCTCGAGCTCCACCTTCTTAGTCGACAATTGATCCACTAGTCAGTGAAGTATGTGGAGTTCATCCACTTGATTGCCCTTTACTTGGGCAAGCTCCTATTGGAGCTATTTTATTTCTGCTCCTATATCGAGGAGCATCTCTGATCTAAGCGATGGAGACTTAGACATTGAGAAGAAGATGAAGAATAAGATAGAGATGAAGATGATGAAGTTGGAAGGAAAATCATCTAATTTATAGCCTTTTTCGAATTCAAACTTTTGAGGAAATTGCATCTTTTGAGATTTGATTGGACTGGATAAAGAGGGTAAATCTTAGTCTAAAACTCGATCAAATCTATAGCGGATCTTATGAATCTTCAACCAAGATATCTCAGCCACAGATCATGACGCAAATCTAGAGGCGATATCCCAACAACTATCACTAGTTAGCAAATTTTGCTAATCAATGAACTTCGCCCACATAGCCCAAAGTTAAGCGAACTTCATTGGTACCCAGAATCAATCAAACTTCGCTGATTTCTCAACTTTAACAATAGAGAAGGTGAACTTCATTCCAAGCATAGAGTTGGATGAGTACAAATATCATTGAGCCTTCAATATGAGTCTACAACAAAGAAAGCTATGTTCAACAATACACCTCTGGCAACCAAGTAGACTGAATATGACTTTCAAACCCAAACAAGACGACTTGAGGTACGTTCAACAATATACCTCTAGCTATTACCCAAAGTATTTCAATTTTAGCTACAAGTTAAAATGTAGGATCTTGAAACTTTGTGGGCGGTCTTGTAGATGGTATAGCATATTTCTATGTAGGCTAATGTTTAGTTTGGATCTAAGATGTGAACACCCATGGGCTAAACACTTTGAATGGGCCCAAAATCAAGCTCAAAACAAGCTGTAGCGAAGGTCACTCAACATAATATGTGAACCTCGCTATGCAGCCCATCTCGACTCAACCCGACCAAGTCAAGAATGGGTCGACTCTTAAATAGCTGAAGTGGACCTGGCCACGCAGCTTATCTCAACTTGAATTGACCAAGTCAAGAGTGGGTCAACTCCTAATTCACGCCCCAGGCCGAGTCAAAAGGTGTCATTAGTCGACCAAATTATGAGTCAAATTCTATGCTAAATTTGAACTCATAAATGAAGTTTGCTAATCATTGAACTTCGCTCATAACAAGCCAAGTAGCCATGTCATCCACAGTTCCGGAGAAGGCTCTTGCATGTCAAAGCGAGCCTTGCCCAGACATCTTCAGTGAACTTCACCAAATCAGTGAACCCCACCAAATAGCCATCAAAGGGCTACTTTCAAGGGAATAACCACTTCCTGACTATCTCCTATTTTGATGGCCACTTGATCCGTAATTAAAGGCCATTAACTTTCTCTTTTAGCCTATAAAAGGAGAGGAGATTGCTCATTTTGAGGGATCTAATCAGATCATAGAGAGATTAGCACACACGCATAAAGAGATTACTAATCTTGCACTTACGATTCTATTGAGCAGAGGTGCTAAGAGAAGATTGGGATATCTTCCAAGCAACTAAGTTCTCATCAACAGCAAAAAGCTCATCATCTTAGTCAATGCATCAACAGAATACAAGATCGACGTTCCATCAGCATACAGAAAAGAACCCCTAGGAAATATAAATTTTTTCTGAGTTTCATTGTAAGTCTTTCAATTATAATATGTATCAATTTCTATAAAGGGCCCAAAAATATATATAATTGCACACTAGGGGAAACGATAGGGTATTTAAGAGTAATTAATCTATTTGCATAACTGAAGGTATTTAAGAGCTAGTTTTAAAAACTTTAGAGTATTTAAGTGCAAGTTTTTAAAACTTTAGGGTAAACAAATGAGGGTATATAAGTGAAAAATTTAAAAACTTTAGGGTACATAAGTGCTGCCAAAAACAACTGAGGGTATATAAGTGCATTATGGGTCAAACTATAGGGTATGTGTTAGAACAAGTGCACAATAAAGCAAAAATAATAGTGAAGAACAAGCGCAAGAATAAACAACAAGTAATCGCAAACATAGAGATTTACGTAGTTCACCCAATTGGGCTACATCCACGACAGAAAAGTCAGAGAAATTTCACTATCAAAAGAAAAAGAAGTATAAGGACAAGGTAATAGCCTAAACCCTCAAACTATCCCTTTCACACCCTCCTATTCTCATAATCCAACCCTAATCTAAACTCTCTCTATTTTAATATATAGGAGACCACAATCAACCAGGAAAGAGGTATCCAAAACTTGGTAGAAGCTGGAGATCAAAAGAAAAAAAATGAACGGATGAGATTAAATCATCAAAAATTGCAATTGGCGTCATAACCATCGATGGTCAAACACAACCATCGATGATCTCCTACAGTCCATCAATGGTTCCCTATAATCCATCAATGGTTCAAAATCCTATTTTTATTTTTCTCTGATTGTTTATTATAACCCATCGATGATCGAAGTGACCATCGATGGTCTCCTCTTGACCATCAATGATACATTGGCTGAATTGAAAAATCAGAGGGTTTTGAGGCATAATTTCAATAAATCTCCACCTTGACTCAATGACCTGAATGAGTTCTCAACTTCCTCAATAGTGTACTACCAACGCCTCTACAAATCCACCCTACGGTGCCTCAACGTTCTTCGACATGAAGCAAGTCCAAACAAAGCTTGAACTTGGCTACCGATAATGACTTCGTCAACATATCTACCTGATTATTATTGGCGGTAATCTTCTTCAAGACTACTATTTTTTCCTTAGCAATCTTTCTAATGAAGTGATATCGAACCTCAATATGCTTCAATTTTGAATTGAATACTGGATGCTTTGCCAAGTGAATTGCACTTTGGCTATCACAATGAACAAGAGTAATTTCCTACTCAACTCCCAATTCACCAAGAAAATATCTTAATCATATTGCTTCTTCCACGACTTCTGTAGCTACCATGAACTCTACCTCTGTAGTAGACAATACAATAGTAGGTTGTAAAATTGACCTCCAGTATATAGAACCTCCTGAAAGAGTGAAAATATAACCTGTAGTTGATCTGCGCTTATCCAAATCTGAATCAACATATCCAGTGGCAATGCAATCCGCATCACTATCTCCACCAAATACAAAGCCAACAACTGAAGTTTCCCTTCAAGTATCTAAGGATCCATTTTACAGCTTGTCAGTGCTCTTTTCTAGGATTTACCATATACTTACTAACAACACCTACTACTTGTGAAAGATCCGGTCGAGGACAAAGCATCGCATACATGATGTTGCCAACTGCACTCGCATAAGGTACCTGAGACATGTAGTCACGATCTGCATCCGTGTTAGGTGATAATAATGTTGATAACCTGAAGAGAGTTGCAAGCAGAGTGGTAATCGGTTTCGAATTATGTATATTTAAACGAGAGAGGACTTTCCCAATGTAGCTTTTCTATGGCAACCACAACTTCTTTTCTTTCCTATCTCTAAAAATTTCGATGCCAAGAATTTTCTTTGCAGCTTCGAAGTCCTTCATCTCAAATTCTTCACCAAGTAGAATATTTAACCTGTTCACCTCGGATTGATTCTTAGCTGAGATCAACATATCATTGACATACAATAGCAGCTAAATGAAGGAATCATTGTTCAATCTTCTGAAGTAAACATATGCGCCATATTTGCTCCTACTGAACCCACGACTGATCATGAAGGTATCAAATTTTCTGTACTATTGACGAGGAGATTACTTCAAGCCGTATAGAGATTTCTTTAGCAAACAAACATGATTTTCATTTCCTTCAATTACAAAACCCTCAGGTTGTTGCATGAAAATTTGCTCTTTAAGTTCACCATGCAAGAAAGCTATTTTGACATCAAATTTCTCTAACTCTAAATAATGTACTGCAATCAGTGATAATAGAATATGAATGGTGGTGTGCTTAACAACAGGTGAGAAAATATCATTGTAATCAATACCTTCAACCTGACCGCAGCCTTTTGCAACTTGCCGAGCCTTATATCTTACATCTAAAGTACCTGTAATGCCTTCCTTTTCTTGAATACCCACTTACATCCAATGATTCTTTGTCCTTTAGGAGGGACTACTAAATCCCAAGTTTGATTTTTATGGAGAGATTCAATCTCATCATTCAAGCAATCAACCAATTTGCAAAATCATGTGACAAAGAGGCTTCTAAAAAACTGCTTGGTTGTCCTGTATCGCCTATCTCTTGAGCTGCCGATAATGCATATGCAATGGCTAAATCTTTATATCTCCTAGGTGGCTAAATCTTTTAGTTCTGTGCATGACTGTACTAAAGCTGACAAGCTTTTACTTGTCACGAACGCAGTGCTCACAAAAATCTATCTTTTTTGTACTCTGACCACAAAAAAATCTCCTCTTGCTAACTATAGTCATGCCCCTCTCGCTCATATGACCCAATCTTTTATGTCACAACTTGGTGGCGTCGATCTTTGACAACGACGATGTAGTAACAATAGCAGCACCTGTAACTATCTTTCCTTGCAAGATGTAGAGATTTCCTAACCTTTTTGCTTTCATGATAACTAGAGCACCTCTGAAAACTATCAAAACTCCACCTTTAGCTGAATACTTGCACCCATTAGCTTAAAAGGTGAGAAGGGAGATGAGATTCTTCATCAAATCTGAAACATGATGAACATCTGACAATGTCCTCACAATACCATCAAGCATTCTAACTTCAATTGTACCAAGGCCAATCTTACAATGAGAATCATTTCCCACAACGACAACTCCACCTTCAACTGATTTGTAGGTAGAGAACTAATTTCTATTGTAGCACATGTGATAAGTACAGTAGGAGTGTAAGACTCAATCATCCTAGATCTACCTGAATTTGTAGCTAAGAGAACAAGATTATCAGAATCATTCTTGACATAAGCATAATGACATCTTGTAACTCTCCAATCATTAGATAATTGAAAATGACAAGTTAGTTTTTTAACCAGTTACCATTTACTTGTTAGCCCTTTTATCACTAGTAGAAAATGGCCCTTGGCGTTGGGATATTGGTGACGTGACGTCGACACGTTGCTAATGACTACATCGGTGACAGGCTAGATTTCGTCACCAAAGCCCTGTCGCCAATGTAAGCACTGGTAAAGGGGTGCCTCCCATCACCAATGACTCATGTTGTTGATGTACACAACAACAGGTATCCCATCACCAAAGATTGGGTTCACCTGACAAAGAAACGCTAACCCTAATGTTACTCAGCCCCCCTTTTCATTCCAACAAAAAACCACAGCAACCCTCATTTCTCTCCTCTCCCTTAAAATAACGCTGCTCACCACCCGCTTATCACTCACCGCTTGCTCGTCGCTCGTTGTTCGTCATCGCCTATGCTTCGCTCTCTGGTGAGTCGCCTGCTCATCACTCTCCCACTCATCGCCACACGTCGCTCTCCTGTGAGTCGCTCGCCATTGTTGCTGCTTTCAACTCAACCCGCTAGCATCGTTGCTCCCTCTAGACTGCCTGCCACTGCTACTACTCCCTCCAGACAGCCACCAACTCGTCTCCAGTCATCACCGACTGTGCTACCAACAATCACCACCTCCTTCTGAACTTTATAAGGGTAAATTTCTATTTTTTTTAATATTCTTGTAATTTTTAGATTATTTATTCAATTAATTATATTATAATTTAAATATTTTGTAATGATTATTACCCTAAACCTAATTACCTTAATTTTAACCCAAATGACAACTCAAACCTTAAAAGAAAATAGTAAATAATTGAACTAATACCCTAATAATTCAAATCTCCCAAATAATTACCCTTATTTAGTTTTATACATAAATATAAATGACACCCTAAAACCACAAACCCAATTTAAAAAAGGGTGAATTAATCACACACACACACACACACACACACACACACACACACATATGTGTGTGTGTGTGTGTGTGTGTGTATGTATGTATATGAGTGTGTGTATATGGGTAAAATGTTTCTAAGATGCCACCTTAGGGGGCATCTACGGATGCGCAATCCTAGCCATCCATTCATCTAAGTAGAGATTAATCTCAGCCCTCCATTCAAAAACCCTTCCCCCCAAAATCCTTTTCCCTCTTTTCCTTTCTTAGCCCCCACAAAAAAACAGTCCCTAACAAAACTAGATCTCAGATCTCAGCCTGCCCTAGCCACCCCGCAGTCGCCATTCACCCGGCCCTGGCCACCGTCTTCATTCGCCCCCTGCCCGTTGGCCCGCCCTGCCTGCCCATCTCGACCACCTGCGCTAGCTGCCAGCACCCCCCGGCCACCCAACCGCAGCCCGCCTAGGTCAACCACAGCCCTATCTCCTCGCCTTACCAGATCCGCGATTGATTCTCATCGGTGAGCCTAGCGACTAGCCCTCATCAGCATGCTCTTCTATTGTTCCTTATCAACTAGGGTTTTGATAGTCGCAATTGACGTTGACTGATTCCTTCTCATCAATTAGGGTTTTGATCATCGCAATTGACCT
>JBAKGM010000001.1:14155652-14176187 GCA_037177215.1 Asparagus racemosus | reverse complement strand
GGCGCCGCACCTTGGTGCACAAGTGCAGCGCCAAGGCGCTGCACTTGGTGCGACCAGTGCAGCGCCCAGGCGCTGCACTTGGTGCACCCTGTGCGGCGCCAAGGCTGTTTTGCCGTTTCGCCGTTTTGTCGTTTCCCGGTCTTTTTTCTGACTTTCCAGCTGAATCCCTGTATGTTTGGGCTTGTTTTCTGGTGTTTTGTCGAGTCCGGAATTGAGTCGGTCGATCTGTAGTTCGTCGTCGCTTGCATTCGCGTCGACGTTTGAGTCCGATTGATTCGTTCGCTCGTCGTCGCTTACGTTCGCGTTTGACGCTCGAGTCCAATCAACTCGTTGAGCTGATTTCCTACTGATTTGGAACGTGACCGTCGGATTTATTCCGCGGTACGTCGTTCCGTTGGCGCGTACGCCGTGTTGACGTGTACGCCGTGCCGACTTAGTACGGACGTTCGTCGACCCGCTTCATGCGTTCGTGGCGTTTGTTACGTCGTCAGTCGCTTCATGCGTTCGCGACGTCACTACGCCGTCAGCTGTTCCGTTGCGTCAGCTAACGGTTCGTCGGCTGACGGTTCGTCGGTTGTGCCGGTTGACGGTTCGTTGGTTGCGAACCAACCTTCACGAGTCTAATGCGGGGACTGGTAAGCGATTTTTTTAACGCCTACAGTGATCAGCTATCAGTGGGAGGTTCCCAAGATAACAGTTGCTTTTTGACTCGCCTGGTGAAAAGACGAGAAGTTCTGCCTTTTGACTCGGCCACACAAGATGTCAGTCACCTAATTGGTTGAGAGCAGTTCTTTCTAAGTCGACTGAAGAGGGTGGTCGACTTGTACCGTCTTTTGACTCGGCTACGCAAGATGTCGGCTCGCTTGAGTCAGCCGTGTTCGGTCTTTGATCTCCTTAGAATGTTGAGTTAGTTGGATTAAGCATAATGCTAGACACTTGTCTGCTATTGAGTAGATATTAATATTTAGTAATGAAAGCACCATAACAGAAGGTAATTCAGAACAGTGGTGTCATAGCTACCTTCTCGCGATAATGTTTCTTAAAAAGGAGGGATCAAAATCTATTAGAAAGTAATATAACATATTATGAATAGTTAGAAGATGTCGTGGAGATATTCTACAGTTATGGTTGTCCAAATAAATGCAAATACATTATATTTATGATTCGCTGGTGTTTTGCGAAGAAGCAAAATGATTCTTACGAATTTACAATTATCAATCTCGATAAAGAAATAGCTAGTGACGAGAAGTTCATATTTGCATCCCAGGTGGGACAATACTTCTATGTGAAAAATCCTAGGGTTTAAGACGAGTGGGTCATTTTATGTAAGGATCCTAGAGATTATATTCAACCTTCTGCCAATGAAGATGCTGATGAGAACTATATACATAATTTCAGTAAACTAGATGCATCAGTCTAAGAATTCTCTTATCCGCAAAACATAGTGTTTGATTTGGATGCTCCAACGACTTGGGCTAATATTCCAAATATTATAATAGGCTAAAAAATAGTTAGATGTAGTAGTGTTTGAATGTAACATCTCATGATCTTTTAATACTATGTAACTTACATATATTGCAGACTTATCTTTTTTTTCAATGGGCCAACATAAATTGCATATGAATATATAATATTTTATTTGCATGTTAAACATTCAACTTGCATATGTCTAGAGATTTGAGTATGAGGCTATTTCATAGCCTCGACGATGACCAACCAGGTCAAATTTGCATTTCTCAGGTTCTTCAGCACATGTACCCTCTAGGGTAGATCCACACTTAGAGGCAGAGCTAACATCACCTCCTGTTATAGGTATTTTTAGTAAAATATTTTTTAGTTTTGTAATATATTCACATGTACTGATTATTTCTTTTATTTGTTTAGGTGAGAGTGAGCAGCCATCGCCCTTGTTCCCTATTGAGCCGCCAGTCCTCCGATCATATACTCAAGGGATTGAGCACGAGCCTTTACCACCACAAGGAGAGGAGTAAAGATGCGGTCATTATGAGAGATCCCTTATGGCACAAAAAAGGCGAGATGCCTGGAAGCTACTAATTGTTGCTATAATAGCTACAGTGGATAGTGAAATGCAGTGAAGATTGGGTAGATTTAATATTTTAAATCTTCTAAGTTTGCCAAACTAATATTTATTGGTTTTTCTCAAGTGTAGATAAAAGTCAAAGAGACTGATTACTTTTTATTTCTCTCGTATGATTGACTTATAATTTTGCACTTTTAAGTTACTAATACATTTGCTTTTCTTTATGGCTTTGTAGTAAGAGAAGTTTATAAGAAGAAAGGTCATAAGGGGAGTGAACTTAAAAAGAAATTCCCACCAGATGGCTCGTGCCATTTTAAGATGGGAAAGAAATTGGCTTCCTACAGATGAATGGGCTAATCGGTTTACTTCATATCTCAGGTGTTTGGCATGGAGAAGCAACTATGCTAACCTATATTTTAGCCTGAGTAGCTGTCCTTTAACTCCCTAGGATGAGTATATAGAGATTGTTGGGTGATTTAAAACTACTTTCTCCCTTTCATTTATTTTTTACTTTTATAGTCAATTGTCCTACTTATATAGATGTCAACTTGTAGAGATACTTCAATATTAAAGATAATCTTGTAGTGTGGGATTTTTTTTATTTGTGTTTGGTGGAAAGTTCAAGCATGCCCTCAGGGAATAGAGGCACAAGATCAAAAAGAAATACTTCGAGGCATACAAAAAGGATTGAGAGAGGTTCTACAAGCGAGATAAGAGAATTGACAAAGAAGATCTTGCTGCACTTATGGTATTGTGGAGCTAATAAAAACACAAGGCAAATCTTATTTAAGTTACATTATTCACATTGCTTATGATACAATTAATGTACTAAAATGGTTGTACTTATTGAAGTAAAAATGTGTGACAAATAAATAAAACCGAGATGCAAAGGAGTACGATCACCATACATGGACTACTTTATTTGAACATATTGCAGATCAATATTGTAGAATGACGGTATAAATATTTTATGTTTTTCTATTATCTATAAATGCTATTTATTTCACAGGTAAAACTAATAAATAAATCTATAAATCTCATAACTCCTCTTTTATTCCGCTTCCTAAACTGCATACGAGGACTTTTACTATAGTAAAAAAGGAGTATGCTTTCGATGATTAAAAAAAAGCAAAAGCTGTAGTTGGTTAATGATATGTTGGTAATTTAATTTTATGAATAACTTTCAAGTTCTGATGTGTCATTGACATTATCTATGTACCTGATAATTTAAATTTTATTTTGATCTTTTTTGTTTTTTAGGAAGCGTTGGATAATATGTATGCAGAGATTGTTGCACAGAGTCAGGAGCCCCTTATTGTAGAAGAAAATTACAAGGTGAGCCATTTCATTTATGGACTTCTCAAGAGAGGAAGGACCAAGTGGTTGGGAATAGGAGTTCAAAGGCTATCCACACCATTCCAGCCCTCAACGTCGATGGCAGGTTCTACTATGCCCTCAGTGACAGCACCATAAATGTCACTGGAGGACTGCACTCAGCAGGCGATGCAGCTTGTTTCATTGGTAATGAGACATTTGGATAGTCAGATTTCGAGGAGGTGTGGGAGGATATTAGGGAGGAGTGCATGAAAGTGGTCCAACCTACTGCATCGTATGGGATGGTTGCCACGTACATCATGAAATGTTGTAAATGTGACATTCCTACTAGGCTGCAAAAATCACTTATAGAATTTATTGCCTCTCAATAGGCATTTATCAAGGATAGGCAGGCTAGTGGATAGGCTAGTGGATAGTTATATGCTTATATACATAACACATGCAATTATATAAACAACACATAAAATGTGTGATTCTTATATGAATTATTTTGTTGTTAGTATGGAGATGATGTCGTGGCGAGCACAACTTGTAGGAGTGGAGTCGCCACCGACACCAGGTATGAGGACACGAACTAGGACGATGACCTCCATTAATGAGTTTTATCATTTTGTATATTGGACATACTTGTATGGGAGATATATACTTTGCATCTCGACCATTTGTTGTATTTTATACATGCTAGACTTGTTTGTGGGGATTGTGACATGTTTGTAGGTTTTGTACTGGTTTATATCCTACATATGTTTGTGGGTATGATCATGTTTCTATTGCGTGCACTTTGTGGATTTATCTTGTATGTTTGTGGGTATTATGATCATTTCTATTGTGTATCTCGGATGTATGAGAGATATTTATTTGTGAATTATGGCTGACTTGAGTGGGTGTTTGGTATATGTAAAATGTGGTTTGTTTTAACTATTATGATGAGAATATTGTGTTGATGTGGTTGTATACATTTTCGACTAAAATATTATCGTGTATAGATTTGTATCAATAGAAAAATAGGAAAAGATTTCGATTTTTTTTCCTAGGTTGTATACATCCTTGACGGGCCTACCATCAAGAATGATCATCCTTGATGGGGCTACCGTCAAGGATGTATATAACATCCTTGATGGGGTATGCCGTCAAGGATGCTCATCCTTGAAGGGTCTGTTGTCAAGGATGTACATACGTCCTGGACAGGCCGCTGTCAAACATGCTTCATCCTGACGGTAGCCCCATCAAGGATGTTTATATACATTCTTGCCGGCACATCCTTGACGGGCCTGCCATCAAGGATGAAACATCCTTGACAGGACTTTTACCGATAGCGTATCCTTGATGGCTGTCCATCAAGGAAATGCTTTGTTGATGGGCATCCTTGTCGGCAGCAAGTTGTTTCCAGTCTAGTCTTTGTATTGTCAATCACTTTGAAACCTTGAAGGGCGGGATTGTTGATCGGGGAGTCTTTTTCTACAGTGTTCATCAGCGTCGAGTCCAGCAAAACCGACCCTTAACGTCCCCATTAATTGTATGGCAACCAATATGATCAGATGCAGAACTATTTAGCGATAGACTCTATTGCAAAAAGATAAATTTATGGTTAATATCAGAAAGCCCCCTTAACTTTTGGAGTATTGCTGTAAACCTCCTTGAACTTTTTTATTTCACTAAACCCCTTGAATTCATTTGTTGTACATTAACTTCCATGAACATTTTTGTTTCACTATATACCACCTAAACATTTCTTATTTAATCCCCCAAATTAGGTAGCATCAATGACTCTAACATGTCACATAGCAAGTATGTGATTAAAAAAAAAGATGAAAGCAACCCCTCGGTCCCGAAAAAAGTTACCCTTAATTAAAATTAGCCTAATGGAGACTCGATTGCAAACAGGAAATAACTTATACCCTGCTTACCCCAACCCAACAATCATGGAAATGCATCCGAACAATACCCACATTATCTTCGAGAGCCTTAACAACCTCATGACTCTTGACTATAAACTCAGCTAGAGGGCAAGCTTCCTTGTCAAACCCAACTCGAAGCTGAGCCTTGCACGTACAGATGAGCAATCAAGCAAAATGCCACAACATAAAATAACACCAACGCTCTCCCTACTCCCATTTGGCCTCTCTTACTTAACTACGCAAACTTATTAATTAGATCGGTGATGAACTGAGTACTTTTAGCAAATTAACTACTATATACACTTTTATGGTGGGAGATGTGATCAGAATCGACGTGTGCATGTTGCGAATTTTATTCAAAATTGTCACTCTTTACACAACGACTCGTTACTCTATAGAAAGCCGAAGTTTGGTTAAATAATATAGTAGACTGAGATGCAAGCTAGCTGTCTGATTATGATGAAGAGAATAAACAAGAGAATGATTGGAAGTTGCAGGAGATTGAGGGGAGCTTTCCTTATGAAAAAAGACACAAAATTTTGTGGATATGAACAGAATGAAATTTTTTTATTCAAAACTACGAATAGATAGAATACGAACTGACAAAAAATTAGACCCAACTTACTTAATGGAGGAAATGCATACTAAATGGGGATGCCAGCTGTTAGGAACGGATTTTCTGTAATTGGAAGTGTGGCGGTATGATACGGTGGGTCCAGAATATTTGCATGAGGGTAGACGATAAGTATCTACTTATCTAATAATAAAATAATTAATTAAAAAAATTATGGTACCTGACGTGAATTCAATATACACTATCAGCTACATTGCATTATATTTTGCTTGCAACGTCATAAATAAAAAATATGAGTATTTTCATTAATGATTTACTTTTACTAATAAAATCGAAATTGTTGGTTTAAATACTCTATAAAATTTAACATTGTGATTACATTCCAACACTCAATGTGCATTAAGTAATTTATCAGATTCATTTTTTCCAAATTCATTTGTCTAACAAAATTAAAGGGACTGACTCAATGAGGGACAAGTATTTGTATATGAATTCATTGGGCACATCATAATTTATCCAAGCTTCATCATTCACTCATCAAATAATTAAGCAAGCAAAAAAAAAAGAAAGAGGAAAAAATAAAATTCATTGAATTACTCAATACACATTGATAATTTGAGATGGTGCTGCGGCTGAAGAAGAAGAGAAGGAGTGAGAGGTTGGACACCAGAGGTGGAGGCGATCAAGGCAACAGCACGATGACGGGAGAAGCGGTAGTGATCGCAACGGGAGATAAACTGACAACCCTCGAACTAGGGTTCGCTCCTCATTCTTTAGTTTCTAGTCTGGTAATTGGGATCGAAGGGCTTCATTGGGTTGGGTTTCATATTATTAGTTTTGAGTTTTTTTAACTTTTGGGCTTGGGCCTATAAGTTTTAAATTGCTTAAATGAGTGGGCTATTGTCTATTGGGTGACTTGGGCCAAATTAGGGGTGCAATTTGTTTGAATTTTAGGGGGGCAAACAATATTTTTTTTCAAGAGGGTTAAGTATAAAAACTGACTTTAGGGGTGCAACTGCCCACCTTGGGCAGCATATACATCCTCCCTGGTATCTCCCACCTGGAAAATTAGGAGTAAATTGTTCAATAATAATAGGCTTACTTCTGTTCAAAGACCTTTTTATAAAAATGCAGATATTTGGGCCCTTTTCCCCAAAATGGTGCGGCAAGGAAGATGAGGAATGAGACTGGATTTTTGAGAAATTTTTATTCTAACTATAAACAAGAAAAAACAAAAACAAAAACAAAAGGAAAGGCAAATGAAAAAGAAGTTATTTAAAAAAAAAAAGGAATTTGAATGATGGATAGTGTTTTTGAACTGAATTTGGTTTTTTAAAACTAGAAAATAAATAGAGAGGGAATCAAATATTGGAAAGTGACTTCATTAACTTTCTATTTTTCATATTTGGAAATAAAAATGATTTTATTGGTTTGCTGCAAAAACAAATGCAGCAAACGATTCATGCACCATTTATTAGAGAAAATCAAGTTTAAGTCTATTTCCTATTTTTGGATGTATGCAGTTTTATCGTGAAAAAGTATCTCAATGAGTGTTTGTTTGAAATATAACTTGAGCAAAAGTTATGATTTATGCTAGTTAGAGATGATTCATTGAAGACTGAATTGTATAAATCTTTTTTGATGAGGTAGCATTTAGTTTTTATTTTTTAGTATCCATTTGGGAAACACTTTTTACTCCCACCAACTTGGAAGCAATACATGCTACAATTTTTTTGCAAACTGTAACTTACACATCTTTCCTAATAATAATGTTACTAAGAAAACACAAGAAATATAAGTATGATTGTAACATAGAAACTTTCACAACTCCATTTCCTCTCAACCATATAGCTCCTAAAAGTAATTGGAGGAGGAGAATATCACATCACCATCATTTTCTTCCCATTTTTTCCGAAAGTTTGAAAAGCGGATAAAAAATGAATGGAACGAAGAGAGAAATTGATTTTTTTTTTAAAATAAAATTCTCTCTTCTTATCATTCCACTTTCAATTGTTGATTTTGATCAATACTTTTTATGACAACCAAACACATCATAAATAAAATATTCAGAAGGAAGAAGTCATTTGTTATTTTGAACCAGCTTTCTCGTAGTTTCTATGCCAATTGGGGGTGTGAATAAAATTTGAATTGATGGGAGTTGATTTAGGAGAATGTGCAAGAAAACCTCACCCCTTAAAAAATTGCTACACAGGGTGAATGGTTTCTCCTACCTTCCCTTTTCTCATATTCTCTTTTAATCCAAGTAGAGTGTTAGAAAAGAAATGGTTATAATCCATATGCATATAAAATTTACAAACAAAACACATCAAATTACACTTGATCAATATGAAGTACCTTACATTTGATAAATATTTTGCAAAAAAGAAAAACAAAAACAAAAAGAAAACAAAACAAATGCCTACACAATCAATTGATAATCCTACAATTCTTCCTAATTTCTCCATCAGAACCAGTGAGCACCCCAATCTTGCACATCTTTACCATTGTCCGCTATCCAACCCTAAACTCTGGTTGGAGGTGAAAAGCTTGTGGTTAGCAATGATGTTGATGTAATAGCTGGCACTGAAGCCCGTAGGCTACCAACGGTCCATTACGACGATGAGGCTCGTATCGTTGCTCCCTTGTGGGCACTTACACTTAAGAATGCGGCATAGGTTAGGTCGAGTTTTGGATCTTGGCTCACGGTTGAGTTGAAACTGTAGAACCTATTACCAAACGATGTTGTTCGTGGGAAAAGTTGCATTGATTTCCATTGATGAATTCGTTACAAACTTCAGTCGCTTACGACAAGATTCAAAAAAAAGATCACATTTTTATAAGGCTTACAACGAAAATCAAATAAAAAAGATTACAACATTTTCCTCTTGATGAACAAGCGCGGGACCCGTTTATTGGATCCTCGCTTGCGTGGGTGTCTTTGCCTGTGCCGGGGACTCTGTTCCGTCTGTGGACCGCTGCGTGATCGTGATCTGAATAAGAGATCTACAGATCTAAGGGGATTATTTCACGAAGGAAATAATCGCAGACGGGAATTAACTCATGAAGGAGATAATTGCTGGAGTGGGTGAAATCGACCAATCGAAGTCACACACGTACCCTGGGATTAAGACGAAGCTTAATCCAGAGGTAGATCTGTAGATCTGATGGTCGTCTCACCAGAATCCTAGATCTGAATGCTGGAGTTTGAACTTTGGTCGCTATTGAATCCGGCAGAGGTTCGGCTTCTCTCCAAAAATTTAGGCCTGTACAAATGAGCACCACTCCTCATATTTATAAGCTTCGTAATGCGGATAACGGGTTGAAACTATGCCCTAGGCCCGCGTAGCCACCTAGGTAGCTCGACTAGCCACCTGGGGGTGGCTCGGCCACCCCCCTTGGGTGGCTCAGTTTTTGGCTGAGCCACCTAGGCTTTGCTTCGAGTCTTGTTCCGCCATTTTTTCAGTTTTTCTGACTTTTCGACGTTGTGATTCCGTCAATCTTGAGTCCGATTCCATCGATCCAAGTCTGATTTGGCTCAGAGTTGTCGGTTTTGTCGATTCGAAGCTTCGCGGTTGGATTTATTCCACGATTCGTCGCTTTGCTGACTTGCATTGTTGGATAGCTCGCCAATCGTCAACCCACTGTCACGAGTCATGTTCGGGAACTTATAGGTAATTTTCAACGCCTACAGATGTATAGTGAGACCGGCCATGTGTATGTGCGCATGTGTGTGTGTAACCATAGTTCACAATGAATTATCAAACTTTTGGGGAGAATTTGATAAATTACTAAAAAAAATACCCTTTTGTCTTTTTTTAATAAAAGGATATCTTTTTGGAACTAATGGGAATTTTAGCATTTTACTTGCCACATGATATGCTAAAGTTTATGGTGGTAATTTAGATATTAAATGAGAAATTTTTATGTGAGATTTAGTGGATAAAATTTTGGAACTGGGATGCAAGCCGTAGGAGGGGGGCGGGGAAGGGGGGTTGAATAGGTTTGCTACAACTTTATGACTAAACACAGAAAATACAGTGAAAATATAATAAATGAAAAACAAAAAGCAAACCAACAAGGAACACACGAGAGTTTAAAGTGGTTCAGATAGAAATTCTACGTCCATTCTTCATTCTCACGAAAGGCCTTCCTCAATATGACCAGAGTTCACCTGAATCACAACCTAATTCAATAGGCTTTAAAGCCTAGAATCTACCTAAAGCCAATCATCTAACCTAACTCTTCACAATGAACAAAAGAAACCTAGCACTAGCTAGCCCAACCCTCAATTACCAGAGTACGCCGTCAAACTCACAAGTTTGAAATACAACAACAAAAATAATTAAGCACAAATAAAACAATCTTATAGCCCCTTAGCAAACCATTCTTCAAACCGATGAAGATGAAGATCTATGAAGAAGCGGTGTAAAGATGTAAGCGCGGCACACTCCTTCTCGCTGAATCAAACTCTGAGTAGAAGCGCAGTAAGAAGAAGCTGAACGAGGCTTAGGGGATTTGATCAACTATCTCTCCAACCCTAGAATAAAGATCTCTTCTTTTGTGTATTTGCCTCCTTAAACTTCGTTGTTAATTATGATCTCCAACTCCCCTTAAATAGACCTTGATAGGACAAGAAAGAGATACCCAAATTTGAATGCAAATAGGAGATCAAATGAGTTGACAAACGGCTGAGATTTAAATCTTGAAACCTGCTAAAATTTGTCATAACCATTGATGGTGGATCACGACCATCGATTGTTCCTTGGTGATCAGCGATGGTTCAACTATAGCCATTGATGGTGTTGATTCTGATTTCTGGATTTTTTTCGATTGTCCTATAACCATCGATGGTTTAACCATCGATTATGGTTTGCTATAACCATCGATGAGTCACTGTGGACCATCGATGGTGCCAATTCCTATTTCTACTTTTCTCCGATTGGCTCCTGTAACCATCGATGAGATTCTAACCATCGATGGTTGCCTCTTGACCATCGATGGTTTGAAGGCTGAAATTAACATTCGTGTTGATTTTTTGCATCATTTCAAACCACATCTTGTTGTACCTCTTTATACCTGAAATACATCATCTCATAAAATATATTAGTAGTAAATGAGAGTTTGTTATTAGTCAAATAAGAGATATTGTACAAACAATGTTCTAACAATCTCCCCCTTTTGACAATAACAAAACTCAAATTTTGAAATACATAATGTAAACTATGTGAGAAATATATTCAGTACAAAATGAGCACATAACACGTGTCATGTAAAAGATAAATGATATGCACAGCTCCCCTTACAAATATGCATACATGAAAGTATAAATGTGTGCAGATTTTCCAGAAGCTTCTCCTAAAACAAAGCATTGAGTGTTCAAAAAGATTCAATTCCAAAAATCAATCATGAAATTAATTTGAAAAAAATTTTATACCTCTTGTTATTAGCAAAAGAAAAAGACACCGATGATATGCACTATACTTAAGAATTTAGATAAAAATTATCCAAAGGTGAAAGGAAGAGAAATACATACTGATTGACAAAACAATTTGTAGAAAAAGCACAAGAAATACACATATAACTTCAAAACACACGAATCATGATTACAAATCATATTAAAATTCACATACAAACTATGAAGATATCGATGAATAATTTGTAAAAGTAACAATAAAAGCAATTATGTTAGTTCATAAAACAAATTCAGATATATCTTATCTAGTTTGAATTTTTTTTAAGAAAGAAGAACAATAGTGTTTGGAGGATGATGTAAACCATATCTAAATAAGAGAAATATTTAGCATAGGATGGATTACCTTGAGATATTGCACATTTTTATCCATGACTGTGGGTCTTTGTTCATCTTTTAATAAATACACTCAATTTTGCCATGGATTTATAGAGTGTGGATCTTTGATCATCTATTTCACAAATACACTCTTTTTTGCTTGATTTTTTACAGCACATATATACTTTGTACATGTATAGAAATTTCAGTGTTGTATTCAAAAATAGATTGAGCTCAAACTTTTTGATATATTCAAAAAATACTTTATGAACAACATATAAAAACATTTATTCTTATTTTTACAATACTAAACATGACAAGCATAATACTAAGGTGTGAAAAGTAATATGACACACATTATGAACCATCATGTTTATCAATCATATATGTATAACTTTGTGCGCACATATAACATATGTACATGTGTTAAATATGTGAATCAATATGATAAACTCATGCCTATATACCAACAGATAACCTTATCTGAATATATCTTGTAAAAGCATATACATAGAGCATGTCCAAAGTTTTTTAAAATAAAAAGAAAGAATTTTTTTGTTTTCGATATACAAAAATAACCAAAAATCAAGAAAAAAATAAAATAATAACAAAAAAAATTTATGTACATGCAACAGGTTAGGTGAGCATTCATACTAATAAGCAATAAAAGCAAATAATTAGTACAACCCAAAGTATCTCATGCATCATCTGAATATACAGGTCTAGAAGAAAAAATATAAAGAAAGAAAAAGAAATGGACCAGAAATAAGAAATAAAAGAAAAAGACCATCGTCAACCATCCTCTCTCTCTCTCTCTCCATCTCATCTCGGCCAAGTCCACAGGCTGCCTCGGACACAAAATCTAGACCGGTGGTGTGGGAAGTTAAAAATCAGACTGGCGAGTAGCCTCCATCAGAAATTGAAGAGATGCGTCGTAGTACTGATGATGTCTGGTCATGTCAACTCTCATGGACTCCACTCTCATAGTCAGCAACTCAACTCTCTCTCTCCCACAGTGTCTAAAGTCCACCGAGATACACCACCTCCTGAAGAGCTGGGAACATCATCGCCTGTAGGCTGGGACCTAGATGGTTTACCAGCTAAGGACTCTCCCTTTCTCCTCACCCCTAAGCTCTTCCTAGCCGCCTTGTCACACAATGCAGCTCTTCCTTTCTCTAGCTGATCGGAAGGTAGAATAGGAATCTTCAGATCCTTGCAAATGCTAGTGGTCAGGATGGGGTAGACAACCTAGGCGTTCTGCTTCTTCTTCTTCTCAATAACCTCCCTAGCACTATAAGCAACTGTATGCATCAACATAAAAATGACCTATGCATGATCAAATGACTGACCCCTAGCAAGAGAATACAATAGGATGACATCTCTAACAGAAAGTGTGGTGTATGTTGCACTAGGATATAAGTCAAATTTTAGAAAGAGGTTGAGAAGTATATACTCAGATTTCAGATAGCTTGAGTTGAATACACCCTTTATGGATCTATTGGTGAGGAACTCGGTCATATGGGTGTATTCCTTTGAAAAGACAGGGGCGTTCTAGAATAAATGAAAACATCATGGCATTCCTGCTGTGTTGGTGGTAGATGAAGAATCTAGCCCATGTAGTCTGAGGTGATCGTGATCTCCTTTCCTCTGACGGTGGTCTTGGCCTTAAAAGGACCATAAGCTCAGGTGAAAATCATATAGAACTCTCATACCCATGACACATTCGCTCTCTCGCCTCCTTTGTCCTTCATCAGACCTGGATCTACTGCTCTCAAGAGCCCCATGACATCACCAAACTCCTGTAGATGCCCCTCATCGATGCCTCTCTCATAGATAACGAAAAATTTCTTGAACTTCTTGAGAGTCTCTCGGGGTTGATGGTTGTGAGGTTCGGGCTCTCTTACTTGATGACATCCTCTACAAAGTCAAATATACATGTATTAGTAAAGAGGATACACATAAAATAGTTTAGAACCAAAGAAAATTGACAAAAATGTAAAATATGTACAAAAATATCAGCTTCAGCCAACAGACCATCGACGGGCTACTAACAACCATCGATGTGTTCAAGCACCATTGATGGTGTTCTTCGACATCAATGGTCGATGAACTAATCTCTACGGGTTTTTTCCCCCAAATCATCCAAAAATTCATACAATATGCAGCAATCCATATTCTAAAGAACAATAGTATTCATATATCACTCATCCAAGCAAGATTCACAATTAATCAAAATTAAAGATTTAGGTAGGCATGTCCATTTAGGCTGGCCTGGCCTAAAAATCTAGGTCCGGGCCGGGCAAAATGGGTGGCCTGGACTGGACCCGGAGGTTCGGCTCCTAGTCTGGTCTGATCGGGCAGGGCACCGGGCCGGACCTATTATTTTCCTTCGATTTTTTTATTGCTTAAAAAATGGTCGTTTTAGGCTATTTGGGCAGACCGAATCGGGTCGGGCTCGAGCCGCCCGGTCCAACGATCATTTTTTTTTGACTGTTTGGACTGAGTCAAGTCTGGGCTAGCCCAGGCTACCCAGTCCATCTTCCGCCTCTAGGGCCAGGCCACGGTCCGAGCCTAACCTAGACCCGGGTACTCTGGCCTGGCCATTTTTATGGGCGAGTAGGGCTGGGTCTGGTGCGGGTTCCGCTGAGCTGACCGGACCAGGAGCCCGGTCAAGCCCAGATTTTCAGGCTTGACTGTTGTGCGAGCCGAGCATTGGCCCGGCCGGGTCCGGTCTGGACACTGGGCTGGGTCCAGGCCTTAAGCTTGAAAGGACAGCCTGGATTTAGGGTTTTGATGAATACCTTTTGATTTGATTCAAAACAAAGGCAACAAATATGTGATGATGTTGATGATAATCAACAAGAAATCACTGCAAAACACCACCAAAAACATGAAAAATTAGAGGATTTAGGAGAGAGGAGAGGTAAATAAATGTAAAAAAGTAAAACAAACATTTAAAAGCCATCTTTTATCTCTGCTAGTCAATGGTGAACTATCGATGGTCTCATTGGGTCCATCGATGGTCCAAAATATTTTTATTAAACTATATATATATATATATGTGTGTGTGTGTGTGTGTGTGTGTGTGTGTGTGTGTGTGTGTGTATTTATATTTATATATATTTGTATATATATAGAAAATCATACATGTATGAGGAGATAATATATAAAAATATACCAAGCCCGTATCTCCTCATAATGGAGACCAATGATTGGATTTTGACAACCTAAATCTGCAAGCAGCCACCATATGTTGCCCCAATGCTGGGTCGACCTGCTATCCTATAGAAAGGTAGATAATTGTGACCAACTTATCCACATAGGTCCACGTTGGTTAGAAATAAGGCTTTTCGATACCCAAATCTATTTAATTGTTTTAATCTTATATCTCATACGACATCTTATAGAAACATGTCCAGTGTTTCCACACAATGAGCATATAGAGTGATAAGTTCCATTAGGAATAGGATCAAAACAACCAAGATTGTACAAAAGAAGGTTGACACTTTTTATATTTTCTAGAATATAAATAACCAAGTCTAGTTTTAGCTTTTGCAAATTGTTGATTGGAAAGAATCATGTTAAGACCTTTTGAGCCCAATAAAAAATTCTTCACGGCCTTTTGCAAATTACTATTTATGAACTTTAGTTGTTCATTTTTGAAAACTATTGTAGTGTATTGAGTTTCAACTTTATTTATCCGGATGATAAATCATATAACAACTCATTTACCTTAGCAGCAAGTTTTTATTTTCGCATTGGATATCAGCAAGTTGCTTAGATAAACAAGTGTCTTGATTTTGTATTTCAAAACATTGTGTGTACTAAAAGAGGTTGTATCTTCTGAATTCAAATTTGAAGAGGAAGATTTAACTTTCTTGGACAAAAGTTTATCTTCTTTCTTCAAGTTTGTATTCATCTTTCTAGACTCTTCATATTTTTGAGCTATATTTTCCAAATGAATTACATCTCCTTATCCTTAGAATAAAGCTCATCATAAAAAGAATATACCTCTTCATCCGAGTACTCACCATCAAAGCCACTCTAGTTACCTTGATCTGAATCTGAAGTCGATGTGTTTCTTCCCATGAGACACTTGTGCACCTATTTTTTGTCTCCACTAGGTTCAGCTTTAGATTCATCCTCATCTGTCAAATCCCAGGTTGTGACTTTGAGACTTTTTCCCTTCATCCTCTTATCCTTTCTATTCAGAGATCATCAGTTCTTGTAATGACTTGGTTTCCTACAACTATAACATAGGTTAAGTTTCAGAATTGATTCCGTTTAGTGAATTGATTCCGTCTTTTCTGGAGAAATTATTTTTTACCTGTTTAGTGAATTGATTCCGTCTTTTCTGGAGATATTCCTATCCGTTCTTTGATTTAAGAAGATACTTGAATCCTTTCACTATAAGTGCAGATTGATCATCCTCATCTTCGGAGCTCTAACTTTACTCTTTTTTCTTCTTCATTAGGGATTTGTCTTTCTTTGCTTTTATGGCTAATGACTTTTTCTTTGATTCTTTTGCAGAGGCATCTCCTCTTTCTTTCAGCCTAACATCATATGTGATAAGATTGTCTACAAGATCATCAAGAGATAGATTAGAAAATTTCAAAAAATTTTCACTAGCAGTTAACTTAGGTTCTCAATCATGAGATAGAGAACGGAGTATCTTTCTAGATAGCTCCTTATTTTTGTACTCCAGCTTTTGATTTGTTCACGATATCAGTGAATTGCGTGAACATATTCTGAATGCTCTCTGAGGCCTTCATCTTAAAGTTGTACTTGCTTACCAACATTGTAAGCTTGGCCACCTTTACCTGCGAAGTTCCTTCATGAATAACTTCTAGCGTCTTCCAAATTTCTTGCTTGGTAATACAATTAGAGACATGGCTAAATTCTTCAGCACTAAGAGAGATAAAGCATTCATAGCTTTCGAATTATAAGAGTAAGTCTTTTTGTGTTAAGGGGTCCATTTATCCATAAGAATTTCAATAACAACTCCTTCTTTATCCTCAATAGGATTATGATACCCATGTTCGATACACTCCCAAATATCAAAATTAGTAAATAATAAAAAGACTTTCTTGTGTGCTTTCCAATATGTGTAATTAGTGTCGATAAAAAGTGAGGGATGACTGATGGCATGTCCTTAAAGGCTGATACAGTGGTAAGGCTTGACATCTCTATCCTAAGTTATGATATATAAATATGGGTAATGAGGCTCTGATACCAATTGTTGGAACTGGGATACAAGCTTAGAGGGGGTGAATAGGATTGCTACAATTTTACAACTTAACGCAAAAAATGTAGCGGTAATATAATAAATGAAAAATAAAAAGTAAACCACTAAGGAACACATGAGATTTTTATAGTGGTTCAGATAGAAATCCTACGTCCACTCTTCCTTCTCATGAAGAGTCTTCCTCACTATGACCAGAGTTTACCTGAATCACAACTCGATTCAGTAGGCTTCGAAGACCGCATCCTAGAATTTATCCAAAACCAGTAGTTTAACCTAATTCTTCACAATGACCAGAAGAACTCTAACCCTAGCTAGCCCAACCCTCAATTATCCTAGCTTGGGTAAGCCATCAAACCAATCCCTAGCTAGTATAACCCTCAACTACCCCGGCTTGAGTACGCAGTCAAACACACAAGTTTGAAATACAACCCCAAAAAATAATTAAACCCCAAAAAATAATTAAGCACAAATAAAAAATTTAGAGCCCTTTAGCAAACCGTTCTTCAAACTGATAAAGATGAAGATCCGTAAAGAAGCGGTGTAGTAATGTAAGCATAGCCCACTCCTTCTCACAGAATCAAACTCTGACAAAAAGCGCACCGAGAAGAAGTTGAACGAGACTTAGGGGATTTGATCAACTCTCTGTCAAACCCTAGAATAAAGATCTCTTCTTTTGTGTATTTGCCTCCTTAAGCTGTTGTTAATTATGATCTTTAACTGCCCTTAAATAGAACTTGATAGGACAAAAAAGAGATACCCAAATCTGAGCGCAAATGGGAGATCAAACAGGTTGACGAATGACTGACACTAAATTCTAAAGACTGCCAAATTTTGTCATAACCATCGATGGTGGATCACGACCATCGATGGTCACTTGGTGATCATCGATGGTGATGATTCTAGTTTCTGGATTTCTTCGATTGTGCCATGTAAACATCAATGGTTCCTTATAACTATCGATGAGTCGCTGTGGACCATCAATGGTGCCAATTCATGTTTCTATTTTTCTCTGATTGCCTCCAATAACCATTGATGAGATACTGACCATCGATGGTTGCCTCTTGCCCATCGATGGTTCGAATGCTGAAATCAACGTTCATGTTGTTTTTTGCATCGTTTCAAACCGCATCTTGCTCGTACTTGTTTATATCTGAAATACATCATCTCACAAAAAATATCAGTAGCAAATAAGAATTTATTTTTATTGAAATAAGAGATATTGTATAAACAACGTTCTAACATAAAATAGTTCGGTGCGTTATGACAAATTCGTTTATGAAATTAACCATCTATTTCATCTTCTTGTCTAACTACTAATTACCTGTACTAAATCATCTCAAACCAATATTAGTATCTAATAATAATTTTGTTATTACTTAAACAAGAGATATTGCACAGACAATGTCCTAGCAGCACTACCCTCCATATTATCATAAACAATGTGTGTCAATTCCTTTGTTGTTCACCTGTACTAATTCATCTCAAACCAATAATAGTACCAAATAATAGTTTATTAGTACTCTAACAAGTGATATTGCGCAGACAATGTCCAAACATTACTGCCCTCCATATTATCATTAACAACGTGTATAAATCCCTTTTCTGCTCCAAGACAAAAATATCTTCTCGATAAGCAATGCACTACGAAAATTGCTAACTTCTCAATCTACATAAATTCCTTTGCTTTTAAGGCCCATTCATTCAACGGTGAAATTATAAGCACTTTTATTTTTTAGGAATGGATTTTGATGATTTTAATTCTTGATTATAACCATGGACAAAGAAAAGAGTAGCAAAAGAAAAAAGATTTGAATTATAAATTCAAGTTTCCCAAGATTATGGAGTGTTTTGTAACTGAAAAATTAATAGAAACTAAATAAAATATTAGAAATGACTTTAACTTGTCTTTGCTTTAAACTTGGTGAGGATCCAAGAAATGTGAGATTCCCAAAGACATGCAAATTTTCAATACACATAGATAAAAGACTTTCTCCCCTTATAGCTCCATGAAATGTGAGAGAGGACATGAGTTTTCTTTTAATATTTAACAGTTGAAAAGTGAAGAATATCACGTTGTTAATTGACTCTTTTCAATTCTCAAAATTTTGAAGAAATGGGTGGAAAATGAATGAAGGGACCAGAGAAATTAATTATATATTTTTCAAGGCTAATTAGCACTTCAATACATTATGTAAGCCCTACTTGCACTTATATTATGTTTCCCCTAGTTGCACTCATAAAGGTCGATCCAACAATATGACAGAACTGCATATATTAGGATATTAATAATAAGTAAAAACCTTAAATAGTTCTTCGCTAATGAAATTTTTTCTAAGTTAAAGGTTGATCCAACTATTTAAAGGTTTTACACAAAAGTAATATTTGATGCAAGCATATCATATTGTTGGATCCCCCTTTATGATCCCCATGACTATTTTTTTCCCCAAATTCTATTTTAAATAGAATCGGAATAAATTTACAATTAAACAGAAGAATGTAACTTACACTTAATTAACACAAAATTTGATACCAAGAGATATACAAGAAAAGCACAAAGTTGCACCTGTAACTTGTACTTGATTAACGTTTGCAAAGGGGAAAAACAAGAAAATAAAACGAACATCTACACAATCAATTGATAACCCTACAATTCTTTCTAATCTCTCCATCACTTCCAGTGAGCACCCCAATGTTACCCATCTTTACCATCGCCTGAGAGAACTTGCTCTTCCAAAGCCCCCCATTAAACGCATTCACCCTCACTTGGTTCGATGTCGCGCTATCCAATCCTAAACTCTGGTCGGAGGTGAAAAGCCCACGATTGGCGATGATGTTGTTGTAGTAGCTGGCGTCAAAGCTCGTAGGTGATCGAGGGTCCATTGCAACGACGAGGCTCGTGTCATTGCTTCCTTGTGGGCATTGGCGCTTGAGGAATGCGGCATAGGTTGGGTCAAGGGTTGGGTCTTGGCTTACAGTCGAGTTGAAACTGTAGAGCCTGTTACTGAATGATGTACAGTGAGACCGACCAAGAGTATGTGCACCTGTATGCATATATAAACGTAACCATAGTTAGCAGTGGATCATAAAACCTTTGTGGGGGAATTTGATGAAGTACTAAAAAATATTGCTTTATAATTTTGTTTAGTAAACGGATATCTTTTTGAACTGAGCATGAAAATTTTCTCATTTTTTGGGCTACATGACAAGTTAAAGCTAAATTTTCCTTGCCACATGACAAGTCAAAGTTGAAGGTGCTAATTTGGATAATAAATGAAAATTTTTCATGTGAGATTTAGTGGGGAAAAATTCAAAGCGTTATAACAAATTCCTTAATGAAATTCATCATGTATTTCATTTGCTTTTTTCAGTAATTACCAGAAAGTGTGACCATTTCTTCTTGACTAAGCCCCTTATTCGCAAAACTTTGAGTGAGTTGGCTGACACCAAGGCTCGGACCAGGGAGATTGGTGAAGGTATCTGAAGATAGAGAAACTCTTCCATCTCTTCTTCCAGCTGGCACCTGATATCTAAATCCACCAGTCTACACAATAATTACCAAAGAAATGATTAATACTATAGGGACAATAAAATCTTCTAAATTTGTACGAAATAGATATATGACCCCTTATATGAGTTAAGAATGAGACATACAAT
>JBAKGM010000001.1:14133132-14151264 GCA_037177215.1 Asparagus racemosus | reverse complement strand
AAGTATTCTTGATATAGAGTCTTCCCCATGGGTAGGCCAGAAATGCGGTACATCTCATGCAGAGGTAACCCTAGCTCGCTGTACTTGGTGAAGAAGGTGTTTGAATTAGGGTTGTAGAGCTCAGACAACACGAAGAAGTGGTTGGCACTGATCGGAAGGCCGTACATCGTGGAGCGAATCGCCGCATGTAAACCGCAAGCTCGGAGCTCCTCATCCCACCGACTGAGTATGTAACTCGTCATACGGGCCCACCAATTTGTATCTGAAGAGTGGACCCAGCCATAAATTCTATGGTGTGAAGGCGGTAGCTCTCGTCCCAACTTGGCAAGACGATTCCACAAAGTCTGTGCCGTAATGAAAAGATCGTCCCGGGGCAGTGTGTCTAACCTCAAGACTCCCGGATGTAGCCCAGTGACACTGTCTCTGCTGGAGCTAGGAATTGCCTGGTGGGTGATGAATCCGCAATGGATATGGTCGTGCTCCTTAGTCAAGCGCCATGACATCTCCCAGGTCACCGCATGGTGCCGTAGCTCGGTCAACGCGAGGTGGTGAGGTATGTGGGGAATGTACAAGTGCCCGCCGTCGTCCTTATGTAGCCACTGTTCACTCTCGATAAGAATCGCGTCTGGATCTTTGACGGAGTCACTGAATAAGTAATCGGTCTTCTTCAGGGATTCAGTAGAGCTGGCATCTCCCACAAGCGGTGCATCCGTAATCAGCAGCCTAAGCGTGTGAGAATTCCCCTCAAGAACTGCTTGGGCGGTCTCTCTTAGTGTATCCAAAGTGAACTGAGAGGAAGTAAAGGTGGCGGGATTATCGCACGTGGAATAGTCTTCGCCGCGGCGCCCATCGACCGCATGAGATGGAAACACTCCCGATGGGTACTCAACTGAAAACGGATAATTAATATTCGTTAGAAGTTAGTCATAAAAGGCGATAAAGGCCGTTGAACTCATCTTACGGACAGAATCACGACCCCATGACGGATAAAATAATTCCATCCGCATCAATTACCAGGTGGACAATATATACCATTGCGCACAATAAGTAATGGAATATCACGTCCCACCAAGCACAGAAACAGCGTGAAATTATTCTCATCAAAGGGATAGAGACGAGTTTTGACCAAGCAAAACTCATCTTTTTCAGCATCAACCCCCATGAAGGAGGATCTCAACTCTTCCCAATCGCCTCACGAAGGAGAACGAAGCGGAGATGCATATGCATGAAAAGGACAAGATCGGGCTCACCAGTAAAGGAAGAAGGCGCATCCGCATGCGATGCACGGGCTGAGTGGCTCCTCGGAACACGGGACTTCCTCGACGCCATAACGATCTGCACGAAAAAACAGACAAGATTAATCACATGCAAAGGTAGATATGTGGGTATATGTGTGCATAAATACATATATATGAGTACATATATGTGTATGTAACAAAAAAGAGATAAAGAAACAAAAAAAAGAAAAAAAACAACAACAAACAAAAAAAGGGGGAGAAGGTATCGGCCAAGGCCGAGACCAGTCTCGGCCAAGACCGAGACTGGGTCTAGGCCATGGCCGAGACCTATAGTCTCGGCCAGGCCGAGACTCTCTCTCCCCCCTCTCTCTCTCTCTCTCTCTTTCTCTCTCTCTCTCTTTCCCGATTCATGCAAGCAAAAAAAAGAAAAAAAAGAAGAAAAAGAAGATAACAAAAAAAGAGAAAAGAAAAAAAAAGAGAGAGAAAGAAAGACAAAAGGTGTGTTTTTCTTTCACAAAAACCCCAATGTAAACCCTAGATCTTGTACCTTGAGCTTGAAGACAACACGAGGCAAGAAAACAAGAGGAGAAAAGCACAGAGAGGGGCCGGCCTGATGAGGGAGAAAAGAGGAAGGGTGGAGCCCTATTTATAGCCCACATCAACCCAATTCCTGTTGAATAAGGATTCCTATTTGACTATGAGTAGGGATTCTAATTGGGGGCCAATTGGATATCTACATGGAATCAAATCAGCCCAATAATTGGCCCATCCTCTCTCCCACATATTTTAGAGGATTTTGAAGACTTATGCAACGAAATAATACTTCATGAAGGCCACTACACATCCGGCAAAATTTATGGAAGCCCTGGAAATAATCTAAAATAGGTATATGAGTATAAACTGTTTCCTAATTTGTTCGAGAAGTTCCCATAGGATATTTCCACAAAATTATTCTTAGGGATAACTCGATGAACGCCAATGAAGCGTCGGGTCTAATCCTACTCCAATTAGGATTTGGACCCCACTCCAACCAAGAATTTGTTCGAGAAGTTCCCGGTAGATATTTCTACAAAATTATTCTTAGGGATAACTCGATGAACGCTAATGAAGCGTCCGGTCTAATCCTACTCCAACTAGGATTTGGACCCCACTCCAACCAAAATTTCTTTCGAGAAGTTCCCGGAGGATATTTCCACAAAAATAATCTTAGGGATAACTCGATGAACGCTAATGAAGCATCGGGTCTAATCCTATTCCAACTAAGATTTAGACCCACTCCAACCAAGAATTCGTTCGAGAAGTTCCCAGAGAATATTTCCATAAATATAATATTTTTAGGGATAACTCGAACGGCGCCACTGAAGTGCGAGAGAAATAAGAAAGTTTTTATCGACGCCGGACAACGCGTCTCGAAGAAAATTCCTCCCACTAAGATACTCCAAAACGGTAAACGAGTATAAACTGTTTCCTATTTTATCAAGAAGTTCCCGGAAAATATTTCTATGTTTTTAGGGATAACTTGATAATTATGAATAAAGCGTGGAAATAAGACCGACACCGGACAACGTGTCGCCGATTCGCCAACTTGCCGACAAAGGAGATGAGTCCCTGTTTCTGCCCATAATGGTCAAAATGACGATCAACTCATTGATTAAAGGGGCAAACCCCCAATTTCCCCCCACTGAGGAAACGACCAACGTCACCACCGTAGTATTCGCCGATCAACGGCTCGAATCCGGGTAAAAGTCAGACACCGGTCAACATCGTATTCGCCGATCAAAGGCTAAGATTCTATGTATTCGACGCCAAACAACGCGTCGCGATGGAGAATTCCACGATCAATCCAGGAGTCCCGTGAGCAGTTCGATGGTCAGTTGGACAGCAACTCACCAACACGAGTCAACCGCAACTGAGCTTCATCAGCCAAGGTTCAAGATTCCAACAATGGGCAGGCAATAAATGCAGTACCGTCATGCCTTCAGAAATCCTACAAAGAACTGGAGAATCTAAAAGGATTGGAGGAATCAAGCATTGGGGCTAATCTCAAGAAAATTCCCATTTACCGACATCAGGTCAAGATCCCGACAGCGGTCAAGCAAAAAAAATGCAGCACCGTGGCTCCTTCAGCAATCCTACAAAGAACTGGAAAGCTTGAAAGGATTTGAAAGATCGAACACCGAAGTCGTCCAAAGGTCCCGCACCGACTGATGGTTGGGGCCTATCATGTCCAAAGTATCCCAGACTCGTCTGCAAATGGAGACTGAGACACTTTAGTGGAGGTATCTGTAGGTGTTGAAAATCACTTATCAGTGCCCGAATCAAACTCATGAAGGTGGGTTTGCAACTGACGAACCATCGACCGACGCGACCAAGAGTAGCTGACGACGCAATCACGCCACAAAACGCATGAAGCGAATTGGCGAATATATGAACTAAGTCGATGAGGCGTATAAGTCAATGGAGCGATATACCATGGAATAAATCTGACGGTGAAGTTTCAAGTCGGCAAGAATTAACGAGGCGAGTCGATCAGACTCGAACGTCAACGCAGCGCGGTTAACCGAATCTAAGCGGCGACGCAGTGCCAATCCAATTCCGGAATCAACGGAACAGCCAAAACAAGGCCAGAAATATTGGAATATGGATCAGAGTTGACGAAACGTCGAAAGAAATGGCAAAACAACGAAATCGTGCCTGACTTCGGCCAAATGGCCGAAGCAACTCGGCCACGGCTGAACTGCTTCGGCCAGATTGGCCGAGCTGCTCGGCCAAGTTGGCTTAGCAAGCACCATACCCCCCCAATGCTATAAATACTTGGGGGGTGCACAGTTCAAAGAGGTTGGCAATTTTGCAGAGGTTGGAAAATTTTCTGAAGCTTGGATCTCTTGTACGGGAGCTCTGCAAGTTCAACAAGTTGCTGCCAGCGAAGATCGTGTTGCTGTGTGCGTCAGATCCACGCCGCTCGAGCTCATCCCCGCCAGATCTAGGTCAAGTTTGTGATCTATCCTGCCTTCAAGTCTAAGTTGCGCCTTAGGCTCAGGGCACCCTCAAGTCTAGGCTGCATCCTAGGCTCAGGGAAAGCGTGTGATTCCTCCTTGTACATCTCACCCGCTCCGGCGATCATCCCCTTCGTGGGCTGATCCCCGTCTGGCGTTTGTTTCCTTCGTGAAGCAAACTCCTTAGATCCACGAACCCAGCATCTAGATTACCGATTGAAGATCAGGATTGCACGGTGGTCCACAGACGGAAAAGAGTCCCCGGCACAGGCAAAGATACCCACGCAAGCGAGGGTCAGATAAACGGGCCCCGCATTTGTTCAAATTAGAAATCGAAGTTGTATTTTTGATTTGATATTTCTCATTGTAAAAGCCTTATAAAAAGGTGAATTATTGCTTAGATATCGTTGTAAAAAATAAATTTGTAACGAGTTCAATTGCAGATCAATAGAAATGTCTACAACTCCTTTTCACGCGAACAAGCTGGCGACCACAGTGGGAGCCATGGGCCTCAGATCCGAGGTCGTCGTGCCGCAGCCACGGATCCTGATCCCAGTTGAAGAGGAGGTCGAATTCGAGTTTAACCAGCAAAAGTATGAGGAGTACCTCTCCTCCTCCTCCAGATCCAACTCCCCTCGCCGCTCCAACAAATCCTCCGCTGCAAGGAGGAGCAGATGGGCCAAAGTTGAAGAGTCCAACAATGGCGAGTCCAACCCTGTTGCCCTTGATAGCAGCGAAATCCCCTCGGCGCCTGCAGCCCAAGTCACCTCGGCACCCGAGATGCCCGCTAACGACGCGCCTGCAATCACCAAGCACGCTCGCCAAAGGCGACGACAGAGCATGGCCTGCAAGTTTGCCAAGGCCATGGAATTCATGGATGGGGTCCGCTACGAGGCAGATCTAAGATCTAAGCTGACGCAGAGGCTCAAGCCTCGCGTGTTTGACGGTCTCCCCAAGCCGTCAATCAACGAGTGGGTCCGTGTCAGACGGAACCGCTCCACACTCCAGGAGCGCATTTGGAAGCGACGCGCGCTCCTCGCGCAAGCATGAGCCCTGGTGAAGTAGGCTCGTGAGATGAAGAAGAAGGAAGTGGCAGAAAAGCCGCCGACGCATCGCCTAGTGTGGAGGCCTAAATCAACTGGCTCTTCAACTTCGGCAGTCGTGGCGCCTAAGCCTGCAACTGCCAATACTCCAGTTTCTGCCCCGACGCTCAAGATGAAAGTTGCGAGCACCTCGGCACCAACCACCTCGACACCCAAACCAGAAGCCCAGGGCGTTTCAACGTCAATTGCTCTGGCAACGAAGCCAACATCTGCCCGCGCTTCGACCAAAGTTGCCGCGGCGCCAACACCACCTCCGGCGTCCACATCCATGCCTCCGGTGAAGCCAGCTCCCGCCAAGACTGGCAGACCGACCCTCAAGGAGTGCCTCGGTCCATTGCCGTCAAGGGAATCACGGGTCACTCCCCATGCAGGAGGACGAACCTACCCTAAAACTCTTCCAGTTCCACCTACCGGACTTAGAATCGAGGTCTGAGAGCCAACCAAGACTTCGCACCGACGAACGTCAAGGCGAATCACTTTCGGCAGCTTCGATGAAGCAGTCCGTACTCAGAAGGAGACGTTGTCATCTGATGACGATGACGTTATACCCGAGAAGGCTTGCCGACACACGATGGGTTGCTCCGGCAATTATGCCGATGAGTTGTACTATCGTGCTGGGAGCACAAAGAAGTCCCGAAAGAGGAGATCTCCTGAGAAGCCAGCACACTGCCCCTGTTCTAGATTAATCAAAGTAGTGCTGTGTAGGGTCGAAAACATTTTGTTTGATTGAATTTGAGTGAATTACAATCAAGCTCTCCCGATTACAGAGGAAGAGAAGATTAATTTGACTTCTCTTTTGTTATGTGGGTTCTTAGTAGCGGAAGGATGCTTTTCTCGATACTTACGTCGAGTCTGCTTCCCGTTGATGATCAGAACAAGGTTGCTAGTGATCTTGAGATTGTTGGGTTCGTCTGTGCTCTCTGCATGCGTCTACGTGTGCCTCTGCGTGTCTGTGTCTCTTCTTTCATAGCTGCTCATGGCTACTTATAGGGACTTAAGCACGTAACTAACGTGCTGGGGATGTGGTGACGTGGACGCATTTGGGCAATCGTGGGCGTAACTGACGCCTATCCCTTAGCCCACGTGGCTGACTGGGTCATAAGCTTTGTGGACGAACCTCGTTAACCGTCGAGCTTCGTCGTGTAGGTAACACCCTATTAGCAATTGAGCTTCCCCAAGCCAGCAAACTTCTATTGCTTGTCGAGCTTCGCTGGGTGGATGAACTTCAAGTGGATGTTGTGTTTCACTGCGTGGCCGAGGTTCAGTTGAATGTTGAGGTTCACCGCGTGGGTGAAGCTCGGTTGGACGTCGAGCTTTGCTGCTTGGGCGAACCTCAGTTGAATGTCGAGCTTCGCTGCGGGGGTGAGCCTCGATTGACCATCGAACTTCAATGCTTGGGCGAACCTCGCTTGTGTATTAGGTTTCCCCGCGTGGGTGGATCTCTCCCTGACATCGAACTTCGCTTCTCAAGCGAACTTCGCTTGAATGTTGAGTTCGGCTGGATGTCGAGTTTCGTTGCTTAGGTGCACCTCGGCTGAATATGCTACTTGAGCGAACTACAGGTTTCAAGTTCGAATAATAAAGGGGCATATGACCCTTGTCTTCTGGCCTTTTTTTTTTGACTATCTACAAGAGCGTGCAGCAAAAGTAGAGTAATCAAGGAAGATTCTTCGCTCTAACAAAGAAGGGATGCTCAAGCATCGCCATCTATGGTAGAAGGTACACTTCCTATATGTTCATTCACTGCTCAAGCACTTTTTGACCCTACATCTACACACTCTTTTGGCACCTGACTTTGCTAGGAACTTTACCAATTCACTGACACTATTAAGTGGCGAGTTTATTATCTCTACACCTATGGGAGGAAGTGTCCTAGCAACATGTGTTTTCAAGAATTGTAGAGTTTTAGTGGGTGATCATACCATGAATGCAAACCTAATATGCTAGATATGTCAGATTTTGATGTTATTCTAGCAATGCATTGGTTAGCATCTCACATGCTACAGTAGACTGTTTGAGAAAACCGATAAAGTTTAAACTGGAAGGAAGTGAGAGTTTTGTTTTCCAAGAAGAAAGTAGAAGACTACTCACACACCTAATCTCATTTATGAAGGCTACTAAACTATTGAGGAAGGGTTGTAGTGGATATTTAGCTTCTGTGCAAGTGACCAATTGAATGAGAAGGAGCTACCAGATTTACCCATTATGAGAGATTACCCAGATATTTTTTCAGAAGACTTGCCAGGATTACTACCAGATTGAGAAATAGAGTTTGCCATAAACTTGGTCTTAGGGACCGCCCCTATATCTAAGGCCCCTTATATATTGGCGCCTGCTGAGATGAAGGAATTGGAGAAGCAACTTCAGGAATTATTGGATAAGGGATTTATCAGAGCTAGCGTGTCTCCATGGGGAGCACCCGTCTTATTTGTGAAAAGGAAAGATGGGAGTATAAGACTCCATATAGATTACAGAGAATTGATAAAGTGATAGTTAAGAATAAGTATCCACTTTCTAGGATAGATGATTTATTTGATCAGCACCAAGGAGCTCAATATTTTTTCAAGATCGACTTGAGGTTAGGGTACCATCAATTGAAGATCAAACTAGAGGACGTGCCGAAGACGGCGTTTAGGACTCAATATGGTCACTACGAGTTTCTGGTGATGCTATTTGGGCTAACGAGCGCACCACCTGTATTTATGGATTTAATGAACAGAATATTTCAACCATATTTAGATTAATTTGTAGTGGTTTTCATGATCACATCTTGATCTATTCAAAGAGTCTCAAGCAGCATGAAGAACATCTGAGAATTGTGTTGTAGACCTCGAGAGAGAAGCAGTTGTATGCAAAGTTTAAGACATGTGAATTTTGGTTGGAGAAGGTGCTGTTTTTGGGGTATGTGATCACTAGAGAAGGGATATCAGTGGACCCAGCGAAGGTGGAAGCTATTGTGAACTGGCCACATCCCACGTCGGTGACGAAGAGGAGTTTTTTAGATTAATCGAATATTATAGAAGTTTTGTCAAGGATTTTTCTCAGTTGGTAGCCTCTTTGACTTATTTAACTTGTAAAATGCCAAGTTCATTTAGAGTGAGAAATGTGAGGAGCATTTTCAGAAATTGAAGAAATGGTTGGTAACCGCTTCCACTCTCACTATCCCTACGAGTTCAGGTAAGTTTGTGATATATAGTGATGCATCTTTGCAAGGCCTGAGCTGTGTTTTGATGCAGAAAGAAAAGGTGGAAGCATGTGCCTCTAGGCAATTAAGATCCCATGAGAAGAATTACGCGACTCATGATTTGGAGCTTGGGCTGTGATCTTTGTTTTGAAGATTTGGAGACACTCTTTGTATGGTGTAACTTGTGACATCTACACTGATCATAAGAGACTGAAATATATCTTTACTCAGAAGGAGGTTAATATGTGACAAAGGAGATGGTTGGAGCTGCTGAAAGACTTTGATGTGAACATCCTTTACCACCTAGGTAAAGCTAATGTGGTGACAAATGCACTTAATTAGAAAAATCAAGTTGCATCAGCCTATTTAATGACTAAACAAGCTGAGCTGAATAGAGAGCTTGAAAGAATGGAGGTTGAAGTTAGAAAGTATTCTTACGAAATGAAGATTTATCAGATAATCCTACAACCAACTCTATTGGAGCATATCAAAGAGCGGCAGAAAGAAGACAAGGAGCAAAGTGAGATAAAGAAGAAGGTGAAACATGAAAAATATTAAGTCTTTCAGATTCAGGATGGTGTTCTAAAGATGGGTAATCGCCTTTGCGCACACAACAAAGAGGAGCTCAAGAAGCAGATATTGAGAGAAGCTCGCCAAACCCCATATCCTCTTCATCCGGGTAGCACAAAGATGTGCCAGAATCTTTGACATAACTTTTGGTGAAATCGCATGAAGGAGGAGATAGCTGATTATGTATTAAAGTGCTTAACATACCAACAGGTGAGGATTGAATATTAGAAACTGTCAGGGGTATGCAATCTTTGCCCATCCTAGAATGAAAGGGGACCACATCACTATGGACTTTGTTACTGAACTACCCCGCTCATCAAAGGGAGAAGACGCCATATGGGCTGTAGTTAACAGCCTGATCCAGTTAGCACACTTCATACCCTATAAGATGTCGTATACTATAGAGAAGTTGACCAGCCTGTACATTGAAGAGATCGTGATGCTCCACAGATTTCTTGTATCCGTTGTATCGGATCGAGACCCCCGTTTCACCTCAAGATTTTGGAAGAGCCTACATAGAGCTCTGGGGACTGGACCGAAGTTTAGCACTTCTGCACATCTTCAAACTAATGGGCAATCAGAGAGAATGATACAAATCCTAGAGGACATGCTAAGAGCTTGCACATTAGATTTTAAAGACAATTTGGCTACGCACTTGCCATTGGTTGAGTTCACATACAACAACAGTTTCCATTCTAGCATCGGCATGGCACTGTATGAAGCCCTATATGGGAGGGATTGTAGATCCCCTGTCTATTGGGAAGAAACCATCAACCATCAACTACTCGGGCCTGATTTAATCCAAGAGATGACCGAGAAGATCAAATCATTCAACATCAAATGAGGATGGTGCAAATTAGACAAAAGAGTTATGCGGATCGTCGACACAAGGACCTAGAGTTCCAAGTTGGTGACCATGTATTTCTGAAGGCTACGCCAACCAAAGGCGTAGCAAGAGGTGGAAAGAAAGGCAAAAATTGTCTGAGGTACATTGGACCATTAGAGATATTAGAGAGGGTAGGACCTATTTTCCATGTCTCCAATCTGAAGGAATATGTGTCAAACCTAGGGCACATCATCTCGTACCAAGCTTTGCCCCTACGAGAGGATCTATCTTATGAGGAACGACTTGTTCGAGCGTTAGACTCTAAGGAGAAGGGGCTGAGGAAAATCTCTATATCCCTAGTTAAAGTATTATGGAACAATCGAGGGGTTGAAGGCAACATGAGAATCAGAAGCTGAGATGTGGAAGACATATCCGCATTTATTTTAAGGGTACATAAATTTCGAGGATGAAATTTCCTTTAAGGGGGGAAGGATGTAAAGTTCCTGTTTTCTGATAGTCGAATACTATTATTGGTATTGACCTTGAATCCAAATCGGCAATTCATGATGTTGCTAGCATGAGTTTAGAAACTTACATGCATGAGATTTTTAGTCTACCTATTCTTGGATTAAGGCGATTAATCAAGTTTTAGGGTTCACCATATATTTTAACCATGTCTTAAGCCTTGGTTAAAGATAATCCAATTTGATAAATACCTAATTCAAAACCCTCTAAATATCACATTTTTTATTTTGTTCAGCGATGAGTGGAGAGGAAACTTTGCAAATAAACCGCTCTCTTTTCATTATTACATCTCTTCACATGCCACGAAGTATATACCCTTCAGTACACACTCCACTCATTATCTCCTTCATTTCACCAAACTCCGCCATCTCTCAACTCTCCCTTGTCCTATTGGGTAGCCAACCATCAAGCCCCAAAACCCTTCAAATACCCATTGCAATGTCTCCATCAAACACTTTATCTCTTAAATTGAAGAAGAAGAAGAAGAAGCAAAGAGAAAGATTTTTAAGAATTCTTGGTAGAGGAGGAACCTAGAGCAAATCCTAGGTAACATTCAAACCATTTCAGTTCCATATTTCTTTTTGAGATTAAAATCTGAAATTTGACATTGGGTTAAGACTAATTTGATCATGCATGTACAATGTAGCTCTTGCATGTAGGGTTAGAGCAAAGATGGTTCATGCATGTTAACAAGTAGGAATAAAAATAAAACCTTTATGCTTATATGAACATAGAAAGTATGATAATCACTTGTTTCCTATCCCATTATATTCAAATTGTTATGGATATTCAATGTTTTGGTGGTTGTGTGGTTTGCATGTCAATATTTGGACCCCAATCTTGTGTAGAGGACTTATTCCAGGACACCCAGTTGATATTTTTACCATAACTCACACTAAAGGTACCATTTCTAGTAATTCTTTCTATTTTAGAAACTAGACCCCCGTATCTTTCATTTGAATCCAATTTTATTTAATTCTGAGATCATTTACTAATTCGAATCCATGATTAAATTCAATATATGTGCACATGATATGCAATCTGCCATACTTAGATGTTTTGCATGTATCTCAAATTCTTATTATGTTTGAGTAAAGAAAATTTTATAATTTGAAACTAGGTTTGTTTAGTTACCTTTTATCATGATTATAGTTGCATTTTTATTATGAATTATACCTAAAAGTGTTAGAAAGTTGAGAGTGAATTTTCTGTTCTTGACACAAGTTTGCAATCCTAACCCTTGTACATTGTAGAAAGTATAACTTTCTCTAAGAAGCTTGCATACATGAATTTATTTTTGTTTCTAAAATTAGACTTGTATAGGAATAAGTATAACGTTTTTTTAAAAAAAATTAGATATCGTTTGGCCCCACAATTATACACTAGAATCTGCTAAAATGGTCTGCAGTTACAGTTTATACATGTCCTACATGTTCTGATTATAACTTGAGCTATATACATTGGTTTTGAAAATCACTTATTATTCTGAAAACTAGACACATGTGAGAGTCATATGGCACTAGTTTTATAAATTTTGGATATAAATTGCTCTCTCATCCATCCATCTAAATCTGCTACATGTACACTGCATTCGTTGTTTGTGCATATCATAAGTGTTGAGTAAAACCTTCTCGAGCATAGTGTTAGGAGCTTTGTTTGGGAAGAACGTTGTTCATGCAATATCTCTTATTTAGTTAATAACAAGCTCTTATTTGGTACTAATAAGTTTGTCAGATGATATATTTTAGGAATAAATAGGTACGAATAAGTTGCAACTCAAAACGATGTAAAAATCAACATGAAGAATTGATTTCGGCCTTAAACTGTCATCGATGGTTATGAGGCAACCATCGATGGTCCACGGGTTATCGATGGAATACAGTCAATAATCTATTTTTCTAGAAATGAGAAATCGAACCATCGATAGACTATAGTCAACCATAGATGGACTACAGTAAATAATCTGTTAATTCCAAAAACTAGAATTTGCATAATCGATGGACTATAGGGAACCATTGATGATCGGCATCAACCATCAATGATCGGATTTAACCATTGATTTTTTGGACGCCTTTTGACAGATTTAGAGATAATGCATTACAGGGTCCTATTTGTAAAGCCTACTGAATCGAGCTATGATTTAGAGATAATGCTGGTCATAGTAAAGAAGGCCATTCGTGAGAAGGAAGAGTGGACGTAGGATTTTGATCCAAACCACTAAAAAAATCTCGTGTGTTCCTGTGTTGGTTCCTCTTACTTTTTCTTTTTTTATTTTCTCCTGCATATTCTGTGTCTATCCAAAAAATTTATAATAATCCTATTCACAACCCCCCCCCCCTAAGGCTTGTATCCCATTTCTAACAAGTGGTCTCAGAGCCCCATTACCCATCTTTATGCATCACATCCTAGGATAGAGATGTCAAGCATTATCACCGCTTTAGCTTTCCCTGAAGGGCACGCCGTCAACCGAACCCCACTTTTTGATAGAAAATGTGTACGCCCAAAGTTCATTGGGTTAGGCCAAAATCTTCGGTCTCACATGCTATTGGCATGGGTATCGTTAACTTTTGACATTTATGAATTTTTTAAAAACACATCTCTATTTTATGATAAGCATATAAGTAACTTATTTTCTCATTCTTTATTCTATTTGTCTTATCCTTCTCTAGATTTTTAATAAATAGATAAATAAATCGCGGAAACTGTCACAAACGTTTAAATCTTACGATAACAAGTTGTCTGAAAAGATTAAAAGTTTATGATAGTTTCTTAAAATATTCCCTTCATTTTCATAGCTTTAGAATTAAATATTATTAAAAATGACAGCTCCCATTTCATGAGTGGATCCTTTAATGAGTCACCAGTTTTGAAAAAAATTAAAGAGAATAGACCTCCATTTTTCTCTCCATAGTGTGAAAATAGTTTGAGAAGGAACCACACTCCAATTTCAGGGCATAATGTGTGGCCTCAAAACATTTGAAGCCCACTAGGGCTGTGACCATCACTAATTGTAAATACTTTCCCCAACATCAACATGCAACTTTCCCAACTACCCTCAAAAGTCTTTCCTACAATTAAAAAAGAGAAAAAATAACTCTAAAAAGATTGAAGAGTGTGGAGTTAAAAATCTTCTAGTGCAGTATAATGTGGTAAAAGAGCACGACTGTTAGTAGTGGCTTACACTCACATTTGGTGCAGCTAAAGAGTTGTCCAAGCTTTTCTCTTCTTTTGACAAAAAAGACAGGATGAGCTAATAGTACAGGATCAAATTAGGTATGTACATCTTAGCTAACATCTGCAGACTCGTGAGAAAAAGTGATCAAGAGAGTTACAGCTGTAGACGAAGTGTCTAACATAGGAAACACTAACCTAATAACACCGCTTTGTGCAAAGTTAAGCGTATAAATGACCAAGACTTTCTTTAGTGATAATAGATGATAAAAGGTAAAGTGAAAGAGAACTCTTTTTCTAGCAGTACAATTAATAGATCTTGTTTTCTATGAGTTAGTAATCATGACAGACAACTTTGATTCTCAATATAAGTGTATGTCATAACAAACTTGTTAGTCATAGATGGATAAGGATACACCCAAATCAGTGGGACTTATCTCATCTTAGAGATAAGATATTTGACTAATTCTAATTGGATTAAAATTAGGTCCTTTTCTCCTTTTAAATAAGAACAGACTGTGAAAAGAAAAGTGCCTGAAAAAAGGAATATTGCCATCTCTTCCTTCCTCTCTCAATTGTATTTTTGGAGTTAGTCGGGGTGATTCGTGGGACCTTTTCGCCACCTCGGTGTGATTGTTTTCCGAACGTTGCTTGAAGATCAAAACACATGGCAATCCCTACATAAGATCCGGACATGTATATCTCTAAACAAGAGATTTCATTTCATGTGTATGCGTAGTTTACATTGGTATCAGTGCTAGTTTAGGGTTGCTCGCATTTTTTTTGTTAGATCTAACTATGATTCCATCTTGTATTTATTTAAATTAGATATGAAGTTTCTTGATGGTAATATTGGCTCTGGAACAGAAAAGGATTTTATTATTAAAAAATATTTTTTAATTAAAATTGAATTTTTACTTAAAAAAATTTTAATTTTTGACATTTGTGATGTTAGATCTACAATAAAAACTCAATCTTTATGATCTAGTGGGCAATTTGTTAATAAATCAGGGATTATTTATTTTTTTAAGGTTAGCATATTTTTTAATTTTTCAGAAATATTTAAACTTTTTTTACAATTTTTCTGAAAATCTAAAAAAAACCATAGATCTCGCCATCGCGGATGTAAGCGGCGCTGATGGCGGTGGGACCAAAGGCGAGGGTCGTTGACACTGGGCGCTAGAGTCCTAGCACCCGACCGTCGTTGGCACTGGTCATCGGCAGCGGGTTTTACATATAAACATAAAAAAATTGTAGATCCCGCGCCGCCAGCACTAGGGGCGCTGACAGCGACGGGATTGGAGGTCGGTGGCTCCAGCGTGGGGTGCCGGAGGCCCGTCGACCACCGTTGCCGGTGTGCTGGCCGCCGGAGGCCCGTCAACCGCCACCGCCAGTGTGCTAGGTGCCGGCGGCGGCATATGCATAAGAAAAAACACAAAAAAGAGATCGACTATGGGCTGGGCCCACGGGAGGCTGTGACTGGCTCACCACCGCTAGCTGTCTAGCAATCGGGGACCACTAGAGAGGCTGACCAGGGCTCGGCCAATGCTGCAGGGAACAATGCCGATGCCGCCGCTGCCGCTGTTGCCCTACCTCTGGGGTTGCTATTATTTATTTTTTTTTAAAATCTAGAAATTTATTTTTAAATCAAATTTTTTTTAAATAAAAAAATATCTAAAAATTTTTGGGAAAATTTCAAAAAATATTTTTATTATTTTTCTTTAGAAATTTTAGAAAGTTCTGATGTGGGGCCCACTAGATTTCATAATAAAGTTCTTTTTGGGTTTTGAAGAAAATAAATTTTGAACTTTAGAAGTTAAGAAATATTATTTTTATACACCAGAAATTTCATAATAAAGTTCTAATAGAATTGTGGAGATTTTGATGGTACCTGTTCAAGTGGGAGTGCCTAGGGCGCGTACCAATTTCACGAGAAATGAAAAACCCTAATTAAATTGACAAGATAAATACGTAGTTAAATATGAAAATGAAATTTTTTTTACATTTGTCATGCCTCATGTTTAGACTCATACCTGTTTAAATAAATAAATAATTTCAAGTGGGAGATTTTGGGTAGAGATGGTAACATGATTTAACTACTCAATCTATTCTATCTTTAAGAAATCTAATTCCATTTTAAAAAATTTTATAACTAATTTAAAATTATATTCGTAAACATTATGGCTGGGGCCTTGGGCTTTCTTCTCTTTGTTTGGAATTTAAATGTATTATTAGTATAAAAGGCTTCATGAGATGGAATGTTCTTTGGGAAAGAACAGTACTCCTTATATATGCCAATAATCTTAATGCATACATAATTAATTGTGTTAATATTTCTCTTGCACAGATGGCTGCTAAGAATGGTATCGCGGATCTCACCAAGGGTGATAAGTTGAATGACAATAACTATTTCGACTGGCGTCAAAAGATCAAGTATCTCCTGAAGGGGCAGGAGATCTTGGATTGTACCAAGACAATGATGGCGGAGCCAGAACAGGGTTCTACTCCGGCTCACAAACGTGCTGCAGAAAAGTATAAGGCTTGGAAGTAAAAGGATCGTTCTACACTGTTTACTATGTTGGCTGCAATGAGGAACGATCTAATCGGGGAATTCAAGGACCTATGAATGTGAAGGCAAGTGGTGGAGCACCTTATTTTCTTATATTTATAGATGATTACTCTAGGTATGGTCATGTGTATTTGATTTCACACCGAACTGAGGCATTGGATTGCTTCAAACGCTATATGAGTGATGTGCAAATTCAATTAGGCAAAGCATTAAGGCTTTGCACACTGATCATGGTAGAAAGTATCCATCCACTCAGTTCAAGGAACTGTGTGATGAAAAGGGAATAGTCAGACAGATGACAATACCCTACACTCTGCAACAAAATAGTGTTGCAGAGAGGAGAAATAGGACTTTGCTTGATATGGTTCAGAGTATTATAGCACAGGCCAATCTACCCATTTTAATTTGGGGAGATGCGCAATTGACAGTGGCATACATTCTAAACCATGACATTCTAAACCGTGTACCTTCAAAATCAGTACAGTCAACACCCTATGAGTTATGGACGAGCAAGAAGCCAGTGTTGGATCACTTACGTCGATGGGGATGTGCTGCTTACATGCACACCACTTCTCATAAGTATGGGAAGTTGGGCTCTAGAGGGAAAAGTGTATTTTCATACGCTATTCCAAACACTCTAAGGAATATGTGTTTATAGGTGAGCAGGATGATGGGACTGTAACTGAGTTAGAGTCACGGGATATTGAGTTACTCGAGGAGGACTTCCCATGTAGAGGAGAGATAGGTCAAGATTTGTGTTTGTACGAGACCGAGGAGACTGTCACAGAGCTAGCGATGGAAGAGGAAGAAGAAGAAGTTCCTCTACCAGTTAGAGATATTGGGACTGAGATCCCTGCAGATGACTTAAAAGCCATCTTTGGAATCTCAACCTCAGAGATTGTCATGCAGACTAGTACCCAGGTGATATTTTGAGATCGATGGGGAACATTCATGGTAGCACTACATGATATTGTGGAACCCAAATCTTTTGAGAATGCTTTTCTAGGTCTGCAGTGAAAGAGTGGATGGCAGCAATGGATGAAGAGCTTGAGTCTACGAGGAAGAACCAAGTTTGGGACTTGGTGGATCTTCCAGCCGGATGCAGCCGCCATTGAAAATAAGTGGGTTTTCAAGGTTAAGCGAAAGGAGGTTGGGACAATCGAGCGGTGCACGACACGCTTTGTGACGAAAGGGTACACCCAAAAGAGTGGGCTGGACTATGAGGAGACGTTTTCTCCGATAGTGAGAATCGACCTATTCGCATGTTATTGGCTCTTGTACCGAAGATGGATCTTGAACTAGTCCATATGGACATCAAGATAGCTTTTCTCTATGGAGAACTAGAAGAGGAGATCTATACAGATCAGCCTACTAGTTTCATTGCCAAAGATCTTGAACACAGGGTATGCAAGTTTAAGAGATCTATCTATGGCTTGAAACAACCTTCCAGGGTATTTTCAGTTCCATCGAACCATATTGGGTTATGTTTTTGGGGTGATCGATCAAGATAGTTGTGTCTAGCTATGATAAGTTGGTAGTATGTTTGAGATCTTATGGTTATATGTTGCTGGCCAAGAATAGTATGAAATCCATTAATGCCACTAGGCGTTAGCTGTCCTCCACCTTTGAGATGAAGGACATTGGTGATGCTAGATTTGTGCTTAGAATTCAGGTTCTGAGGGACCGTTCTAAGAGGACCTTACGTTTATCGCAGGAGTCTTAGAACAGTTTGGCATGAAAGGTTGTAAACCCATTGGATGTAAGTTGTGTAAGTTGCCCTAGAGGGGGGGTGAATAGGGCAATATGCTAAACTAATCTGAATTAATGCCAATTTAAAACTTATTCAAAACTTAATCTTGCAAGATAGATATATAAGGAAATATATGCAAGGATACACAAACAAATGTAAATAATATAGTGGACAAATGATCAAAAAGATAATGGTGATAA
>JBAKGM010000001.1:14108838-14133032 GCA_037177215.1 Asparagus racemosus | reverse complement strand
GGCTGAGACACCTCGTGGTGTCTCGGCCTTGCCCGAGAGACCATGAGATGTCTCGGCCTTGGTCGAGACACCAAGTGGTGTCTCGGCCTTGGTCGAGACGCTGTTCTGCCTCTTTTCGGCATTTTCCAGCGATGTTTTATTCTGATCTTGCCGCCGTCGTGCTGAGTTCATGCCCGATTGATCTTCTCATTGACTCAGAACTCATTCGATTTGTTCCCGTCGTCGTTTGAATCTGATTCTGTCGATCCGAGTCTGATCGACTCGCCTTGTCAAATTTCACTAACCTAAAGTTTCGTCGCTGGATTTATTCCATGATACGTCACTTTGTTGACTCGTACGCCTCACCGACTCGCTTCATGAGTTCGTCGATTCGCTTTATGCGTTTTGTGGCGTAATTACGTCGTCAGCGGTTCTTGATTGCATCGTTTGATGGGTCGTCAGCTGTGAACCCACCATTACAAGTCTGGTTCGGGTACTGATAAGCAATTTTTGACGGCTACAGTCGGCCATTGTTGCCCAAGTGCTGATGCGTCGGAAGAAGGTTGTACACAGGCCTTGTCGTCAAAGATTTCCATCTCTTGAGGCAGAGGCACTTATTTCCTGACTTGAGGGGGAAGGTTAAATTTGTCAGTTTATTTCCTAATTTGACCATCTCACTCGCGATTCATATTTATCTTCTTCTCTTTCTTAGAAAACTCTGAAGAATGTGAAATTCTAGCTAAGCCTTCCCCTCTGTCACCCTTTATATATGAGGAACCAAGCTGCACTGAGCAAATACATGAGGCTATGGATTAGGGGGCCTGGGACACTACTGCCAGTTTAGATATCGATGCATATCCTGCCCCCGAGGCTGTCCTTGCAGGTACGAATACCTCACTTGGGTGGCAACTCAAGGAATTGAGGGAGTTCAACTTTGTTCCTCCGCTAATCGTTTCTGCACTTCATATTCTTTTAAAAAAACTTCAAGAAATGAATGCAAGTGCTAGCCAAGCAGAGACAACTGTCGGTATAAATTTGATCTTTACTTTATTTTCTCTTCTTTGTGTTGAAAGTCTAACATAGTGTAGCTGGTGCAGAGGAGGAACAGGCTAAAAAAGGGGCGCTCCAAGGTGAAACTTGGGGGTATAATCTGAACCTGCGGAATCGGCTCCCGATACATACGTATATTGCCATGATTTTAATATATGCATATATTCATGTATAGTGACACTTAGCATATTTTTTGCCAATGTTGCAGTGGAGGCACCAATGGAGACGGAGCCCATACGTGAGGAGAGTCTTGGGGAGCTCTCCGAACCTAACTTGGCTCAGATGATCTCTGTTTCTGAGCCTGATTATAATGTAATTTATGATATGTTATTAGAATAGGCTCAGAGAGAATCTGTCGCAGGAGATAGCCCTTCTGTAGGTATATGTCTCACTATTCAGATTCTTTTGGTTATCTTACCGATAGCTGATAACTTAACGATATTTTTTCCTGCAGCTCCTGTCTCTACTGTTGCAGAGCTAACCAAAGAATCTGCGGCTCCTGATTTGGAGGTTCAGACTACTACTTTCCAGGCTGAATCTAGTGTTGTCCCGCCTGTTGTTGAAAGCCCTCCTACTCAACCCAGACCACTGACTACTTAAGCTGAACCTGAATCAACTCTGGTGGTTTCTGAGGTCGAACTGATAAGTACGGGGCACACAGTACAAGCTGAAGGATCTTCGAGCTGCATCGGTAAATCTCTTGACCCTATCTTTATAAGAATTCTTAAGGTTGGAGAATCTTGCGAAACTTATATTTCTTCCCTCACAACGCCTTCAACCATATTGTATGATTCAATTAAGGCGTTGATGTTGGATGAAGATCCTAAGAAGGTGATTATCAGTGCTGAGCTTGAAAGTTTTGCCCTTCTTCTTAATAGCGTTATAGAAAAGGTCATGAACAAGGGTCTCTCTTTCAGCTCTTTCAAGCGACTTCTCGACTGGCGTGTGGCAGTCGTAAGGGATGAAAGCTTCTCTGATTTGGCAGACTCTATTGCAGAAGACCTGGTTCTTCTGGAACAAGAGTTGGAGAAATTTGTAAGGCTATGATCCGGAGGTGCTTCTTCTTACATTGCTCTCCAAGTCGAGTCTATCATAAAAGCCAAAGAAGCCAGGCGAGGAGCTGCTGAGAAAGAATTACACCAACTACAGACTCAATCTGAGCTCATCAGAGCAAGTATGGATACTAGGGAAAAGGCAAAAGCTAACTTGCTTCAATCCATTAAGCTACAGGATCTTGAGATTGCTTGCCTAAGAAAAGCTCTTGAGGACGCCAAAGAGATGCGGGCTCTTCTAAGGATTGACTTGGCTGGAGTAGAAAAGTCTTACTCTAAATTAGCTGAGCAATTGAAGATCTCCGATGATAAATCTGCTGAGCTTGAATGAGAAATTATTCAACTTCTAACTCCCGACAATTCTTCAAGAGCCTCTTTAGAAAGGGAGTTAGAACAGAAATATCAAGAAGAGCTCTCGAGCTTGGAAGAGCGGATTTGCCACCACCAGTTATCCCGTTGAAGCACTTTTGTCAAAAACTTTTGTTGTGCAACCAACACTTTGTATATCGTTATTCATGAAATAAAATTTGAACTTTTATTATGCTATCTATTATGTTTTGAATAAATAAGCATAATCTTGATAGGATTTTTGGTAAACCCACAGCCATCAACAGATTTGATAAGCCTTTACTAACTACTGTTTGAGTTGGGCTAGCATGTAGATTATCTAAGTTTGTTCTACATGTAATGTTGTGCTAAAAGAATAAACTCTGTTAGACTTACCACTACGACATTGAATACATAGTTTCGATCAATATTTGAGATGGAGATGGCCATGCAGCAAATGCGAGAAATACATGACCAGCAAATCCAAGCACTGAAAAGCCGTCAAGGTGAAACCAGTCGTCGAAACATTGTCAATCAGGTTGATAGCGACACTGACGGGGAAGAAGACCAAGGTGCTATACAGTCCCATGAAGAGCGAAATGCTGGGGGTAGCTAAGAGAATGCCAGTGGCAACGCCGTCCCAGAAAATGAGAAGATCAAAGATCTCGAGAGTAATATCAACACATTGATCTCTGCTCAAGAAATCAAGAAGACGGGAATACCGTGTTCATAACCCAGAGAGTGGGAGTCGATCCCATATCCGTCAAAGTTTAGCTTGAATAACTTCACGCCATTCGACAGAAAGGGGTCCCACACTCAGCACTTGATTTACTTCAAGTCTCATTCGGGGGTGAGTTTTAGAAATGAGCCCTTGATGTTCGGTCATTCGATGGCACCCTTCGAGGAGCTGCTTCCGATTGGTACCGCCATCTCAAACCTGGGAGCGTTACCAGCTGGGATGATATGGAGTCCTCGTGTTTCTCTCCAACTTCTTCGATGATGACACTGAGATATCCATCAGGACGTTGCTTGATGAGAAGCAAAAGGACGGAGAAACAGTGGATACCTTCGTCAAGCATCTCTGGAACAAGGCGATGAACTGCCGGGACCTGATAACTGAGGAATTTATCCTCTAAACCTACCACAACAATCTTTCGTTGGATGTGCTAGAAGCAATGGTAACAGCGCCATCCAAGACTTGGAAGGATTTAAGCTGTGTGGGGAGCAGGCCGAGTGATTCCTTAAGAGGAAAAGGCAAAAAAGGCTAGCAATTAGCATAAGCTCACAAACAAACTTTCGTCCCACGCAGCAAAGGGAAAGGGTAGGCAAAAGCTATGGACACAAACCAAACTGTCCAAAAACGAGCGCCGCAACAGCCGTAGAAGCAGAAGACTTTAAAATTCTCTAAAGTCAAGGAAGATGAGGTTCTCAGTATTTTCAAATACCTCCTGGAGAATTACAATATCAAGCTGCCTCTGATCCAAGAGCAAGAAGAAGCACAGAGGACCAATGATCTGAAATACTGTGCATACCACAGAGCAGCGCACCACCCAACGAAGGCGTGCTACCATCTCAAGGATAAAATCTAGGCCTTGATCGATGTAGGGGTCATTACCCTAAAATCATGTAAATGAAAGTCTTTGTAAACCGAATGGCAAATACCCCTGGATGTTCTAAGATTTCTTCCGAAGTTGTCTTAGTTTTCTCAGGGAAGCAAGTGATGCCTCGGGTTTACCCTCTAACTGAGCTGTACTCCAATAATGTGGCTAGATACAATATATTGCTTATTGGGCTCAATTTTGCCAAAGAGCTGAGGGTTGAAGATCTCGAAGCTTTCCGCGATTCCCAACTCATAGTCAAACAGATCTGGGAGGACTATGAAGTCAGGAATCTAGATCTGATCCCATATCACCAGGCGGCCATTGAGATGGCAAACTCGTTTGGAGAAATTTTCATCGAGTACATTCCGCACCTCCAAAATGCATACGCACAACCTCCCGAGACTTAACAACTAGTTACAGTCAGGACTCATCAATTATTCGTACCAATATATGAGATACAGGGAAACAAGGGGTTGGTTACCAAAGAAGTATACACCGCCCAGGCTAAATTAGAACCCCGAGATTGGCGCTTTCCTATTATCGACTACGTCCTACATGGTATTCTGCTAGAGGATGCGAAGGAGGGAGAATCCATCCGACGGAGAGCCCCAAGGTTCTTCTATGATATGGAAACATGGACGTTATATAGTCGCGGATATGATGATTTGTTGCTCCGGTGCCTTTCAAACAAAGAGGCAGAAGAAGTTCTTCAGGAAGCACACGGAGGTGAATGTGGCGTACACCAGCCTGGTCCCAAGCTCTATGATCGTATCAGGAGAATGGGGTATTTCTGGCCAACAATGGTTAATGACGCAATCGAGTACGCTCGAAAATGCCATGCGTGTCAAATTCACGTGAACTATATGCATCAGTCTCCAGAGCAGTTGCATCCTTCGGCTACATCCTGGCTGTTCAAAATATGGGGAATAGACATCGTGGGTCCCATCTTTCCTCCATCGGTCAAAGGCGATCGGTTCATTCTAGCGATCACCGACTACTTCTCCAAGTGGGCTGAAGCAATCCCACTAAAAGAAGTGAAGACGAGCAACGTCATCAAGTTTATCAAGCACCATGTCATCTACTGACAAGGTGTCCCAAGACAGATCGTGCATGACAACGGTCCTCAATTCATCAGCAATTCCTTCATCAGGTTTTGCAAGAAATTTAAAATTCAAGACGTCTCGTCAACGGCCTACAATCTCGCTGCGAATAGATTAGCGGAGGCGTTCAACAAGACAATTATCAAAATTTTGTCAAAGCTTGTGAAGACTAACAAGCGAGACTGAGATGATAAGCTCGGAGAGGCACTCTGGGCATATCGCACCACCATACGCACGCCAAGTAGAGTGACCCCGTACTCCCTGGTCTACGGATGTGTACCAATTCTTCCGCTAGAGATTCAGATTCTTTCACTTCGCATCGCCCTCACAATGGAGATGACTATCAAAGAACAACATCAGAAACGTCTAGAGGAGCTTGAGATGTTGGATGAAAAGTGCCTGCAGGCTCAACAATGCATTGAGTTCTACCAGGCAAGAATGTCAAGAACATTCAACAAGAAGGTGCGACAAAGGTGTTTCAAGGAAGGAAATTGGTCCTCGCTGCTCACCGACCAAAAATCCTCAACTTCAAGAAAAAAGGTAAATTCAAACTCAAATGGGAAGGCTCATTTGTAATATAGATGGTCTATTCTAACGGTGCATATCGCCTAATTACCCAAGATGGTGACTGGCAATTAATGCCAATAAATGGGAAGTTCCTAAAGAAATACTACCCTTAGTATCTTCAGGATAACCCGTTTTAACGGGAAGTTCCTCGTGGGATGTTTCACCCACTGTCTTTGAGGATAACTCTAGATTTATCCTCCACTATAAATTCTCCCACCGATCAAATTCATTGACGGTGGGTCTACAAAATTTTTTGGTCCGTTACCAAAATTCCCTCTTGATTCCTTCCACAAAAAAGAGGTCCACTCAAAAAGTTCTTTCACGCTGGATATAGAATATAAAATTCTTCCTCTCCAAGCGTAAGATCCCCTTCATGATAAACGGAAGGGCTCTATCCTTTCCTTTTCCAAGCCATACCGATTGAAGGTATGCGCTGAGATTTTCAGACCAGGTCGTCTGTCTGAAGGTCACCTGAGTCTTTTCAGTTCTCAGAGTGGAGATCCCACTCTTAGTTCCATCCTATTCCTAGGTAGTGCCAACTGAAGGTATGCGCTAGGATTTTGAGACCATGTTGTTCGCATGAAGGTCACCTGAGTCTTTCTGGTTCTCGGAGTGGAGATCCCACTCTTAGTTCTATCCTCATCCTGGGTAGTACCGATTGAAGGTATGCACCAGGATTTTCAGACCAGGTTGTCCGCCTGAAAGTCACCTGAGTCTTTTCGATTCTCAGAGTGGAGATCCCTCTCTTAGTCCCATCCTTCTCCTAGGTAGCACCGACTGAAGGTATGCACCAGGATTTTTAGACCAGGTCTGAATGTCACCTGAGTCTTTCCGGTTCTCAGAGTGCAGATCCCACTCTTAGTTCCATTTTCATTCTAGGTAGCGCCGACTGAAGGTATGCGCCAGGATTTTCAGACTAGGTTGTCTGCCTGAAGGTCACTTGAGTCTTTCCGGTTCTCAAAGTTGAGATCTCACTCATAGTTCTATCTTCATTCTAGGTAGCGCCGACTGAAGGTATGCGCTAGGATTTTCAGACCAAGTTGTCCGCCTGAAGGTCACCTGAGTCTTTCCAGTTCTCGGAGTGGAGATCCCACTCTTAGTTTCATCTTCATCCTAGGTAGCGCCGACTGAAGGTATGCACCAGAAATTTCAGACCAGGTTGTCCGCCTAAAGGTCATCTGAGTCTTTTCAGTTCTCAGAGTGGAGATCCCACTCTTAGTCCCATCCTTCTCCTAGGTAGCGCCTACTGAATATATGCGCCAGGATTTTCAGATCAGGTTTCTAGTTCTCAGAGTGGAACCCCCACTCTTGGTTTCAACCTTTTCCAGGTAGCGCCAACTGAAGGCATGCGCTGGGATTTTCAGATCAAGTTGTCTGACTGAAGGTCACCTGAATCCTCTCGACTCCCAGGGCAAAGTTCCTGCTCTTGGTTTCATTCATTCACCATGAGAGATAGAATATAAAATTCTTCCTTTCTCACCAATTTAATTTTATCAACAAAAACCCCTTAATCCAAGTTTTATCTTAGGGAATTTGATACCGAAGCCTAAGCAGGGATAGATCAACGCCTCACATGCGTCGCCGGGTTAGTCTTCCCGTGAAAAAGATGAAGTCTACGTATTCAATATCCTAGCATAAGAGAGTTTCATTCTCTTAGTACAATGTCACGTGTGGAATGGGTTCTAATAATCCTCATGTTAGCCCGATTCAAACGGTAATCGGTTAAGGCACGCCAAATCCGTTGAGGGCTGAGGATTTCCCAATAACTCCAAAGTCGACGCCTAACACGCATTGCTGATTTTAGTCATTTTCCGATTAAAAAATGGGCTTCAAGGTTCATCTTGGGGAATGTTATCTCGAATCCTAAGAAAGGATAAAGCCAGCACCTCACACGCGTTACCGGTTTAGTCTTTTTCCGATTGAAGAAGGCACCAAGTTCCGTCTTGGGGAAGTTTATCCTGAATCCTAAGAAGGGATAAAGCCTACGCCTAATACGCATTGCCAGTTAAGTTCTTAGCTGCTTTTTAAAGAAGGAAAAAGAACAAAAGTCTACATATTCAAAATTGCGGCAGGTTGTTAACAAACACCTCAATTCACACCTTAACCATGTGGGGAATTTTATTCTGAAGCCTAAGTAGGGATAAAACCAATGCCTCACATGCGTTGCCGATTTAGTCTTTTTCTGACTAAAAAAGACACCAAGATTCATCTTGGGGAATTTTGTCCCAAAGCTTTAAGAAGGGATAGAGCCAATGTCTCGCATGCGTTGCCGGTTTAGTCTTTTACCAATGGAGGAAAGACACTAGAAAATCAGCCTGGGGAATTTGATCCTGAAGCCTAAGAAGGGATTAAGCCGATGCCTTACACGCGTTGCTGGCGGGTTAGTCTTCCCGTAAAAAAGACGAAGTCTATGTATTAAATATCTTAGCATTAAGTCTAAGAGGGTTTCATTCTCTTAGCACAAGTCACATGCGGAACGGGTTTGAATAATCTGCATGCTAGCCCGATTCAAACGGTAATCGGTAAATACTAATCAAATCCGTTGAAGGCTGGGGGTTGGCCAATAACCCCAAAGTCGACGCCTAACACGCATTGCCGGTTAGTCTCTTATCCGTAAAAGAGTACGAAGTCTATGTATTCAATATCATAATACTAAGTCTAAGAGAGTTTCATTCTTTTAGCACAACGTTACGTGCGGAACGGGTTAGACAATCCGCACGCTAGCCCGATTCAAATGGTAATCGGTAAAGACTTATCGAATCCGTTAATGGCTGAGAGTTTGCAAAAAATCCTATGAGTATTATGGTTAATTATTTCTGACGAAATAAAAGAATCATGATAAAGCGTAAACAAAAAAGGGAGAAATATTTTATTGATAAAGACTGAGATTACAATTCCTTAAACATCAAATTTGTGACAACAAATTTGTTGTTTCAATCCAGACACTTTATCAATAAAAGCTCGCTGAAGTTCCTCCTGCAGCTCAGCCCTGAAAGACTCCTCACTGGTGTTGAGCGTCTTCATAGTCTCCACCTCAATCTCAGCTAGCTTCTGCTTCGAGAGCTCAAACTTCTCGAACATGATGGCAAGAGTTTCCTCTTTGTTAGCTTTCGTCAGCTTCAAGACAATTAGGCTCTCCTTTGCCGCCTGAAGCTCCTGATCTAGCTCTACTATCTTCGCCTTACCCTCGGCGACACAAGACTGAAGATGACCCACGGAGGATGAAGTCTTAGTAACAGCGACCTCTAAGTGGTGTGCCTGGTCTCGCTGCATCTAGATTTCGAGCCCAGTGAAAACACGAGCATCACGCCAAGCTGCCAGACAAACTTCTGTCTCCGCGGCTATATATGAAGGGAGCTCCGCTACCTCCAAATCCTGTAAACTCTAGAGCTTGGGCTCCAGATGATCGAGATCATCAGCAACGGCTTGGGCTAGCTCTGAGAAACCAGCATCTCATATTAAAGCTATCCTAGGGTCAAGAAATGGCTGGAACTGACGAAGAGAAAGCCCGCTGCTGAGAAGTGTGTCTATCACTGTGGCCAGATAGGAGAAGAATGAGTGAACCTCTACACAGATGATAAGCCAAGATAGATCGTCGTTCGACATCAATGCCCTCACTAAGTCATGAAATATTGCTCAAGGCCCTACAAGCAGAAGGAGGAGGGTTAAACACTCCAAAACTAGAAATCGGTGTGAATATTGTCAGCTGAGCAGTCCGTACCTGTGGAGACAGTTCCTTGCCCTAAGAGAACCATCAAAGGGGCATCAGTCGATGGTGCATCGACTATCACAATTGGTCCCTCAACATGTACGTCCGATGTAACATCAGCTGCGGTAGCTGACTCTGGAGGGGTGAAGGAATGAAGAGTTCCTATCACCAACAAGAGATGTTTCAATTTCATAGAATTATAGTTGTACTAGTCAAAGTTGGCTAGTCCTATGATTATCGAAAAAGGGATCCCGGACAATTGTTCAGCAAAATTATTGCCGCATGAAAGCCGCTTCACGTCCGGTTCAATTGATACAAGCTCCGGAAATACTCCAAAAGGTATACGAGTATAAACTATTTCCTATTTTGGCCGAGAAGTTCCTGGAGAGTATTTTCATAAAATTTTCTTAAGGATAACTCGCCAACCTTTGAACGGGTATATGAGGATAAACTAATTTCTGAAACTCTAATAAACATATGAGTATAAACTGAAATGGCGCTGGACAATGCGTCTCGTATCAAAGAAATTTCTCCCGCTGCGGTTAATCTTACAACTAGTATCACGGTAGAGAGTTCACCTATGAACCCCTAATTTTCTCCCTCAACAATACTCTAATAAGGTATACGAGTATAAACTGTTTCCTATTTTGTCGAGAAGTTTTCGGAGGATATTTCTGTAAAAGAAATATTCTTAGGGATAACTCGATGAACGCCAATGAAGCGTGAAAATTATATCGACGCCGGTCAATGCGTCGCCAACGAGAAAATCAGAAATACTCTAAAAAGGTGCACGGTTATAAACTGTTTCCTATTTTAGCCATGAAGTACCTGGAGAATATTTTTGTCAAATTTTCTTAAGGATAACTCGCCGAAAACTATAATTAACACACGAGTATAAACTGTGTGGATGCCAGTCAACGCGTCGCACTCGCCGACTGAAGGTTAAACTCTACATATTTTGACGCCAATCAACGCGTCGTAGTGAAGAATTCCCTGATCAACAGAAGATTCTGGTAAAAGGTTTGATCGTCAGTTGAATGATAACTCACCGACACGAGTCAGAAGCAATTGAACTCAATCAGCTTCAGTTTAAGATTTTGACGACGGTCAGGCAATAAATACAACGCCGTAATACCTTCAGCTATCCTACAAAGAACTGGAGAATCTGAAAGAATTGGAGGAATCAAATACTGAAGCTAATCTCAGAAGAAATTTATTTATCGACTTTAGGTCAATATCTCGATCATAGTCAGTCAAAAAGTGCAGCATCGTAATGCTTTCAGCTGTCCTACAAAGAACTGGAGAGTCTGAAGGGATCGGAGATATCGAACACCGAAGCCATTCATAGGTCCCGTCACACCAACTGAAGGTTGGGGGCTATCATATCCAAAATATCACAGGCTCGTCAAAAATCGAGGTTGAGACACTTTGGAGGGGGTTTCTGCAGGCGTTGAAAATCGCTTATCAGTGCCCGAACAAGACTCGTGACAGTGGGTTGACACCAACGACCCATCAAACGATGCGACCAAGAACCGCTAACGATGTAACTGTGCTACAAAACGCATAAAGTGAGTCGACGAATGCATGAAGTGAGTCGGCAAGGCTTATGAGTCAACAAAGCGACATATTATGGAATAAAACCAGCAACGAAGCTTCAGGTCAGCGAGATTCGACAAGGCGAGTTGACCAGACTCGAACGTCGACGAGACAGAATTAACCAGACTCAAGCGACGACAGAACTACACCGATCAGATTCTAGAATCAACGGGACGATCAAACGAGCTCTGATTCGGCACTACTGGATGAAAACGAGCTCAGACAAGAGCGGCAGATGAACGGAGGAACACTGAAACAAAAGAACAGAGCTAAATGAGCGCTTGCCTCGGCCACACTGCCGAGGCACCAATGGTGTCTTGGCCAAGGTTCTCCCCCCTGATACATTTGCCTATAAATAGGCCAGGGGGGTTCCGCGTTTGAAGGTTAGATTTTTTTACTGCCAGAGCTTTGAAGGTTGGATTTTTTACTGCCAGAGCTTTGAAGGTTAGATTTTTGAAAAGTATTTCTAAAAACAATTTATTTTGGTGTATGCAAGTTTGGATTAAAGATAATACCAATCACTTAATTCGTATTGAACTAATTTTTAAAACTAAAGAAATAGCAAATCTTTATCCACCCATTCTTTTAAGACATGTGTTATCCCACTTAGAATACAATCTCGTCTTGCAATAGGCTTCCTAATGTTAATGGATCTAATTTTGAGATTAGACCTCACTTCATAAATATACATCCAAAGATGCATACATTTATATTGGTGTTTGAGGAAGTTTGTCTTATGATTAAGATTAGAGAGTTATCTGAGGACGCGACTAAGCTTTGATTTATCCCACTAGTTCTTAAGGACAAAGCCAACAAATGGCTATATAGTTTACATACAAATTCTATATCAACATGAGATGAATTTATTGCCATTTTCTTGAAAATATTCTTCCCATTTTATAAAATGGTAAAGACTAGAAGTAGCATTTAGTATTTCAAGATAATCCTAGGGGAGTTGTTCTGTAAGTATTTTTGAAAGGTTCAAGGATCTTTTTATCCAATATTCTCATCATGATCTAAAAAAGTGGCGATTATGCCAAATTATCTATGAAGGATTAAATTATTTTTTAAAGACATCTTTAGAATGTATATGTCAATGAAATTATATAAAGAAAAACATTAATGAAGCTTCAGAATTTTTAGAAAATTAGTCTCAGAAAAACATGCAGTGGGAATGCTGTAATCAAAGAGTTTCACCAGTTTCCCCAACCAAAATCAGTGGTCTTCCCCTAGAGTTGGACATAGCATCTAAAGTAAGGGTGGCTACAATCCTGCGTCAGTTAGAAACCTAGGAAACCAAAGAACAAGCTCCAACTCAAATCAACCAAGTTTCTATCCTAGGATGTCATAACGGCCTTTCTTTAGCCCATAGTTCAAAGGAATGTCCTCTCTTACAAAATAATCAATCACTAGAGCTGATGAACGTTGCATTCCAGCATCTTAGAAATAATCTATTTTCTCCCACTTATAATCGAGGTTGGGGAAATCATCCAAATTTTGCATGAAATCATCAAAATTTCTTTAGAAATTAAAGTTTCACTCCCACTTCAAACCCAAAATTTCCTAGAGGAAATACAGTTCCATTCAATATATTGAATAATTTTTAACAATCCAATTTATCTTATCCAAACCAGCCTCCTTATCATTAAGCAGTAAATCCTATTCCTCTGAGTTCTAATCATGAGAAATATTTCAGTGTCTTAGAAAAGAGTTTAGAGGCCATGACCTAAGCTTCTACACAGACCACCAATATGTTGACCCAGTCATCCAGCACTTTGAATTCCTTCATGCGGACAACTAGTCAAATGCACAATTCTAACACAATAGTCATAGTTAGATTAGAAAGCCAACTTAGTCAACTAGCTAATGTCGTTAGTGAAAGAGAGAGAAAATTTTCTGAATCAACTTGTTGCAAAACCTAAGGACACTGGGTTGAGTCTAACCTACCTAGCTCAATTGAATGTAATACATATTTTGTGGTGAGGGAAATAGGTTGATAATTATGTTAGAATGCCTCCGGATCAAACTCCATCTTCTTCTTCTCCTATTCAAAACCTGAACAAACTCTCTCTCCTCATGATAACTCTTTTCAACAATCACTTCTTTCCGATGATAAAGAAACTGAAATCAAACATGAGCTCAATCACGATAGATTTAAGCCTGCTGCTCCCTTTCCATATAGACTTAGGTCTAGGAAAAGTTCTCCCAAGGCAGAGAAAATCCTAGAAGCTTTTAAGTAGGTCAAGGTCAACATTCCTCTCTTAGATTCCATCCAACAAATCCCATCATATGCAAAACTTTTATAAAATCTATGCACTAAGAAAAGAGCCACTAATATTTACAAAAAAAATCTTTCTACCTGTTAATACCAGTGACATGCTCTAAAAGCCAACGCCGTTGAAACATAAAGATTATGGTTGACATGCTCTCAAAGCCAACGCCTTTGAAACATAAGGATGCTGGTTGTCCTACTATCTCATGTGTCATAGCAACAACCTTCATTGATAATGCACTTCTATACTTAGGAGCTAGTGTGAATTTTATTCCCTATTCAGTCTATCAACAGCTACAGGTAGGTGAATTAAAGCCTACCAAATATACCCTCTAGTTAGCTAATAGATCTGTAAAGATATCCAATGGAGAGATTGAGGATATTCGAATTAAGGTTAGGGAGTTCATTTTTCGTGTTTATTTTTAGTCTTAGAAACACACCCGGTTTTCAATCCCAAAGGTTAGATACTTATCATTCTAAGAAGACTGTTCTTAGAAACTTTTAATACTCTGATCAATTATAGAATTGGTCAAATGAAGCTGTCATTTAAAAATATAATCGTTGATCGAAATATTTTCAATCTAGGAAGCCAACCTACTAATCCACCATATCAACCCCTAGAAGTGAACTGCATCTAAAAAATATCGAGTAAACAATTAGAAGGGGAGTGTGCATCAAATTTTACTGACTTGAGTTCTGAGGATATCATTAATGAAGAAATCTGACTTTTTGATAAAGAATTTGGTTTTTTTAGGGAAGATGGACCAATTATATCATCAAGTCTCAATCATGAACCCTAGTGTAGAGGAGATTTTTAGTACTAAGATTGAGTTCTTTGAGGAGTTAGAATAATACTCAGATCTTTGGTCCAATTTTAAACTCAACATTCCATCGATGGAAATGCACATCAATGACATATACATTGATTTTGGTTTGACTGAATATTCCTTACCAACCAACCTTAATATGCTACAAAAACTACTGAAAACCTCGAAAAGCATATAATAGAGTTCATCATTTTACACTTCTTTAAAATCCGAGGTAGAATTTTTAGGAATAAGGTAGGATTTGATGTAGGACTTGAGCTTCTCATTTTAAAACTTTTATTCTATATCTTTACTCATTATCTCATAATAATAAGAATAATAAAAAGAATTTGTTCTTCTCTCATTTGAGGGTTTCTTATTCCTTAAAAAAGAGAAAAAAAATATAGAAAAAAATAAAGAAAAAATAAAATGAAAAATGAAAAAAATAGAAACGGGAAAAAGAAATTTGTTGGCTACATCCTCCTCATACCAAAGGTAATTGTATATTTTTATCATTGTTCTAGATTGACCGAACAAATATAAGTGTTTCATTTCCTATCTGCTTTATTTTGTGCATCATATAGTTTATATTGAAACAATTCAAAATTTAGGTGTGAGGTCGGCACTAGTCATCTTTTCTTTTTTTTTACTTTATCATTCCTTCTTCTTTTTATTTCATACTTCCTTTTCTTTTCTTTCCCTAAAAATTATCACATGCTTACTTGGTAATGTTAATTAATAATTGATTTACTTGATAAAATTTTAAAACTTTTTTAACTATTAGTTAGTTTTATACCCAAGTTAGCCTTTTATGATAACTCTAAATAAATTTTTAGCAAATTAATTTTTAAAATAGTATACTCCATCCTAGTTCTAACTTAGAATTTTATTAGTAATGACACACACAAAAACACATATCTATTTTTAAAAATATTACAAAAGAAGAGTGCGAAAAATGGGCACCAATAAAAATATTTTTAAACTCCAAGGTGATTTTATCTTACTTTGCCTAAGTTGACTGAGTGATTAACCTCGAGGACTATTTCTATACTTAATAACCTAAGCTTAATTGGGTTAGGGTCTATTGGCTAAACACTCGTTACATAACCACTTAGAAAGCCTAATAAAGTAGAACTAAATTACCAAGAAATAAAAAGATATATGTATATATAAAAAGAAAAAAGAGAGAATTGTTTTATATATATTGTTATATTTACATATATATTTTTGGAAAATAAAATGGTCAAGAGGCTTGAGAATAGTTTGGAATAAAGAGTTAACATGTTCCTTTTAGAATCTTAGATAAGTTTATAAGTTGGACTTGGTTTTGTATAACTGTAATGAAAAGATTTTCTAAAAAATTTACTTTGGAGTTATCCATAAAAATATTTTCTTAAGTATAAACTAACTATAAATAGATTGTTTAAAGATCTCAAATGAGTTAATTATGTATTGAGATCTTTAAATTTGACAAGATGACTGAATTTTGTGGGCATATTTACTGCAAACCCTCATGAGACTACAACTCATCCTTTAGGACAACCTAGCAGTTTAGAGGCTTGTTTTATATGCTAAATACAATCGCGATTCCTATGAAAGTGAGTTAAGATTTTTTTCCTTTTTATTTTCTTTCTTTGATAGAGGACTAGCAAAAGTGTAGATGTGGGGATATTTGATCGTCACATTTTATTACTCTTTTATACCCTTGTTATCTACTTTATTTGAATAAATATATTGACTAATATTGAGTTTTTATCTTAATTTAATGATAATAAAGAATTAATGAATAAGAGCCCAAAAGAACAAAATTTTCATAGTTTTCAACCTTTTATTGAAGTCCAGGATCAAGCTAAAATGCACAAAAGCCTATGAAGGCGGAGTCAATAAAGTCAACAAACTTTGTTATAATTCTGTTAAAGACTAATCGATGAGCCCATCGATTAGCTCATCGCTTTTTAATTTTGCTTTTTTTGGAGCTCAATAATGATCCAAGGGATCTTACTGATTGCAATAGGCTATACATAGGGGTAGAGAGTGAAGGGTTAGACTGTGAAAATATTTGTAAAGTTTATTTGAGTGAAGGATTACTCTTAATTGAGAAGACCATTCAAAATTATATATTTTTTATTTACAATAAATAAAAAATTTTCCTCCTTTTAAATTTTATTTTCTTCTTCTTATATGATGAAGATAAAGATTTACCTTCAATGGATGAACCCTTTATAATGTAAGTATTCATTTTCCTCCTTTACTTTCTTATTTTAGAATTATACAATTTAGGATTTTATTCCATTTTTGGTAGATTAGATTTATTTCATGATTATAGTATAAATTTTCTTCATGCTTTATAGAGTAGATTTATTTTCTTTCTCTTCATTATTTTGATTTGCTATTTCTTTCTTTTATTGCTTATAGTTTAGATTTACTTCTCATTCTGTTATACTTATTAGTGTAGATTTTATCTTTGTTTGTTTTTATTTAGCAAATTGAGTAGCTAATCCTTGTAGAAAAACTAGGATTATATGAAACTAGTTTAATTTCTTTTATGAATTATGGATTGCTCACTTTATGCTTAAAATAATCATGTTTAGGATATACAAGTAGAGAACTAATTGGTAGAAAAAAAAATTTGATAGTCTATGCTTATCTTGAGTGGTTTGATAGGTTATGCTTATTCATTTCTAATATTATTATCTAGTTGCTTTTTCTTTTTATAAATGAAAATTTTTGCTTGGATGATAATTTCATAGATTATGTTCGCTTTAAATGGCTTGATAATCTATAGTTAGTAAATCTAATGTAAAATATGATTAAAAAATAATGGTTTATTAATTCTCATTGAAATTAACTAGTGGATTCAATTCTAGATTCCTAACTTCTTTACTTGTTTTTACTCAATCTTTTTTATTTGATTTTTCACTTTCTTGATTTCTCTCTTCTTGATTTTATTTTATTGCTTTTCTTTTTTTTTTCTACTTCCTTCTCTTTTCTTGTTTCCAATTTTTCTTATTTTCTCCCTCTTGGTTTAACTTTTTATTTTTATGACAATTCCCTCTCTATATCTCTACATATTCTATTTCGCTATCTTTTAGCAACAATTTTCTACGAACAAATTTAAAATTTTCAAATACACACCTTCCCAATGGGTTCAATATCTTAAATACTATAATTGATAGTTGTTTCTCGCAATTTGCATGATTTAATGCTAATTGTCATAATCATCATTCGTTTTCTTATTATCCTGTAGCGGTGTGGATGAAAGGTTGTCGCATATATTCTTTTCAATACGCATTGCATCCAAGTTGTGTTGGATTTTGAGCTTTTGCTAGTAAGTGAGCTGAAAGAAGATGCTAAAATTTGTCCTTCCTATGAATGGTTCCTTAGCTTCTTTCTCATTCAAACTCGTCAATCACCTCTTTCATTTCGGTGCCATCTTCATGATGAAAATGTATCTCAGACCTAGAAGATCATCTTTTATATATTGTTTCTTTCTAAACTTGACTTTCAAACAAGCATAAAAAAATTTAACATTCTCAACACCGGACGTTACACACGTCTTCCCTCTTTTATTTTCTTGGCCATCAAATTTTTTCATCTAGTTTTTGCCTTTGTATCTATGCTTGATGTGCAACCATTTTCTATTAAACCAATAACACATCTTTCAGCTATGCTATAAATGAATGCCTTTAAAGTTTAGACCAAATACAAAATAAGCAAATGTCCCTTTTGTAGACCATCTGGAGAGATTAACATAAGCTAAAAAGTTATTAATCATCCATAAAAGAACGACACGGAGGTTAATGACTCATTCAAATATGCATTATATGTTGGACACTCTTTCTCTAGAGCTGTTTTAACTCCTCAATCAGTGGCTCTATGAACACAACTACATTACCACGTACTCTTGGTCACATGATCCAAACTATCTGACTGACAAATGGCCAACTTTACACAACACTACAAAACACAATTCAGTACAGACCCGCATGAACACTAGCAAGTAGTATGAACATAGGGGCTAACTCTATACGCCGTATAGAAGGCGAGACACCATTGATATGATTTGACCTCTCAACTAATTGTCTAATGGCAACAGACATTCATTTACTGCATTAGCTACGATAAGCTGGCAACACACGTAACCGAGGCACACTGTCCTAAAGAAATGTAGCTTCAAACCTAGCATATTGCTTGAATCGTTCACGCTGAGCGAAGTTGTTGCATACAGTATATTGATTGGATGGAAGTAACGATGATCACGACTTCTCACTAATTGCATCAGAATGAGGTGTCACGCCTCATTTAATGCAACATGACTAAAGAAAAGGTAATGATAATGACGAACAGGACTCAAAGGATCTCGTGTCCATAATGCATTTAATAGAAATCTCACGAAGTGATGGATGTCATAGATTCGCAGCACGACTAATGTCCAGGCATGAAACAAATAGGCCGCAGAAGAACTCTACATGCAGATCAACACGAGACCTATAAATACCCCTCTTCATTTGATTCGAAGAGAGGAATTTTAAACATTAATTGTGCCATTACTCTCCTTTACCTATTCCTCAATCACCCAAATCTCGAATTGCATGCGGTAGACGCTTACCTTATAAACTTTGTTCATCCTTAGCCGCACAAGAATTGATCTTTGATTATTGTTGGCACTCCTTCTATTTGTTCAACAAGATGCACTACATGTTCATTCTTCATCTTCAAGAACCCTCGAAGTGGCCTAGCTCAATCTCACAAAATTGTGCAATGAACAGTTCTAGTTTATTCGTATGGTCCATGGAGCCAGCATCTAATCTCTTCTTGCATAGCTTCCTATAATCTCAAGTGTAACTAAAAACACTGTAACATTATTTATTATTTTTCTAGAAATTAATAAAAGAGAACAATTATTTTATCATCGCAAAACTTTATAAATCTTATGACAAAAAATAGTCTTCCACAAATGTAATTTTTGAAAAAAAAAATATGCATGCAAATTAGAGGCTTAAGTATACCATTTTGATTTAATTGGCGTCCAAGTCATGTGCTTCCGATCTAGTCACGTGTCATTTAGGAATGGGGATTGGGGGAGGGAGGGATGGAAGGGGAGGGGGAGGGAGGGATGGGGGGAGAGAGAGGCACAAGTTGAGATTAGAATGAGGGTTAGGGTTCGGGGTTGCTGCGGTTATTTCTTTTTTAATGCGGGCCCCTACATCGGTGATAGGAACCCTTCGCTGAGGATCATCAGCGACGGAAACATCAGCGAGGGGAGTATTTCCATCACTCATATGCAAATCAGGAATGGGGCATCAGTGACAGACATTTTCTGATGCTTTTGTAAAAATATTTGTGCGAATTGCCTTCTGTCACAGATGCCTCATCACCAATGGTCTATTTTTGCTAGTGCTTTGTGCTAACGAAAATAAAATATAGGTTCCTTAACATGAGTAAAGATCCTTTGCATCCTGGATCATATATAAACTTTACAACTTAATTTTGTATACAAGTTATATATCTCTTTATTTTATGGATCCCATGAATAATATTGTTTAGATAAATTATATAAGTTTTTTATTTTTGGAACCTATTGAATGATCAATGTTATTGATTCACATAACCAATTGTAGGATTCTCCACAACCAAGGTTATAGAGAATTAATTGTTTTGATAATTCATAAATTTTAATAACAATTTACGAGAAAAGAACTCGTAGTCTTATTTGTTGTAGTGTATTTGTTGTATGTTAATATTTTTCATTAATTTAGGAGGTGACATTCTTCAACTATAGTTATAATGCAATCATTGGCGGATCCATACGGAGTTTAGGTAGGGCAAGTACCCAACCTCACCTTTGAAAGTTTAGTGTTATATAAAAACTTGTGTTCAAATGTGTGTATGTCTAAAATATGCTATGTTCTAAACTAGCCATTTGTGAATAGAATATTATATAATTAATTAATTTTTTATAAAACGATATAATCACATTGGCTTCTCTTTCTAGTTTCAAAACAAGATGTTTGAAAAAGAATTTATCTGTTTCACTTTCATGTGTATGTGAATGTTTCATGCTTATGCAATCTCACTTAAAAAAAAACAATTATGACGTCCTTCACACCATCCACACTTTTACTTTACCTACTAAGTCAACAGGCAAAACAATGAGAACACCATTACAAAGTCTTAATTTATTTCAAACTCCTATATTGAATCACGTGCAGCTAGTCTCTGTCCTTGTTTAGGTTAGAGAGTTAATTGCATGTGTGAGGGGATATTTGGAGGAGTTTAGGATCTCCTAATCTTCTCTTGAGGGAAGTAAATCCATGCATAGATAACACTCTTTAGAGGGCTGAAGGAGATTGTCCCTGGCATGCCCTACAACGTTTAAGTCAATGGTAGATAAAGCAAACTATTAGAATGTAGAATCTAGTTTTTGGTTTTCTTCCAACATACCTTGGTGTAGTGGGGTTATCCACTATTTATAGAAAATTTGTGGGGGCACATTGGTAATTCGACCTGGCCGGTGGAGTCGGTCGATTAGACTCCACTATACACGCGTTGGATGCCGGTTGAGTGAGTCAGCTTTATATTTAATGCAATATCGACAGAATGGCAAAAGTGCGAGCATCATTTGAGAAGTCATTTTGACTTCAGCTCAATGAGTCATTATGACTCTGGCCAAGCATTTAATGCAATGGCAATTGGGCGGCGAAGTATAAACGCCGACTGGCCATACAGTATATGTGAATGACATTGATGAGACAGATAGGTCATTTCGTCATTTAAGACATTCTCTAGTGGAGTCTGATTAGAATATGTCTTTTGTCTCTGACTTGGATTTCTTTAACAAATCCCAACTTGAAGACCTCTTTCATTTCAGACTCAGACTGTAGAGAGAACATCGGTGCTCACACTTGGATCGGCTCTTGAGATTATAGGACTTGGCCTATTAATATGATATGTGGCCAACACTTAATGCTTATTAAACTTTGTGATTCATAGGACATAATATTGACCTCTTTCACTCTAACTCGGGAAGCCGAGTTAGAGAGAAACCGAACCATTTTATCTTTTCACCGCCTCAAGGATATGAACTAATTTTGGAAGATAGCTATGATTTGACACTCTGACATCAGCGCAGAACGTGCTTGACAAAATGCTTTGGTTGACGAGAACGATGTTTCAGTTTTGAGAACCGCCGGTGATTTTTAGGGATTCGAGTTCACCACCAGGATTTGTCCACATGTCGCATATCTAGTGCAATATCCCACCCTCTTCTTCTTTGGTGTGTCTCTTGAATTCCTAGCCCTAGAAATTTTTGTGCTTTCATTTTTTTGAACTCTGATTGTTTGCTCCAATCGTCAACTTCGATTATTCTGTTCTGATGGCTTCCACTGCACAACCTTCTGCGATATGTCACAAGGATCAGATCTCATTGTTCTGCTAGTGCAAATCGTAGGTGCTCCAGGTTCGCCTCGTGTAATTGGTGAAAGCATACGACATTCCCAGTACTTTCACGCTAGCTAGTCTAATGCCTGATCGCATCATCAACTACCACAAGGGTGACTTAGTCCTAATGTATTAGCACCATCTCTAGTTTGGCCTTGACCTGCCACTACACTCTTTCCTTCAGCAAGTATTTCGAGCACTTAGAATATTGCTGGTGTAGTTGAAACCAAATTTAGTGGCTTTCTTGGTCACCTTCCTCATCATCTATCATCTGGTGAATGTTGAGCCAACACTAGAGATCCTGAGTACTTATTGTGTGCTAAGACTAGCTAGAGGGAGGGAAACTTTTATCTTTAGTTCGTTAGTGGTTATTGGCTGGTCTTGAATATCCTCGACACTAATATGGGATGGAAGGAAACGTTTTTCTTAATCTTTGGTGCCGATACTATTCTGGCCTGCCCTACCTAGTCAGAGATCAAGAAGTAGGGTTTGAAGTTGGTGAAGCTCTCCAAAGTGGACAAGCTAGATTTGGAGAAGATCTAAGCCTACAAAGGAGTGATGCAAGAACCTCTTTGATAATGCTATGCTTTGAGATGCTAACATATCCCATACACCGGCTATAGAGGACGATCTTCCTTGAGTTGAATTTTTAGCTCTCGAAGTGCAGTCAGAAGAGTTCCCTCTTGCCAAGCCATCTTTTGGACCTTGAAAGCACCCGCGTGCTGAGCTAGAAGAGGAGGAGGTCCATGCTCTTCGTTAGGACCCAACTGAGCTTGCAGCCGAACTCAGCTTAGTTTTAGCTACATCCACTATCTGGGTTGAGAGGTCAGAGAAGAGGAAGGGGCAGAAGACTATCACCAAGGGCTGTCACCAAGCCAAGATAGTATGCAGGACTTCTTTCATCTTGAGGATGTGGCAGCTAAGCTTGTGCCCGAGTCGACTAGTGGGGTTCCAAACTTGGTGGTTCCCCCATCTAAGGTCATCAACATGGGTGGTAAGTCCCTAAGGCTGGCTGCTAAGTGGGAGGAGGTTGCTTATGGGGTCCACCCTATTTTAGAGTTAGCAAGAGTTGGGATCCCGGCTGGAGATGAGGTTGGCACTACTGTGCAAGCTGATCTACTTTCTTTAGTGTGAGAGGGTGTTGGGATCTTGGCCGAAGGTGGAGCTAATCTTGCCGAGTAGGCCAAAGTGGGTTAGGCTCTTGAGTCCTTGAGTACAGCTAGGAAGAACCTGGTTATTGAGGACTCAGTCATTAGAAGAGGAACTTGTTATAGTGGAGGCCGACTCCTCTGTTTGCTCCTCAACGAGGTCAGTAGAAGTGGCCCTTCCGCCATCGCATTGGTGAACTCTCTCCTCCTAAATGGGAGAGGTTAAGGATGACCCTTGTTGGGTTGGCTAAGGCTAGCCCCTAACATGAGAGGGAGCTAGCAAACAACTCCATTCTTGTACTGGGTCACTAGCTAGATTCAAGAGGGTCAGTGTTAGAATTTTGGTTTGACCAAGCTTGTGCTATTGAATAGATTTTTCTCCCCATAGACCAAATTTTGCTGCGCAGAGTACTTGATCTTGGTCTTCATCAAATTCTCTAATGCTATCTCACTAGAGGGCTAGGCGTAGAGGCCGATATGTTTAGCCAGGGGCGCGCAAGCTTTTTTTAAGCTTCGAGAAGAGATGTCGACTCATAAGGACGCCCGTGAGGTGGCCCAGATGTTAGTCGCCCAACAGGGGAGCGAGCTAGATCAACTCAAGAAAGGTCAGGCAGAGATGGAGTGCAAGTTAGCTGTGCGGGCTGAGAAGATCAATGCTGCCATTGATCTTTCTCGACCTCAAGCTCAAACCTGGACAGAGATGCAAAGCATGCAAGAGGAGCTCGATTAGGCGCATGATGACTTAGGCATTTCTGATGAGTGGGTTAAGTATCTCAAGTAAAAATTTGCGGTAGAGAAGAGGGATAGAGAGGATGTTTATGAGCGAACTTGGGTGGCTCGGCTCAAACTAGAGGACTTGAAGGTGAGGTTACAAGAGGAGGCGGCCCTTCAGGTGTCTCTCCAAAAGGATGTTGCTTAAGCTTCCCAAAGGGCAGAGCAATAACATAATTCCCTCCTCGACTAAGTTCGAGACATCCAAGGATAGCTGGCATTCCTAGATTCGAGTGCCTACAAATATCAAATAATCAAAAAGTATCGTACTGGTGCTCTTGGTAAAGTGAAGGCTGCTCTCGCTTGTAGGTTGGGCTTCAATCATTTGATGAAGCAGCTTCCTCATGAGCTTAGAGTCAAGCCAAACCAATTTGAGTACCCCTCTAGAGTGAGGGTTTTCCTAGATGTCCTTAAGATGCTTGACGTGGATGGCGGATTGGGAATAGCTAAAGAAGGTGAGAAGGTGGGCTGCGAATCAAATGAGGGCTTGGTGGAGGAGGCTTCCAATGCAGAAGTCAGCTCGCATTCTCCAGCTGACTGATCGAGGACCTCGTCTCCTGCTCCTGCTCCTACTCCTTTTCCTTGCATTTATTTTTCAAGATTGATTCTAAGGGATTTAAGACACTTTTGGACAAGTCGGTGAAGACTGAGTCATAAGAAATTTTTATTGTGTCTTGGGTTTACTCTTAAAACTGATACTTGTAGGCAATAAAAATTGCCTTAATCCTCGTACAACAACTTGGGACAAGCAAAAGAGCTTAAGGGTCCATCTGAGT
>JBAKGM010000001.1:14055322-14088450 GCA_037177215.1 Asparagus racemosus | reverse complement strand
GTACTATCTCGGCTCAGGCCGAGATCAGTGTCTCGGCCAAGACCAAGACCCTGTCTTGGCCGAGGCCGAGACCAGTGTCTCGGCCGAGGCTGAGACTGGTTCTCGGCTGTGGCCGAGACCAAAAAATAAGAAAAAAAGAAAAAAAAGAAGAAAGAAGAAAAAAGAAAAAGGGGGAAAGAAAAAGAGGAAAAACTATATTTTCTTCATGTAAACCCTAATTATAACCTTGTACACTTACCTCGAGTTGAAAGAGATGAGACGACGCGAGGCGAGAAGAAAATAAGAAAAAAAAGCAATGGGGGCCAGCCTATGTTAGAGAAAGAGGGGAGAGATGGGTATTTAGAACAGTCCCTAATGGGGCCCAAACTAGTTTTAATTTGGACTCTAATCAGTCACTAATTAGGAGTCTTAATTGGAGCCCTATCTGGGTGCTAAAATAGTGCCAAATCGGCTCATTAATTAGCTCCTCCTCTCCCCCACACATCTGAAGGATCCTGGATAGTTATTCAGTGAAATTATTGTCGCATGAAGGCCGCTTCATGTCTGGTTCAATTGATACAAGCTCCAGAAATACTCCAAAAAGGTACACGAGTACAAACTGTTTCCTATTTTGGCCGAGAAGTTCTTGGAGATTATTTTCGTAAATTTTCTTAAGGATAACTCGCCGAAAGCTCCTATAAACACACGAGTATAAACTGTGTTGATGCCAGGCAATACGTCGCCGCCGTAAGATTCACTGATCAACAGTTCGAATCTAAGTAAAATTAGACGCCAGTCAACGCGTCGCACTCGCCGATTAAAGGCTAGACTCTACATATTTTGACACCAATCAACGCGTCGCAGTAAAGAATTCTCTGATCAACGGAGGAGTCTCATAAAAACGTTTGATGGTCAGTTGAATGACAACTCACCGACACGAGTCAGATTCAAATGAACTCAATCAGCTTCAAGATTCCGACAGTGGTCAGGCAAAAAAAATGTAGCACCGCAATACCTTCAGCTATCCTATAAAGAACTGAAGAATCTGAAAGGATTGAAGGAATCAAATACTGAAGCTAATCTCAAAAAAATTCATTTATCGACTTCAGGTCAAGATCTCGACAACAGTCAGACAAAAAGTGCAGTATCATAATACCTTCAGCTATCCTACAAAGAACTAGAGAATCTGAAAGGATCGAAAAGATCGAACATCGAAGCAATTCATAGGTCCTGTCACACTCACTGAAGGTTGGGGCCTATCATATTCAAAGTATCACAGGCTCATCAAAAAATCGAGACTGAGACACTTTGGAGGGGGTATCTGTAGGCGTTGAAAATCGCTTATCAGTACCCGAACGAGACTCATAACGATGGCTTGACACCGACGACCCATCTAACGATACAACCAAGAACTGCTGACGACATAACTGTGCCACAAAACGCATAAAGCGAGTCGACGAATGCATGAAGTGAGTCGGCAAGGCGTACAAGTCAACGAAGCGACGTATCGTGGAATAAATCCAACGACAAAGCTTCTGATTAGCGAGATTCGACGAGGCGAGTCGACCAGACTCACACGTTGATGAGACGAAATTAACCAGACTTAACCCATCGATTGGATTGAACTGATCGAGTTTCGAATCAGCGAGAGGATCAATCAGACATGGACTCAGCATGACGGTGATAAGATCGGGAGAAAACAATACCAGAAAACCCCAGAACGAGGCCAAACAAGCATCTCGACCAAGGCCGAGACACCAAGTGTCTTCGACCACCAAAACAACCCCCCCCCCCTCTCCTATAAATAGAGAGGGGGGTCTCATTCTTCAGGGTTAGAAAAAGCTAGCTTTTTTTAGAGCTTCAGGAAAGATCTACACGAGCATTTGCACAGATCCGGGCGTCTGCAAGATCAAAAGACCAGATCCAGATCTTGTGCAAGCGAAGAACTCCTTCTGAGTTAGATCTACGTGACGAGGAAGAGAATCAAGGCTAGATCTACATCGATTCAGGTCAGTTCTACGGTTCTACCCTCTAGATTAAACTTCGTCTTAATCTCAGGGTCTAGCGCGTGACTTTGCTTCGTCGATTTCACCCATTCCGGCGATCATCTCCTTCGTGAGTTGATCCCCGTTGGTATTTTATTTCTTTCGTAAAATAAATAACCCAGATCTGTAGATCTAGCATCTAGATTGGATTACGCGGTGATCCATGGACACAAAAAGTCCCCAGCACAAGCAAAGATCCCATGCAAGCAAGGATCCGATAAACAAATTCTAGTTTGTTCAACAACAATAAGAAAGTTGTAATCTTTTTCAGTTTTCATTGTAAGCCTTATAAAAAGGCGAGATCTTTATCTGAATTTCATTGTAAAAAATAAATTTATAACGAGTTCAAATCAATGACAATCAAAACGACTTTCCCTGCGAACAGACATTATACCTGAGAAGTGGTGCCAACACGCGATAGGTTGATCCGGCGTTGACGCTGATGAGCTGTACTATCGTGCTGGGGGTACAAGAAAATCCCCAAAGAGGAGTTCTCCTGAGAAGCCTGCACAATACCTCTGCTCCAAATTAATCAAGGTGGTGCTATCAAAGTGTAGCTGTAACAAGACAACTCTGGAAAGGGTGTCAATCTTTGACAGACTTGGCGCCGAACTGCCGAAGCCCAGAACAAGATGCTTCCATAAGAGAAAGTCAGTGGCTCGAAGCGATGAATTGCCGAGAGTCACTAACAATAGGACGGGTAGAGCAACATCAAACCATGCCAGTCCCCGATCATCCAACCAGATAACTCGGTTGCGCATCGGGACGATTTGGTGTTCCAACTATGACAAAATCTTAAAGGGGTTGCCATCTGATGATGAAGTGTCAGATGCCAGCTCTGCAATGGCTTCTGACAACATAGTTTCTAGTGAGGGGCAACCCCAGAAGCCCTGATGATTAGTGCTGATCAAGTAGCCAAGATGCTCGAGGAGGCGGATGGCAAACCAAAAAGAGAATTTTAGGTTCGAAATGGAGATGGCCATGCAGCAAACGAGAAAAATGCATGACCAGTAAATTCAGACACTGACAAACTGTCAGGGAGAATCCAGTCATTACAACAATGTCAATCAGGTTGACAGCGACACCGACAGAGAAGAAGACCATGGTGCTAGACAACCCCCTGAAGAGAAAAACGCTGGGGGTAGCTAGGAGAATGACAGCGAAAATGCCGTCCCAGAAAATAAGAAAATCAAAAATCTCGAGAGTAAGATCAACACATTGATCTCTGCTCAAGAAGTCAAGAAGACGGGGATACCGTGCCCATACCCGAGAGAGTGGGAGTCAATCCCGTATCCGTCAAAGTTCAGCTTGATCAATTTTACACCGTTCGACGGAAAGGGATCCCCTACCCAGCACCTTATTTATTTCAAGTCTCACTTAGGAGTAATCTCCGGAAATGAGCCCTTGATGGTTCAGTCATTCGTCGGCACCCTTCGTGGAACTGCCTTTGATTGGTACCGCCGTCTCAAACCGGGCAGTATTACCAGCTGGAATGATATGGAGTCCATGTTCTTCTCAAGCTTCTTGGATGATGACACCGAGATTTCTATCGGGACGTTGCTGGATGAGAAGCAAAAGGATGGGGAGGCAATTGACACTTTCATCAAGCGGTTCCGCAATAAGGCAATGAACTGTCTAGACCCGATAACTGAGGAATTTATCCTCCAAACCTTCCACAACAACCTTTCGTTGGATGTACTAGAAGCGATGGGAACAGTGCCATCCAAGACTTGGAAGGATTTAAAGCTGCGTGGAGAGCAGGCCGAGCGATTCCTTAAGAAGAAAAAGGCAGAAAAAAGGCCAGCAATCAGCATACACTCACAAACAAAATTTCATCCCACGCGGCAAAGGGAAAGGGCAGGCGAAAACTATGGACGCAAACCAAACTGTCTAACAGTGACCGCCGCAACAGCCGTAGAAGTAGAAGACGTCAAAATTCTCCAAAGTCTATTCTTTCAAGGAAGACGAGGTTCTCGGTGTTTTCAAATACCTCCTAGAGAATAACAAGATCAAGCTGCCTCTGATCCAAGATCAAGAGGAAGCACAGAGGACCAATGATCTAAAATACTGTGCATACCACAAAGCGGTGCATCATCCAACGAAGGTGTGCTACCATCTCAAGGACAAAATCCAGGCCTTGATCGTTGTAGGGGTCATTACCCCAAGATCATCTAAATGAAAGTCTTTGTAACCCGAATGGCAAATACCCCTAGATGTTCTAAGATTTCTTCCGAAGTTATCTTAGTTTTTCTAGGGTAGCATGTGATGCCTCGGGTTTACTCTCTAACTAAGCTGTACTCTAATAATATGGCCAGATACAATGCGTTGCTTATTGGGCTCAATTTCACCAAAGAGCTGGGGGTCGAATCCTTCGCGGATTCCTAACTCATAGTCAAACAGATTTGTGAGGACTATGGAGTTAGGAATCGGGATATGATCCCATATCACCAGGCGGCCATTGAGATGGCAAACTCGTTTGAAGAATTTTTCATGGAGCACATTCCACACCTCTAAAATGCATACGCTGATGCATTAGCAGCATTGGCAGTATCATTAGTACAACCTCCTAAAACTGAACAACTAGTCACGGTCAAAACTCATCTGCTATTTCTGCCGATATATGATGAGGCAGAGGAAAGCAGGGGGTGGTTACTAAAGAGGTATACACAACACAAGCCAAATCCCGTCACTTTATATTGCCCTTGTGACAGAGATGACGGTGGAAGAACAACATCAGAAACGTCTCGAAGAGCTCAAGATGTTAGATGAAAGGCGCTTGGAAGCTCAACAACGCAGTGAGTTCTACTAAGCTAGAATGTCGAGAACTTTCAACAAGACAGTACGATAGAGGAGTTTCAATGAAGGAGATCTGGTCCTCACTGCTCACCGACGGATAACCCTCAACTCTAAAAAGAAAGGTAAATTTAAACCTAAATGGGAAGGACCGTTTATAATAAAGATGATCTATTCTAACGGTGTATATCGCCTAGTTACCCAAAATAGTGACAGGCAATTAATACCAATAAACAGGAAGTTCCTGAAGAAATACTATCCTTAGTATATTCAGGATAACTCATTTCAACGGGAAGCTCCTCGTTGGATGTTTCACCCACTTTCCTTAAGAATAACTCTAAATTTATCCTCCACTGTAAATTCCCTCACTGATCAAATGCATTGACGGTGAGTCTATAAAATTTTCTGGTCCAAGTACCAAAATACTCTCTTGATTCCTTCTATGAACAAGAGGTCCACTCAAAATTTCTTTTGCGCTGAAGATAGAATATAAAACTCTTCCTCTCTAAGCGTAAGATCCCCTTCGTGATAAGCAGAAGGACTCTATCCCTCTGCCAGGTAGCGCCGACTGAAGGTAAGCGCTGGGATATTCAGATTAGGTCGTCCGACTGAAGGTCGCCTGAATCTTCCTGATTCTCAGTGTGGAGACCCCACTCTTAGTTTCGCCTCTCTCCTAGGTAATGTCAACTGAAGGAATGCATCGGGATTTTTAGATCAGGTCATTTGACTGAAGGTCACTTGAATCTTTTCGGATCTCAGAGTGGAGATCCCACTCTTAGTTCCATCCCTCTTCTAGGTAGCGCCGACTGAAGGTATGCGCTGGGATTTTCAGATCAGGTTGTCCGACTAAAGGTCACCTGAATCTTTTCAGTTTTCGGAGTGGAGATCCATTTCTTAGTTCCATCCCTCTTCCAGGTAGCGCCGACTAAAGGTATACGCCGGGATTTTCAGATCAGGTCGTCCGACTGAAGGTCACCTAAATCTTTTCGGTTCTTGTAGTGGAGATCTTACTCTCAATTCCATCCCTCTTCCAGGTAGCGTCAACTGAATGTATGCGCTGAGATTTTCAGATCAGGTCGCCTGACTGAAGGTCGCCTGAATCTTTCTGATTTTCGGAGTGGAGATCCCACTCTTTGTCTCACCTCTCAAGATTCTCGAAGTAGAGATCCTACTTTTAGTTTCTTTCACAGGAAACAGGACAAAAATCCTTCATTTCCAGCACCCGGAGATAGGAGACAAGGTCCTCCTTCCTCTCCATCAACAAGAGATAGGATACAAAACATTCCTCTCTTATTTTGAGTTAGTGAGCTTCCGGAGATATGATACAAAACTTTTCTCTCCACTGGCAAGAGATAAAACACAAAATCTTCCTCTCTTGTTTCGAACTCTACTCTTATTCAGAAATAGGAGACAAGATCCTCCTTCTCCATGGGTAAGTGATAGGAGACAAGATCCTCCTTTCTTTATTTCAAACCCATCTTTATTCGGAGACAGGACAAAAAAAATCTTTCCACTCCATCATTGGGACAGAATATAAAATTCTTCCTTTCTAACATTAATATTTTCTAATTCTGCAATCCAATATTCATCTGGGGGAATTTGATCCTGAATCCTAAGCAGGGATAAGTCGACGCCTCACACGTGTCGCCGGGTTAGTCTTCCCCTGAAAAAGACGAAGTCTATGTATTCAATATTGTAGCATAAAATCTAAGAGAGTTTCACTCTTTTAGCACAATGTTACATACAGAATAGATTTAAATAGTCCGCATGCTAGCCCGATTCAAACGGTGGTCGGTAAAGGCACACTAAATCTGTTGAGGGCTAGGCATTGGCCAATAACCTCAAAATCCATGCCTTATACGCATGGAGAATTTTATCCTGAATGCTAAGAAGGGATAAATCGACATCTCACACGCGTCATCAGTTTAGTCTTTTTTCGATTGAAGAAGACACCAGAGTTCTAGGGTACTTTATCCCGAAGCCTAAGAAGGAATAAAACCAACACCTAACACGCGTTGCCGGTTAATTCTAAATCATAAAAAAATAACGCCGACATATTTGAAAGTGTGGCAGGTTGTCATTAATAATGCTAAAATCTACGCCTTCCATACGTGGGGAATTTTATCCTGAATCCTAAGAAGGGATAAGTCGATGTCTCACACGCGTCGCCGGTTTAGCCTTTTTTCGATTGAAGAAGACACCAGAGTTCGATTCTAGGGTTTTTATCCTGAAGCCTAAGGAGGGATAAGTCTAGGCGTAACACGCGGTGCTGGGTAGTTTCTTACACGTAAAAGAGTACAAAGTCTACGTATTCGACATCATAGCACCAAGCCCAAAGAGTCTCATTCTTTTAGCACAACGTAACGTGCGGAACAGGTTGAAATAATCCGCGCGCTAGCCCAATTAAAATGGTAATCAGTAAAGGCATACCAAACCTGTTAATAGCGGGGGTTAGCTAATAACCCTAAAGTCAGCACCTAACACTCGTTGCCGGGTGGTCTCTTGCCTGTAAAAGAGTACTAAGCCTATGCATTCAATATTGTAGCACTAAGTCTAAGAGAGTTTCATTCTTTTAGCACAACGTCACATGCAGAACGGGTTTTGATAATTAGCATACTAGCCCGATTTAAACGGTAATCGATAAAGAATCATCAAATCCGTTGATGGCTGAGGGTTTGCCAAAAATCCTATGAGTATTATGGTTAATTATTTCAAACGAAATAAAAGAAAGATAATAAATGATAAAAAGAGGGAATCAACAAAGAGGTTGCAGTCATGCTACATCAAGTTTATGGTAACAGATTTGTTGCTCTAATTGGGCAACTCATCACTGTAAGCTCGTTGAAGCTCCTCCTGCAACTCAGTCCGGAAAGACTCTTCACAGGCACTTAGTATCTTCGCAGCTACCTCCTCAATCTCAACCAGCTTCTGCTTCGAAAGTTCAAGCTTCTTAGACATGATGGTCAGAGTCTCCTCTTTGTTAGCCCTCGTCAGTTCCAAGACACTCTGGTTCTCTTCCTCCGCCTTGAGCTCCTGCCTAAGCTGTGCTATTTTGGCCTCGCTCGCTGTAACACAAGATTGAAGGTGGCCCAGAGATGGTGAAGTCTCGGCAACGACTGTCTCAATTTGATTCACTTGGTCTCGCTACATTTGGACCTCAAGTCCAACAAAAACATGAGTATTACACCAAACCTCTAGGCGAGCTCCTGTTTGAGCAGTTATATATAAAGAAGCACCCGCTGTCTGTAGCTCCTGTAATCTCTGAAGCTTGGCCTCCAGATAATCGAGATCGTCAGCAATAGCCTGGGCTAACTCTGCGTAACCTGCATCCCGTATCAAGGCCGTCTTGGGGGTAAGAATTTTCCTAAACTGACGGAAGGAAAGCCCACTGTTGAGAAGCTTGTCTATCATCGTGTTTATGAAGGAGAAAAATGAGCGGACTTCTATACTGATGATAAGCTGGGACATGTCATCGTCCGACATCAGCACCCTCGCCAGCTCATGAAGCCTCGATGTGAGCCCTGCAAGGAAAAAGAGGAAGGTTAAACACTTTTGAGTCTTAAGTCAAAGATCGGCGTAGACACTATCAGCTGAACAGTCTATACCTGCTTCCATCAGCGCAGTCCCTCGAGTTGATGGGGCTATCGAAGGAGCAGCCGTTGTTGATGCACCGATTGCTACAGTCGGTCCCACGACGTGTACGCCTGGCAAGACAGCGGCCATGGCAGCCGATTCTGAAGGAGCAGCAAAATGAAGAGTTCCTACCACCAGCAAATGGATCTCTCAAATTCATTACTGTATTAGTCAAAACTGGCTAGTCCTATGATTAACAAAAGTGAAGATTCATACCTCTAAAGGAACAAGCCTTGGCATTCCCAGAAATTGCTGGCTCAGGCAAACAATCACCAAGAAGACAATCATCTCGGGGCAAGCTATAAATTAAGTCGTCCATGGGCGTATCCATGGGCAGGCCGTCTTCATCAAAGTCCTCCATCGAAAAATCTGACATAAGAGGACATTAGCGAAAGAAGCAAAATCAAAAACCTGTAATGGGCTAAAATGACTTACCTCCTACGGTGGAGTTGGTTTCTCTAAGCCCCGCATCCATATTTGCTTCCTGTAATTTTTCTAAAAGAGTAAGAAGCATAGAGGCAATCAGTGGAGGTACGAATTCTGAGTCATTCAATTCTCGTATTCACCATCTACATGGGGTCTTACCAATAGTAGATGTACCTGGATTGGTCAAATCAGGTCCTATGTTGGTAGTCTTAGGTTCTCCCATCATAGCTCCATGCACCTGTTGAGTGAAACTGGGTTCGGTGAAATCGGGATGGAGGAAATCGAAGTCGGTGTCACCATCCTTGTATTCTCCTGCAAGGGAATGAAAACCGTGAGCCCCGATATCAAAGAATTAAATGATCGAATGGACTGCATGGTGGTTAAGCATTACCTCTGTCACTGGCAGGATCTTCACAAGTTAGGTCCACATCGAAAACTCGAGGACCAAAACGGGACTTATGGGCTAACTTCTTTCGTTTAACAGTCTGCGCCCTATGTCAAGGCTTTCTCCCGTAAGAAGGGCGAACTTCCTCTTCCTCCTCGGCTGACACCCTTGAGAGATTAAGTTGCTGTCAGACCCAGTAATTGAAAAGAAAAAATAAAGCAAAAAGGGGAAAAGAGGGTACCAAAGCCCTCCTCATGAACCGCGGCCTCCTCCTGGTTGTCTCCTGAGGTCCCATCGGCAGAACTGAGGACCTCCTCTTCATCCTCGTCCGGTTGACGAGTCTTGCAGCACTTCCTTTGTGCTCGAGCGACCCTCTGAATAGTTTGAGTGTCAGCCTGGGAGATCTCTTCGACCACTAACTCATCGATGGGTTTCACGAGAATAGGCTCGTTAGCTACCAAGAGCTACATGTAGTATAAGAATGTCGACTCCAGCTGGCGGTCAACACTCGGGAGGCTAAACTTAGTACCAGTACACCCCGTCACGCTCCATAGCCATGCTCGGATGCCGTCCACCAATCCGCCATGAGTTCGGAGCTGTCAGTTTGGATTTCCAACATAAAGTTGGTCATAACCGAACTAACGGGCAAAATGACAAGGGAGATATGGCTCAATGAAGCACTCGTCTCTCACCCGAAAGGTGAGATAGCCCAGCCTAATGTTCTCAGCCAATTAAAATAGCCAACATCAAGTGAAGTCCGATTTGCCCTCAGTCTCTCCTCGTCGATCAGAGACTCCCCATACTAACTAGAGAATCGGGGAAAGCATCTAGAGAAGACCAAACCCTTGTGAATCTGCAGCTGCTTCTTTATCTCTGCGAATCCACGTCCCTTCTATTTGCAATCCTCTAACAACTGAAGTAAACGGGTGGAAGGATCTGTGAGCCTCAGTGCTGACATCATATCAGGGCGGTGAAGGATGAGCCAGGCCATCAACTAGGTGTATGGGAATTCCACCCTAGCGGGAGGGATCCAAGTTGATGGTTCGCCTTTCACCTGAGTAAAGGCGCTAACTATCTAGCGGAGCCCACGATGAATGTTAGCCACCATCACGGGAAGAAGGGAAAGTTCCTTCTTGTGGGCGAGCTTAACTGTACAGTAAAGCACCTCCAATGGTTGGGCATTGCCGACTGATACGGTACCACGCACTTCTTCAACCAGATTGCGAGGTAGCTGGCTAAAAGAGTCATTGGCTGGATTGGCTTCACTGCATGCCATAAGAAAGTCGCAAACTTGGTCCCCATGGGAAAACCATCCTCGGTGTTGCTAAGGGTGTAGGAGCTAGTGTCGGACTTCTTGTTCAACTCATTAACCTCCGAAGGAGTGAGAGGTGCCAACTCACAAATCTCCTCGCCTGAGGGGCTCTCCTGGTGCCTGAATAAGTAGCTCACAAATTGCTTCAGGCTTACTTGCAACTTCCTCTTCGCTAGTGGCTCGATCTGTGCCAAAGTGATGTGATAATGGCAAGCAAAGTCCCATAAAGTGTCATAACGGCCGGGCAGGCGATCCCTCAACTAGCTCAACTCTAGGTTTGAAGGGAAGTACTCCTGATATATCATTTTTCCCATCAGCAAACTGGATGTCTGATGCATCTCATGGAGAGCTAGCCCCAGCTCACCATGCCTGGTCAAAAATGTATTCGAATCGGGATCGTAGAGTTCTGATAAGGCAAAGAAGTGGTTGGTACTGATCAGGAGCCCGTACATGGTGGCACGGATCGCGGCATATAAGCCACAGGCACGAAGCTCCTCACCCCCATTGACTAATGATGTAACTCGTCAGATGAGTCCAACAGAGCTTATCTGAAGAGTGAACCTAGCTGTAAAATCTGTGTCGAGGCACCAACATCTCTCGCCCTAGTTTTGCAAGACAATTCTTCAATGTCTGGGCAGCAGTGAAAATATCGTCACGGGGTGGTGAGTCTAACCCCAATACGTCGGGACGTAATCTAATAACGCGGTTCCTGCTCGAGCCTGGGATCGCTTGGTGGGTAATGAACCCACTGTGAACGTGGTCACGTTCCTCCGTCAAGGGCCACAACATCTTCCGTGTCATGGCCTAGTGCCTCAACTCGGTCAACGAAAGGTGGCGAGGTATCCACGGGAGGTATAAGGGCCCTCCATCATCCTTGTGTAGCCACTGCTCACTCTTAATGAAGACTGCATCCAGGTCTTCAACAGAATTGCCGAACAGGTAGTCCATCTTCCTCAGAGGTTGAGTAGAGCTGGTGTCCCTCGCTAGTGGTGCATCGGTGATCAGTAATCTAAGTACACGAGGACTCTCCTCAAGTACCACCTGGGTGACCTCTGCCGATGTATCCTGTGTGAACTGAGGCGAAGTTGAAATGGCAGGGTCATCACATGTAGAGTAATGCTCGCCACGGTGTCCGTCAACCGCGTGAGAAGAGAACACTCCGAAGGGATACTCAACTGAAATGAAGAATCAGAACGGGTTAAACTCGACTATAAAGTATATTTGGAAGGCAATATGAGGCGTCGAACTCATCTCGCAAACCTGTGAGATAGAGTCATGACCTTATAATGGGAGAAACAATTTCAGATGCATTACAGGCTCGTAGGATAATATACCCCGTCACAAAAGTGAAGTAACGGGGTAACCTATCCTACCGACCACAATACAGCACAGAATCGCCCCCATTGTTGGCCTTGAGATAGACGATGACTAAGCAAAGCCTATCTTTTAAGCGTCAACCCTCACCAAGGAGAATCGAGGCTCTTCCCAATCGCCTCACCAAGGAGATGAAGCGGGGATGCAAGATGCTATATGCAAGTTTTAAGAGTGAAAAAAGGCTCACTAGCAAATGACGAAGGCGCACTCTCATATGACGGAGTAGCAGTCTGACTCCTCGAAGCTCGTGATTTCCCCGACATGGCTAGCTACACAATGAATCAGAAAGTCAGATGCAAAGGGGGAAACTATGAATTCTAATCAAAATCGTACAAAGATATGGGGTTTTGTGATTGAATTCTAGTTAAACCTACAAGGGCTACATCGGGTTCAATTTTTGCTCGAATACCTCTCTGAACCATATTTGGCAGTGAAATGACCAAAATACCCCTGGAGCTGGGCTAAAATTTTGGCCATCAAAGTCACTTTCAGTCCTAAAACCCTCAGCCACTCAAAGCTCCCTTGAACCCAAAGTTTTGGGCCATTTTTGCGCAAAACCCCCTGAATTTCAGCCCTTTTTGCAGAAAGCTCCAAACTTTAGCTACAATTTGCGTATAACCCCCCAAATCTTGGTCAAAAGAAAAATTCAAGAATTCCCAGCAATCATTGGCATAACAACCCTTCAAGTTACAGTCCAATTTTTGCACAAAAGCCCCTCAAATTTCAGCCATCTTTTCCATAACCCGAAATCCTTCAGATTTCATATAATCTCCCTCGAAAACCCTAATTTGAGGCATGAGATCAAACCTATAAACCCTTGCATGCATGCCCACAGGTTTATTTACTAAAATAAAAAAACAAATATGCAAGAATGGTGGAGGATTCACCTAGAAGAAGGCTTGAGGACCCGATAAACCGAAATCTAAAAGAAAGTGTAAGGGACCTCAAAGATCCAAATAGTACGAGGATTTGAGTGAATTCTTGAATCCAAGCTAAAGAGGAGACCTGAACCTTGGACGCTCATTGGAATTTGAGGAGGATGAGGTGGGAAACAACGAAAACAAACTCGGGTGAGGAGGGGTTGGCCGGCCGAACGAAAAAAGGGGAGAAGATAAAAAAATTCAAAGGGGGAAGGCCAGTTTTATAGGCTTGGAACCGGGTCATGTTGACCCAAACCAAGGAGGATTTGGAAAGGGGGTTGGCCGAACCAAGTAGGAAAAGAAAAAAAGAAAAGAAAGAAAGAAAAAAGCTAGTTTTTGGCAAATCCTACAAGAAGAAGGAGAAGAAAAAATTGGCTAAATTTTCACCTGAAAAAGTGAATTTTTGAGTTTCCTAATTAGTCCCAAGTGGACCCAATCCAGTTCTAATTAGGATTCCAATCAAAACTTGATCAAGAATTCAAGCCAGGGGCTAAACCAGGTACCAAAACGGCACCAAATCAGCCCGTTAATTGACTCCTCTTCTCTCCCACACATCTGAGGGACCCCAAAGATTTATTCAGCGAGATTATTACCTCATAAAGGTCATTTTGCATCCGGCTTAATTATTTCAAGTCCCGAAAATACTCTAAAAATGTATACAAGTATAAACTATTTTCTATTTTGGTCGAGAAGTTCCTGGAAAATATTTTTTATATTTTAAGGATAACTCGCCCACCTCCAAATGGGTATATGAGGATAAACTAAGCCCTGAAACTCCAGTAAACGTATGAGTATAAACTGTGTTGACGCCGGACAATGTGTCGTAGTGAAGAATTCACCAATTAGAGGTTGGATTCTAAAAAATTTGATGTCGGTCAACGCGTCGCCGAAGAATTCGCCGAGCAAAGGTTGGATTCTAAAAAAATTTGATGCTGGTCGACGCGTCATCGCCAAAGAATTCACCAATCAACGGTTAGATTCTAGAAAACTTTTGACGCCAGTCAATGTGTCGTAGTGAATAATTCGCCAATCGAAGGTTGGATTCTAAAGAAAATTGACGCCAGTCAGCGCATCGCAATGAAGAATTCCTCAATTAACGGAGGAGTCTCAGAAAAGGTTTGATGGTCAGTTGAACGACAACTCACTGATACGAGTCAAAACTAAATGAGCTCAGTCACCAGCTTCGATTCAAGATTCAGACAACGGTCAGACAAAAAATGCAGTACCGTGATACTTTCAGTCATCCTACAAAGCACTGGAGAATCTGGAAGGAATGGAGGAATCAAATTTTGAAGCTAATCTCAGGTTCTGTTATACCTATTGAAGGTTGGGGCCTATCATATCCAAAGTATTTTAGGCTCGATCGAGACTAAAACACTTTGGAGGGGGTATCTGTAGACGTTGAAAATTGCCTATAAGTACCCGAACGTGACTCGCGATGATGGATTGGTGATCGACAGCCCATCCAATGACGCAACAAAGAATAGCTAACAATGCAACCGTGCCGCAAACTCATAAAAGCGAGTCGACGAATGCATGAAGCGACTTGGCGAGGCGTGCAAGTCAATGAAACGACGAATCGTGGAATAAATCCAATGGTAAAGCTTCAGATCAGTGAGTTTCGACGAGATGGAATCAACCAGACTCAAATGTCAATGAGACAGAATCAACCAGACTTAGACATCGATGAAACTGAGTCAATCGAACTCTAGAATCGACGAAAAAAATCAACCGGACTAGGGAATAGAGGCAACCGGGTAAACCGGGCTCAAAAAGTCACCAAAAATAGAGCTATGAGGAAGGCCCACGTCGAGACAACTCAACCTTAGCTGAGACATCTCAGCCAAGGCCGAGGTAACTCAGCCTTGGGCTGAGACAGCTTGGCCTTGGCCGAGACATCTCGGCTAAGGCCAAGGTGACTCAGCCAAGGCCGAGCCAAAACCCCCCCTCTCTTTTGCCTATAAATAGAGAGGGGGGCCTCAGTTGTCAAGGCTAGAGTTTTTGCACAGGGCTAGAGAATTTTCACAGATCTGAGCTTCTTCACAGGTGAGAATTCAGATCTGACTTCCTGCGCACGAGATCTGGACTTCCTGAAGCAGATCTACGCAGCGAGCAAAGGAATTGGATGAGATCTAGGTCAAATCTACAGATCCACCCTCAATATTAAAGCTTTGTCTTAATCTCAGGGTTCGTGCGTGACTTTGCTCGGTCGATTTCACCCACTCCGGTAATTATCTCCGTCGTGAGTTAATACCCGTTGGCGGTTATTTCCTTCATGAAATAATCCCCTCAGATCTGTAGATCTTGCATCTAGATTTGATCACGTGGTAGTTTACAGACGGAATAGAGTCCCCGACACAGGCCAAGATCCCACGCAAGCGAGGATCCGATGAACGGATCTCGCGTTTGTTCAAACAAAGGGTGAAAAAGTTGAAATCATTTTTGATTTTCATTGTAAGCTTTATAAAAAGGTGATCTTTTTTTGAATCTCATTATAAAAGCAAATAAACTGTAACGAATTCATTCAATGGAAATCAAACCAACTTTCCCCGTGAACAGCTACAGGACATAAGAAGAAAAAGTATACCAACTATCACACATGGCGTGCAAAGAAAGGTACACTTTTTAATTGACAAAATTACCAAATTGCTATATTTTGTTGACCCTTAGTGACACATTGATATATTTTTCTTACTCTGGTAACAATTTGGTATATTATGTATACTTTGATGATAAATTGATATATTATGTATACTCCAGCGACAAATTAGTCTATTTTTTGGCTGCAGCCAAAATTCTGGCCAAATTGAGTCACACGATACTCACGTGTAGCCCATGTGGCTGCCAATGTGGTAGTAATTGGGATAAATTAATTTCTAAAAGAGGGTTTTTTTATAACATTAAGGCTCAAAATTAAGGTTCAAATGGGAAATTTTTTGTTCATCTTCCTCCTAGCATTAAATTGATTATGACAACTGAAATTGGAGTTGGATTTTATATTCTCAAGCTCTTGGTCAAGGTCAAGATCAAGTATGAGCATGGAAGAAGTAAATTAATAGCTCAATAGGATGAAATATCCTAATTTACATAAATCAACCACATTATAGCAAAATCAAGATTTTGAACCCCTTAAATAATATTATGCACAAGGAGAATTTCTACAATTTTAGAAGATTCATCCCCTCTCACTTGAATGGAGAAAAGGGAGGAAATAGAGATTTTTTTGGGGGGGAGGGGAAGGGGTGTTGGATTTTTTTGTTTTCCTTTAAATTACGTGCCATGTAACCCCACTTAATCCACATTAGTTGCATATCAGGAGTGAGGTGACTCAATTTGGAATTTTGGCTCCGGCCAATATATAGACTAATTTGTTGCCGGAGTATACATAATATACTAATTTGTTGCCGGAGTATACATAATATACCAAATTGTCACCAGAGTAATAAAATGCCAATGTGTCACTAAGGACCAATAAAATATACCAAATTGGTATCTTTACCCTTTTCAATTTTATTTGTTCTGAGGTTAATTTATCTTCAGTACCTAGATACACGTAGTGGTTAGATTATACTGCCACAACTAACATCAGCGTATCTATGTAGGGTTGCTTGAGCTGTCGAAAGCCAAGTGATGGTAACATCTATGTGGGCGTTGACAAGAAGGTTGAAGTTGAGGCAATTGGTACATTTAGGTTATTGTTAAAGTATGGTTGTTATTTGGATTTGAAAGAGACTTATGTAGTACCGTCATTTAGACGGAATTTAATTTCTATTCCTATATTGCACAAATTTGATTACTTTTGTTCTTTTAGAAATGACAAGTTTAGTATTTTTCAGAATTCAAATATGGTTGGTATCGGTTCTTTATCTTATGCTGATAACCTTTATTTGCTTGATACTATTGTTTCATATCATGAAACCTTGCAATTAAGCACTCGGGGTGTACAGAGGAAATTGACCAATGAGAATTCCGTTTCGTTATAACACAAGAGATTAGGTCACATCTCCAAACGGAGAATTGAGAGAATTGTGCCAAACGGAATTCTAGATTCCCTTAATTTTACAAACTTTAAAATTTGCACTAACTGCATAAAGGGGAAACAAACAAACATAAGGAGATTTGGTGCCAACAGGGCTACAGACATCTTAGAATTGATACATACATATATTTATGGGCCATTCCTTATAGTTTCTTGAAATTGTCAACAATATTTTATCACTTTCATAGACGATTTTTCGAGTTATGGCTACCTTTATCTCGTACATGAAAAGTTCCAATCACTGGGCATGTTCAAAGTTTACAAAGCTGAAGTTGAGAACCAACTCAACAAAAGTATCAAACGCGTCAGAGACCGTGGTGGTGAGTATCACAGCAGGTATGACGGTTTAGGTGAACAACATCCGAGACCATTTGCTAAATTTCTAGACGAGTGCGGTATCGTCCCACAAGTACATCATGCCTTGTTCTCCTACCATGAATGGTGTTGCCAAAAGATGAAATAGAACGCTCAAGGACATGATAAGGAGTATGATCAGTCATTCCAACTTATCAAAATCTCTCTGGGAAGAAGCACTAAAAACTGCAGCTTACATACTCAATAGAATACCCACTAAAGCGACTGCCAAAACCCCTTATGAACTTTGGACAAGCAAGAAGCCTAGTCTGAAGCATCTGCACTTTTGGGGATGTCCAGCTGATGCTAGGTCTTATAGGCCATATGAAAAGAAACTGGACTCTGGAACGGTCAGCTGCTAATTTATTGGTTACTGTGAGAGATCTAGGGGTTACAAATTTTATGATCCTGCTTCCAAGTCAATATTTGAGACGGGAAACACCCGTTTCTTTGAGGATGTTGAGTTTGTGACGGGAGATAAGGTTAGGACTTTGTCTTTGAAGAGGAATATGTTAATATTTTCATAGTTGATATTGACATTGATCGGGATTCTATTCCTGACATTGTTCAAGAAACAGTCCAAATCAAGACAATATCATAGAACCTCCTGTTCCGAAAATTATTCCAGAATAACAAAATCTACCACCTCAAAAACCTATGTTATTAAGAAGATCCACTAGAGAAAGGAGAAGTGCGGTTTCAAATGATTACATTATATTTCTCCAAGAACATGAGGATGACATCAATATGGTAGAAGATGATCCAATCAACTTTCGTCAAGCCATGGAAAGTTCTAAATCTCAACAGTGGATTGATGCCATGAATGAGGAGATAAAGTCCATGAAGGACAATGACATCTGGGATCTTGTCCCGTTGCCTGAAGGTGGGAAGCCCATTGGTTGAAAAGTGGATACTTAAAATTTAAGAGGGACTCAAAAGGCGGTGTGAAAAGGTACAAAGCTCGTCTTGTCGCTAAAGGCTTTACACAGAAAGAAGGCATCAACTATAAAGAGACTTTCTCTCCAGTTTCATCGAAAGACTCTTTCAAAACAATAATGGCACTTATGGCACATTTTAACGTTGAGCTACATCAGATGGATGTAAAGACTGTGTTTCTCAATGGCGATATTGATGAAACAATTTATATGGTGCAGCCAGAAAATTTTGTGTTAGGAGATGCAAAGAAGATGGTTTGCAAATTGAAGAAATCCATCTATGGGCTTCAGCAAGCTTCTCGTCAGTGGTATTACAAGTTTTATCAAGTTATCATCTCATTCGGTTTTGAGATAACTATAGTCGATGATTGTGTATACCACAAGTTCAGTGGGAGTAAACATATTTTTCTAGTTTTATATGTCGATGACATATTTCTTGCCAGCAACGATATAGGCTTATTACACAAACCATGAGATTTATATCAAAGAAATTTGAGATGAAAGATCTTGGGGACGCTTCTTTTGTATTGGGCATACAGATACACCGGGATCGCTCTCGGGGTATACTTGGGTTATCACAAAAGAGCTATATCGAGAAGGTTCTTAAAAAATTTGGCATGCAAAATTGTAAATTAAGTGGCACCCCTGTCGCTAAGGGAGATAAATTCAGTCTCAATCAATGCCCCAAAAATGATTTTGAGAGTAAGGAGATGCAACAGATTCCCTATGCGTCAGCAGTGGGGAGTCTAATGTATGCTCAAGTATGTACGCGTTCGGATATTGCGTACGTGGTTGGAATGTTGGGCAGATACTTAAGTAATCCTCTAATGAATGACTGGAAAGCAGCCAATCGAGTCTTGAAGTACTTATAGAGAATAAAAGAATACATGCTCATGTATCGGAGTTCGGACCAGTTAGAGATTGTTGGGTATTTTGACTCCGATTTTGCTAGATGCCAAGATAGCATGAAATCTACTTCAGGTTGTATCTACCTGCTTGCTAGAGGAGCTATTTCGTAGAAGAGTGCTAAGTAGACACTCATAGCTTCATCCACCATGGCAGCTGAGTTTGTAGTATGTTATGAGGCTTCTAATCATGGATTATTGCTGCCAAATTTTATCACTGGGCTGCAAATTGTAGATGGCATTGAAAGGCCATTTAAGGTATTTTGTGACAATAAGTCAGCAGTGTTATATTCCAATATTAACAGGAGCTCGACGAAGTCGAAACATATAGATATCAAGTTCCTAGTTCTTAAAGAAAAAGTTCAGAGTGGATTTGTGTCTATAGCGCACGTTGGGACAAACTCCATGATTGCGGATCCGTTGACTAAGAGATTACCACCCAAGATCTTTCATGAGCACACTGTTCATATGGGTGTTGTATCTCTTCAGGATATGTCATTTTAGTGGGAGTTTGTATTTTAGATGTTTTTGTTCATAGATACAGTGGTTATGGTTTTATGGATATTGTATGGTTATTTATTGAAGTATAAAGTTTTCAGTTCATATTCACTCTGATTTTTGGTATGGCTTGATCTCATTAAGATTTTAAGGTGCACCAGTTGGAAATAGGCATGTTAAGATCACATTGCATGAAATTTCCATGCTACACATCCCTACTTGATCTGTATCGTTGGTGGTGTTGATATACGTGACCATTGATGGGTCTAATTGCGACAAATGCAATGAAGATCGCTTTGATCCTATGTTGATATAACTGATGGACGAGATCATTAAAGATGCATATTGTTTGATAGCAAAATTCATGAGCTCATATGGTTATATCATAATTCACATTACATAGTAATATATATGGCTCAAGTGGGAGATTGTTAGATTTATATGGAATATATGGGCCAATATATTAAATAAATATGTATTATATGCTATCAATTACGGTTAGCTCATTAAAGTGATCTAATTTAGGGTTTGGGCTTTTAATACATAATTAAAGTGTAGGCCTCCTATGTGTAGAGACCAAAATATAATTGTTAATTCTATGATGGACTGAATTGATAATTATGAATAACTGGATTTAGTTATAAATAAGTTTGTGGTTCCCCAAATCTCTACGTATAGTTTCTTTCTAAAATATCCCATCTTTAGAAAGTTGTAGAGAAAGATTCAGGATTTCTCTAAGGATGATATATGTAGAAGATTTGGAAGATTTACATATCAAAACTCAAGAATCACATCATACTCCATGGATTCAGGTATAATTCAACATCTTCTTAATTATCTCAATAGTATGACGTGAACAATCTTGGGATTGATTATGGTTTCATCTCTTAAAGAAAAGTTTATCTTTTCTTGATCTAACATTATGACCTTAAAATTTTTTTATTTGTATAGCTTCCAAACCTATCCTATTTGAATATTTGCTAACATTTGGAAAATACCCCCTCTCACCAATAAAAAAAAAGATCATTTCCTATTTGCCTTCCAAAGTATATCCTATTAATAACTTTACCCCCAAAGCTACATACATGTTTGCAAATTGACTCCTATAACGTAACATTATTAAATGAGAAGTTATAGAAAAATCCAATATGGAAGAATGTAGAGATTGATTAGTGAATATGCAGATTGAAGGGTAAATATGCAAATATGATCCATTTGGCTAGTATATATGTAGGAGATCCATTGATTTTTTTTGCATATATACCACCAAAATCATTATTTGCAAAATTATCCCCATTATTAGTATGTGAGACTGCACCCAAATACTCGAATTTTCTACCCTGCTCTGTTACGGTATTTGTGTGAGGACATGCGTGGGATTTTAGGGTAGAAAAATTAAATGTCAAAGTTTTGGGATAATTTTACATGTTTCAAGATTTGCATAGTAAATTTGCAAATATGGATGATATGAGGGGTACATATGCAGAAACCCTCTTTCAGTTTAGATACCCAAAAGTTTTTTGACATTTTGAAATCTTAAAGTTTACACCATTTTTAACTTTGACTCATCAAAAGTTTTTTCTGACACTTCGAAATCTTAAAGTTACACATTTTTGAACTTTGTTATTGCAAAGCTTTTGTTTAACATTTTGATACCCCAAAGGCCACACATTGTTGAATTTCGTACACCAACGTTTTGTTTTTGACACTTTAATATCCTAAAAGTTTAGGGTGCAAAAGTTAAAGAGTGTGTGAACTTTGGAATATCAAAGTTAAAAGTATGTAAACATTAAAGTACCAAACTTAAAAAGTGTTTATAAATTTTAGAGTATCAAAGTTAAAACTTGGGTATCAAAGTGTCAAACAAATCTTCGAGACACCAAAAGTTAATAAAAAGGATGGGAACTCGAGGGGGGCACCAAATTGCAAATAACCCTGTTATTTCTTCCTTACAAACCGATCTGACTGCCCTAACAGCCCATATACGTTATCAAACGGCCTACATTACTTATAACTCCCATCAAAAACCCTAATAACTATAACCATATATGTTTATATCCAAACCTCAGCCGCCACTTGGACCTCCCTCCTCCATTTTCCAAACCCAATCCCAAACTTTAGATCCAGTCAGTCCCCCAACAATGAAGACGATCCTGTCCTCACAGACGATGGATATCCCCGAGGGAGTGAAGGTGAAGGTGAACGCCAAGATCATCGAGGTCGAGGGACCCCGAGGTAAGCTCACCCGCAACTTCAAGCACCTCAACCTTGACTTCCAGCTCACTGACGGCGGCCGCAAGCTCAAGGTGGATGCCTGGTTCGGATCGAGGAAGACAATGGCGGCCATCAGGACTGCCATCAGCCACGTCCAGAATCTCATCACCGGAGTCACCAAGGGTTATCGGTACAAGATGAGGTTTGTGTACGCTCACTTTCCGATCAATGCTAGCATTGGCAACTGCAACACAAGCATCGAGATCAGGAACTTTTTGGGCGAGAAGAAGGTACAATGTTTGGTTGGATGGATGGATTTAGTGCGCAATTGTTTTCATCTCTAACATCCCTTCATCAGTGAATCAACAATACAAGTGAATATTCATTCACATTTTTTGCTTTGTTTTATTAGCAATCAATTTCATCGTCACAAGCTTATTTTATGGGTTAGGCTTTGGCTTGTCTCAGATTGAGTAACAATTAGTTATTTATTTTGCTTTCAAGTACTAGATGTTCTTCTTTATCATCTAGATGTCATCTATTACTTGGAAATGGATAACAACATCATTTGATAAAAAAAGATGGATAGAGTATAATGATTCTGAAATTGGTATATAAAAGCTCATTGTATTAAGTGTTGGGCAATTTTTCAGTGCAACCATTTGTGATGGGAACAGCTAAAGGTGTCAACTGGAGGTTTGAGGCCCCTCAAATACTTATGAAATGGATGCTCCACTTTATATCATCTTAAAAGCAGCGGTAGATAACATAATATAGAAAGCAATACAGGTAGAGAAAGCTCATAAGACAAGTGTTTAGACCGTTTCCAATGCAAAAGAAAAAGTATTTCTCTTGCAAAGTATATACATGATCAATTTGAGGCCAGAGACTAAACATTAATAAGATGGAAATTTCACTTTATTTATCTGTTCATTACTTTTGAAGGAAAACTTTGTACTGTGCTCACTACATTTGTTCATATATAATATGATGACATCATTTTTATTTGAATCATTTACTTGCTCAAGCATTTGTTTATTTTTTGGCCCCCTGCATTTTTCACAAAGTTGTGTTTTTCCTTTATTATTTGCCAATCAGGTATTGCATGATTGGTACAACAATGTGACCCTTACAGATAAAAGAAAATTTATCACGTTTATTCGCTTGCTTCAGCATTACGTCTTTTTTTAATCATACCTCAGCACCAATATTTCTTCTTTCTTTTTGTTGTATCCATCATTTGTGAACCGTATACTGTGTACCTTTTGTCCAGACCACAGTGATGGTCTCTGATAGTTTTGGATGCTATGATAAGTCTGACTTAAGTTGTAAGAATTTCTGGAAGCCTCAAGACTTCGTATGTGTTGCCAAATCCAAAATGATCACACATGTTGAGAGACGAATAGACAAAAACCTTTTTATAAGTGCTCGTGGTGGTTATGTATCTGTTTAATTGTTATATTTGTTGATATTGATGTTGTCGTGGAGGAAATCTTGTAGGCTTTTCATGTAGGAGGATGGAAGCTACAATAGAGGATTTTCGGACAGATAATATCTATGGCAGTGAGTCTGAATTAAGTTATTCCATAGTGAACGAATGTCAGTTTTTCTCTTTGTGAAGTCTTCCTCGTATGATTATCACTTAGTCTTCTCACATTATGCTAATTCTATATTTTAAAAATATTATCGTGTTTCTCATGTAAAAAAAAAAAGTTCCCCTTCTATATTAACCTAAAGGAGAAATGCATCATTTTTTACTGTGTTACCACTACAAATTTGGAATTGATTGATCATCTAAAAATTTCTTGATGAATATAATCCTCCCCATAAGACCTGGGTGATGTGCAATACCAATTATAATAATTTCCTAGGAATATTTATAATGTAATACATTGTTTCTTTAGGTAAGGAAGGTTGATATGCTTGAGGGTGTGTCAATTACTCGTTCTGAGAAGGTGAAAGATGAGCTTGTCCTTGATGGAAATGATATTGAACTTGTTTCGCGCTCTGCTGCCTTGATTAATCAGGTTAATATTTACTTTTTTCTTTAAAAGTTACCTAGATTAAGTAACTACTCTCTTTGCGCTTTCTTATTGTGCCTACTTGTATGATTATTCGTTGCTAATGAAGTCTCTTGTTTGGTAACAGAAATGTCATGTTAAGAACAAGGACATCCGAAAATTTCTTGATGGTATCTACGTCAGCGAGAAGGGAACCATGGCCGAAGAGTAGTATGTTTTGTTAGAATTCTATGTTAGAATTTGAGACCCAGTCAAGTGAAATTTTTGGTTCGCAACTTGTTTCAGGTTATTATTTTTAGTTGTTACTTGTTAGACATGGAAGTAAAAAAAGATTTTGAGGTGTTATTATGTTGAATGTTCTATCTTTTGTGTTGCCAGCGACTGTTCTTTTGTTAAATCTCTGGATTCAGTGTAATGATTTTACTGGTGCATGTTTTTCTATTAGAATTTATCTTTCACAGGTTTCTTTATGTCTTGCGTGGGCAACTAGTACCATCGTATATTTTTGTTCACTTTGGGCCTTCTGCGATAAGAATACTGAGCTGTTTATTGGAGTTTTTGCCGCTTGATACATTTGGCTTGTGTTATGCGATAAACTTGGTCTTGTTTTTCATGAAAACTTACTTAGATTTAGTCTACTGAGATTGATGTAAAGAAAAACTTCATGACCCTTTAAGTTGGTCATGTATGAAGATGAAGTGGCGTTTTGTTTGTTGAAGGAAATTAAGGAAAAGAATTGTGTTATATAGCTCCTTTTGAGCTGTCTCATGAAACACGTTGCAGTAACATGTTCTCATGCCTTCAAACCGGCTGGCTTGATTAAAATCAGTGATAGATTTATTGTTCAGTGATCATCTCTCTGATGGCGGAAGAAACCTTACTCAACATTGGACAGGCTTCAACATTTTGCTCCTCTCATTACATAATAGTGACTTTCTCTATTTTAGGAGCGGGTCTAAGTCATACTATTTTCTAGAATTGGAGACCAAAATGAAGAACAAATTAGCAGGTTGGGAAGCTGAATGTCGAGCGAAGATCACCGTCATTCAACGTGTTCTTTCTTCTAGTCCAGTCTCTAAAGCCACTCATGGAATTTGATCAATGCAGGCTAAACTAGCTTGGTCAATGGTCATCATGGAAGGGAACTCTGTCTGGGCTTCTTTGATGAGATCATCATCAATACCGACATCTCTTTAAAAGATGCTCAGAATGATCCATCTTTCTGGTGTTCACGATCAAATGCTACTGTCAAGATGATGCTTCTTCTTTTCAACAGATCAGTCATTTTGGGGGTGTTTGGTTCACTAGCTATAAAGAATAGGATTAGGAAAAGGTTGTTTTTTTTAATAGATGCCTTCATAATCCATAAAAATTTTAAGGATATATTTTTGCTATCATAAAATGCTTCGAAATCTTTTTTTTTTTTTTTTTTGCCTTTCTATGTTTGATTCATAACATGAAAATATAGAATCCAACTTCATAGAAACCCCCCAACTCCTATTCTTTTGTTTGGTTTGGAATGATAAATTTTCGGGATAAATGAATGACAACATCATAGGTAAACTTACCACTCAGTATTAGACAAAAGTTGCACAAAACTTGAGTTGGGGCAATCTTACCCGTTTCCCAAAATTTCAAAACCAAAAAAATCATGAGTCCAACGGCTAGTTACAAGGCCTTGGAGGTTATAAATGTGGATTGAACACTTATGGTACAAATGTATCCCTCATTCTTGAAATTATATCAAATTCTCATTGTTTGCAAGTTTCATCTCCTCCATCAACATGATATCAAAAGAATGCCCTTAAAAATTTGAAGTTTGGTGCGATTGCAATCTCCAAAGACCCATAAAAGTGTGCAAGTATGGTAAAAATAAGGGGAGGTATTATAAGGGTCTGCAGAATACCCAAATAAAGAATGCAATTTTTTTGAATGGGCTCATGAAGGAGGAGAAATAAACAACGAAGGAAACCAATTTGTCAAAGAAAATAAGTTTAGAGATAAATATTTTTCGAAATCAAAGAGGTCGAAGAAAGAACTGAAGTTTGTTGGAAAACAACTCTTAACTTGGAAAATATCAGCAATTTTAGTCGTGATATTTTGTATTATTTTAGTTATTGTAAACCTCATGTCATGTACTTACAAAAACTATTGATATTGTAATGGAAAAAATTATTGGAATTGAGTTTAAAGGAAACTATCATTACAAATTTAGTCGATATTGTATGGCTGAGAAATAGGTAATTTTGTCGAAATTGATAGCATCACCTATAACTTACAGGTTTATTGTAGATTGCATTCTAATGATGGATTACCTCACCTAGACATTGTAGTTTCAATGTAGGTTGCATTCTCATCACAAATTGCCATATCTGAATATAAACACTGTAAGTTAGATTGCATTCTCAATAAAAAACAATCATCATTGCCAAATTTCAACTAAAAGCTCGGATAACAACAACAACTAACCAACAAAAATCCAACAATGAGCAAAAGATAGCAGCAGCAAATAACCAACAAAAACCGAACAAGGGGCAGAAGATAGCAGCAACAGAGAACCAACAAAAAATCGAATAAGGAGCAAAATATAGCAGCAGATAACTTTCATGAATTTGGGGTGTATTAGAAAAACCTCAAACATTTCAGAAAAACCCCAAACATAATAACAGATTATTAGCACATCTAATAAATTCTTCTACCAATTTCACACAAAATCATGTAAAGAACAAGCAAAATCCATGATCACATCTAAATTAAAAAAAATAGATTATTGAATTATATCTCAGATTGTAAAGGCACAGATGCAATTAAGGAGATCAAAGTTTGACTACCAAAGCTCAAAATCAAAGCTCAAAATTGAACCACCCAATCGAAGCTCAAAATTGAAGCTCGGGATCGAAGCTCAAAATTGAAGATTGACACTCAAAATTGAACCACAAAATAGCAGTTCCATGTAGAAATCGAACCTCAAAATCGAAGCCACAAATCATAGAACAAAATCGAAGCTCAAATTCCCAGATCGAAGCTCATAATCGAATCTCAAAATTGAATATAAAAAATGAGGATCGAAAATGCCTTTGTGATTTTGAAGAGGGAATCATCAGATCTACTCGGAATGGTCGAGGGTGGGTGAGGTGCAAACGGGAAAGAGTAGAGGTGAGAGGAAGTTAGCGAGAGAAGGGGAGGATGATTCTAGGGTTTTCACAGCGGTGGAATCCCTAAAAGAGAAGAATCGGATCAAAGTTAGGTTTTTTATTCCCAAATAATTTTTGTTGTTAGCTTTTTAACCTAATTCTGCCCAAAGCTATCTGATTTGGGTTTCTACAAAACCCCCCATCTTTCTTAACTTTATAGAAACCCTTATCTATAAAATTTTTGTGAGCCAAACGTAATAAGATACCACCAGAATATTTTATTAACAATAATACCCCTTTCAGATCCAATTCCTATTCCTAATACTAATTTAGGGTGAAACAAACACCCCATCAGACTATCAGACTATATGAACCTACAAAACTGATCAATTCATTTTACTTTATTATTTTATTCAAGTGAAACACTTTGTACTATGAACACAAAAGTCGTTCACTTATTTTTTTTCCCTCCATATGATGCTATCCATCCCATATGTTTGATTATTAAAATCAACATTGCATATTATATTATTGGAGAGATCTTCATATTCTTTTCAGCAGCTTTTGGCCGTGACGGCTCACATGATCATAATCCACTTTTTTTATTTTTGGGTTACCTATCATATCTTGTCTCCAATAAATGATTTATTTTTCAACTCAAGTAGCTCTAAAGCCACATCCTTTTACATCCTCTTGCATTATCTTATTCAAACAGTGAACGAGAGCCTTCTACTTCATGCTACTCACTTCTTCACTTAATTATTTTAATCAAGAATCCAGCAACCATTTTCTCTCTCATGAAGAATTCTTTAACCCTTTCCCTGTGGAGTTGTTCCATGTAAACAGTTTTATTCATGATCGTATGTAATTTCTAGAGATGTATTTTCACAATCGCTTGCTTCATAGCTTGCGGCCGTGGTAGCAAGCTTTCATAGCCTACTCATTCTTTAGTTCACTCATGTCATCTTGTTCCCTCTTTAAAATAAATCTTGCTCTTAAATCAATTTCTCTCTCTAATGTAAGTGTTTTTCAAGCATTAGACTCCTTGGCTATTAATAGCCTTAGCACTTGAGCATTGAGTTTCTTTTTGAAGAGCCGTCGCCGATTAAATTCTTCAACAAATCTCAAAACAATCTCTTCCTCATCAAATTTCTTAGTGTCACTAAATCATTCTACTTAAATCTTAGCAAGCTATTAGAGCCTCAAGTTGTAAAATCAAAAGTGCTTGCTTTTGTTAGAGTGAATATTTATTCTTAAATCATGTATTGAGAGAACCTCTGTTATTTTTCTTTCTAAATAAGTGAACTCTTCAATGTGAAAAGTGGTGAGAAGCTATCAACTTGAAGTGTGGTAACAGGTGCATTGTAATCCAGAAACTTCTAGAAGAGGTTCAAGTATAGTGTATTTGGGAAATCCTATCAAAGGCACTAGGTAGGTAGACATAGTCCAATTGAAGGGCGAACCACCTTATATATCTTATGCAAGCTTTGTGTGTTGATTTCTCTTTTATACAAGTCCCTTGGATTTTCTCCACTCATGTCAAGGAACTATCTCATTTTAAATCTATCTTTTCTCAATCGAGACACTTGCTGGAACTTCCCTTCCACTCCTAACGAACGTTTTTATCAGGGTCACTAGACATTTTCATTAATCTTCCCTTTCATAATTCAGCTATCACACTATCTAAAGTCTCTTCTACCTTTGCTAACCTTTTCTATCCTCCACAAAAATTAGAAAAATAACAAAAATATCTCAATAACCATATTCACTCCTATTGGGGTTCTTACAAAAGTTTCTCATTATTCGATCGCAGACAGCACATTAGATTATCGAGTAACAAAGACAATATTCTGATATTCTATTCACACACACACACACACACACACACACACACACACACACACACACACACACACATATATAGAAATATGGGTATGCTTGGTACCAAGCACAACTTTGGGTGCTTGGTAGTGAGGTGTATCAATCACATCCACTCTCCAACCCATGTGTTTGTGGTCCCCCATTTGAGGAGTGGATGTGATTGATACACCTCAACTACCAAGTACCAAGTACCAAGCACCAAGCATACCCATTTTTCTCATGTTAAATTCATCATTTGCAAGAACCAACGAAAAAGATATGAATAGTATTTTCAATGTTAAAAAAATTTCAGCTTCAATAGTGGATAAATGGCCAAAAAACACTGTAGCATATAGAGAATGTTTAATATTCAAAAATTACACTGTAGCATAAACAACGTTTATGGGAAAAATCATTGCAGAGTGAACAATATGGGTAGGATTGAAAGTATTACAATAGTATGAACAATAATTTTAATATTTTGAATCATGGCGAGCAAAAATAGTGTTAACCGCAGCATAAATAGTATTTTTGAAGTTTTGCTTTTAAGTTAAAAGTAGTAAATAACGCAAAACTAAACCACAACCTCAAAATTATAGCCCATTTATAATTGAATAGTTGAAACGCATCCAAACTATCCCGTTTGCATGTGTTCAGTACTGTAAAACTGAATATGAAATGGACCCATCCGATTCAGAGTATAACATCGAATGTATATGATATGAATATAACGCTCTCAATGAATAACTGATACGTCAATTTAAACATGAAAATTATGTTCGGGTTCGGATCTAGTTATAAGCCGATCTGATCCGACTGTTCTCCATCCACAGCATAAAAACCAATGAACTTCGTTCACCGAAACCCTAGAGCTCGGTGTTCGCTTCGAAACCCCTAGAGCTCACTCGTCGCTGCGAAAACGAATCAATGGCGATTTGGGGAGACGACGCCAGCATCAATCTCGACGATTTCTCACCCTCATCGACTATCGTCCCCTTCGATACCCCGATTCCTTTACTAAGAGGCCCGATTCCCGCCGCGCCCTCCGACGATCCAGGCGCTGGCCCCTTCGTCCTCGCCTTCAACAGCGCGTCCAGTTGGAGATCAGCGTTTGAATCGACGCAATCTAAGCTCATCGATCAGTGCATGGTATGAACCAAGCTGTGATCTTTTTGGGGGTATTTTGACTATTTTCACCCTTGAAAATCTGTTGATTTCTTTTGAGTATACATTGCCATCTTATAAATTTCAAAGTTGAAGGATGCATTTGGATGAAACGCGAGCAAGATGTATGAACTTATGAAATAACTTAACAAAACCTGTTGATTAATACGAGAAATATAATCTTTCTTTCATGGGCAAGATTGCATTTTTTATAGGCTAAGTCAAATGTAGAATCAGGATATTACATTTATATATAAAGTTCAACTATCAGTTGGGGCCGAAAGAGAAAAAGGAACATTATGGATGAGTGGATGGGTTTATTGGCTCCTTCATCATGGGTTTATTTGTTTTTGCTGAAGCACAACATCTATTTTTTTTTGTGCGTGATCTTTTTATTTGTACTATTGGTTTGTGAAGTTTAGTTTCTTTAAGCATGCACATTTTCATTTGTTTTTTATGCTGGGAATTCTTAAATAGACCATAAGGTTGGAATTTTGAATAGATGAATTGCTTTGCGGCTGGCCGAGCTGGCTGGCTCTAGTGTTTGCCAGGCAGTAAGTTACACAGCTGCATATATTGAAAATGAAGCACAAACCAGCTCTTAGCTACTGAGTTTTGAAGCCGGGATTGACAAGTACTTCACAGTCAATAATTTATTAGGTTTTTATTTGTTATGGGGTTTAATTGATTTGGCTCAAGTAGATTATTTATTGTTTTTATTGTTTAATTACTGTAAAATATACTTAAAAAGATACTATATTTCATGTTTTGATGTTCAGATTACTTAAATGGACCATAAGAATGGGACTGTCAAGAGAAGAGTTTTTGCTGCAGCTGGCCGAGGTGGCTGGCTCTAGTTTTTGCCAGTCAGTAAGTTAAACAGTTGCATACATTGAAAACGAAGCGCAAACCAGCTCTCAGCTACTGAGTTTTGTAGCTGGGATTGACAAGTGCTTCACAATCAATGACTCCTAAATTCTACATTGTACAACGACTCCAATATCAAGTAAAGAAATTTGCTAGTGCCATTTTTTTCAGTAGGGAACTCACGAGTGTTATATCCTGTTTGGGCAACCTAGCACGAGGAGATGGATTTTGTTGTTAGAAATCTCATTATCGTACTTCGTACATGAGCAATTCACTGACTCTTTGCATTATATTAAATAATAAGCATAATGATAAGGTGTTTAATAACTGGTTGTATTGGGTGACTTTCTCTGTTCACTTCCTGCAGGAGGTAGTCTGTGTTAAAAATGAAACTATTAAATATTTGAATGACCGACATCTCTTAACTGAAACTAAAGAGGACACTGAAACTTTGTGAAAAACAGTTATCTATGTAAAACCATAAGTTTATTTTATTCAATAGTTCTGAAATCTTTTAAGATCATTAGATTTGCTAGATTTATTGCCTTATTGCTTCAACATTTGAATACATAGTGATGGATATCTCTATGGAAGGCTGGAGCACGCGTTGGCTGTTCTATCAGCGCATCGAACAAATGCAAGCCACCATGGTGGAAGATCCTCTTCGGAGCCTCAGTGGCAGATTATGCTGAGAGAGAAAAGTGTGAAGAAATGGAGATAGCCTCGTGCCTTGAAGCATCTAAGGAGCAATGCAGTAAGTTTGCAAAAGAGAAATGCATCGCAGTCTTTCGAGATGCAAGGATAGCCTCTAGTGAATGGAAGGGAGCTTCACATCTTGTTTTCTCTGCCTCGAGGAATCCTAATGATGATTCTCTGGAAGCCAACATTGCAGAAATCGAGCAAGTGCGTGGTCCTGAAGTTACAAACTATAGAGGCGGTGCTTTACTGGAGACTGCTTCCAGTAATGCTAGTTGTAATATTTAGGCTATACGTGTGTTGTAGATCTTTTTGTATAATGTACATTGCTAAATGTTTTTGCCTTGTTCATGAATTTATTCTTTGTAAATTGCCATAATATGGAGAAAACCTCCTCCTTTTCCCTCGGTCTGATCAGTATAATGCAATTTACTGGATCTCTAGATGTGTAGCTTCCTTGCAATGAAGGGAGGATATACAGGGGTATGAAGAATATCAAGAGATTGTTTCTCGTTGGCCAACTTCGTTGCAGCCAAGGCAACAAATGTTCGGCAGAGGAGGAGGCCGGTCAAAATAGTTATTATTAAATCAGCATGCATATGCATATGGTGAAGGATCTTATAATGTTTCTGACCCTTCTTTTAATTTCTTTCGTCCCAGCCTCCAGATACCCAGACAATTCTGAAGGTGCACACTTAGTGGTGCATTCGGTCTGGATATGACTCGGATATGATACTTACCATATCTATGTCCGCTTACCCATCTAGGATATGGATGCGGATACAGATATATGTCGGTAAGGTAAATTTACATTCATATCTGCTAAAATCGGATACGGATACGGATATACATGCAGATATATAAGCGGATATACATGCGGATATATAAGTGGATATGCATGCGGATGCAAAACGGATATGAGAAAACTTGATACTGTTAAAAAAATATAGTTCATGTGATACTAAAGAGTCATTAATATGTTCATTATATCTGAACAACTAATATTAGACATCTTGATCATCAAAATTAACCTCAAATCCATAATTTAAAGATTAAAACTATCGTAACAGTATGACTAATAGGTATTTAGATATTTCGGATACGGATCTGGATATTTCACCACAAAATCTTATCCGTAACCATATCTTATTGGTTATAGATTTGAGTAACCATATCCGTATCCTAATGGATACGGTTACAGATTGTTGATGCTCGGATCACACAGTCACTAACCTCCGTGGGATTAGAGTTTAGGAGAGTGGGGTCCGCTTCCTCTCTTAAATGCCTGGTGGTTGCTTGCGTCGGAAAGCTCTCCTGCTCCGGGGGAGTACATGTGGAAAAGGGCGGAGTTGGGATCTCCAGTGGTCCCTCCGACGATCAAGTTAGTATGAGAAGAGAATGAAATGAAACTACAATGTGTGGGGCGGATATCATGGCTAAGCCTTGCTTACTTTATTCGTTGAACAGCTTACTATGTGTATGGAGGTCAGAGGGTACTTTGGTCATTCTGGCTAGTGCTAAAGTGAAGTGTGAGTCAGCTTTATGCTTACGTATGTTGACTCAATGATGGGACT
>JBAKGM010000001.1:14043747-14055222 GCA_037177215.1 Asparagus racemosus | reverse complement strand
AGGTACCTTAAATACTGTGTGAGTGGGGAGAATCAATGCACTGATTCTGCTATTAATGCGATGTCGACTCGCCGTCATGGGCCGCAGTTCGGTACAACCATCACCTAGGAATGAGTGCTTAGGCCGACTAGGCAATGGCTCTTGTTCGCCCACGAGAGTGGGTGGCTAGCGCAGTTGTTCATATCACTTAGGCGGGTGGATGACCGACACACTAAATTGAGTCGTTCGTGAAGGATGGACCGGCTGGCCCCGCCCTTCGTGCCGTCCACGAAGGGGAGATGGGTCAGGACCGCCTTTCAAGTGATCTGCGAAGGGAAGGCCGACTAAGACCGCCTTTCGAGTCGCCCACGAAGGGGAGGCCGGCTAAGACCGCCTTGCGTGCCGTCCATGAAGGGGAGGCCGGCTAAGACCACCTTTCGAGTCGTCCACGAAGGGGAGGCCAGCTAAGACCGCCTTGCGTGCCGTCCACGAAGGGGAGGCCGGCTAAGACCGCCTTTCGAGTCATCCACGAAGGGCCAGCTAACACCACCTTGCGTGTCGTCCGCGAAGGGGAGGCCGGTCAAGGGTAAAGCTATCCAAGCTAGCCGTGCGGATTCGGCTGGTGAGAGCCAATGCCTTGAGCATGGGGATTTATTCTAATTTCCAAAATTAATGATGGAAAGCGTTCAGGACCATAACACTAACTATAGAATAAAAAAAGAAATGAGCAGAAAAGTAAATCTATACTACAAAACAAGAATTAAAAGAAAAAATAGACTAACTATAGTGTAAGAAAAGAAATTCTATAAAGCATAAAAATAAATCTAAATAACAAAAATAAAAGAGCATGAAAATAAATCTATACTACAAAGCATGAAATAAATCTAATCTACCAACATAAAAATAAAAACAAGAAAATAAAATTCTAAACATGCAATTTTTTAATCAAGAAAATAGAAGGAGAAAATGAAAATTCACATCGTAAGGGGTTGGCCTCTTGAAGGCAAGTCTCCATATTTATCAACAAAGAAGAAAGAAAAAAATTTAAAAGGAGTAATTTTTTTCATTTATTGTAAATAAAAGTTTATAATTTTAGAAGATCTTCTTAATTAAGAGTAATTCTCTTCTCTAAATAGAGTTTTTTATAAAAATTTTCACACTCAATCCCCTCACTTTCTACCCCTATCTATAGCATACTATAATCAACAAGAGATATTGGATTAGACTTGAGCTCCAAGAAATAAACGTCACCCATATACTGTTTCTGTTACAAATTAATCGGTTAGCCAATTGGTTTGCCAATCGGTTGGCCAACCGATTAGCCAATTGGTTGGTTAACCAATTAGTTTCTAACAGATTTGATTCCTTTATTGACTTGTTTATCCGATTTTTTCTTGATCTCGTAGGCTTTTGTGGACCTCCTTTTGGCTTGATCTTGGGCTTCAATAAATGGTAGAAAAATGGGAGAATTTGGTTCTTTTGGGCTCTTATTCATTAATTCTCTATTAACCTATAAATTAAGATAAAAATACTTTATTATCAGATATTTATTCAAATAAAATAAATAACGAGGGTATAAAAGTCTAATAAAATGTGATGATCACTTTATTACATCCAAAATAAATAATCCATTTATAACAAAGCCTTTTTTGATTAATTATTTGATACCTTCATTATTCTAAAGCCATCTTTCATTGAAATAGATTCACGAATGAGATTCCACTAAAGTGAAGATACACATAGAACATTGCGAAGTGCTAAAGCCTTTCTAGAAGATATTTTCAAGTCTATACGCCCAGTACCTTGCACTTGCATGATGGAGTTATTTGACAAGATTACACTTCCTCCACATGATTCCTGATAGGTGGAAAACCATGAGTGGTCAATTGAAAAATGAATATTAGCTCTAACGGCTAACCACCAATCTGACAAAGGTAGAAAAATCACAAGAGGAGCATAACTAACCTAGAGGAATTAGAGTTTCCTTCCACCATGTTCACCTTGTATGTTCCTTGTCCACCATTTTCCTTGGCAGGAGCCTTGATAGGTTCTTTCTTTCGATAGAAGCACTTTGTTGCAAGGTGGTTGGTTCTCCCACAAACAAAAAAGAATTTAATCTCAGGCTTATGGCTAGAAGGATTGGAGTTTCTATGGTAGTTTGACTGAGAACGATTACTCTTCTTGAAGTTCTTGCGCTTAACTTTGAAGTTAGAGGATTTAGGTTTATCCTTCACAAGGTTGACTTTGGTTTGCAATTCAGATTTTGGTGTGGAGCTTTGCCTATATTGATCCTTTATACAAATGGATTTAAGGGTTTGAACAAGGGTATGGTCACCTTGCTGATGACGTAGATCTTTTGCAAAGTTAGACCAGGAAGAAGGGAGTTTATCTATAAGAGTTGACACCTTATAGTCTTTAGTAAATGTGTTTCCTTTGGATTGAAGGTGGTCATTGATAGGTTTATTATCGACCATACAATACTTATTGAAAGAAGAGGAAAAGAAACGTTCAATACAAGCATCATCTAAATCGTATTCAGACTCTAATGCTCTCCACAATTCCTTCACACTCTTGTACTCATAATAAATGTCATAAAGTTAGTCAGAGAGTGCACTAAGAATTCAGTTATAGCAAGGAAATTTATGTCATTCAGGAGTTTTAGAAATAGAGGAAGATGGAGAAGGAGTTTCAATAGGTGTTGAAGGAGCTGTTGTAGGTGAAAGAGATGTTTCATCGATTGTAGAGAGGAGTCCTAAGGCTGTGAGCCAAAAACGCATCTGGTTAGCTCACTGTTTGTAATTTAAATCGGTGAACTTCTCAGGCTTAACAAACTTAGAGTGATTCGAACTAGTCATATGTTTGAGATGAGATTTTATTCTTGGTGAATTTTATTAGGTTCTATAGAACACAAATTTCCATGAATTTCTAGTTCTCTATGAATTTAGTACTTGTCATCACAAGGGTAATATAGCCTGGCAACGTATGCAATAAGAAAATCAATGTCTAACTTAATACCTTTTTTTTCCAGACAAAACCAATAGATAAGAGAGAAGAGATTAGAGGAGATAGAATTCTTACTTTTTTCTTTTGCTCATCTATTCAGATGATTTCTATTTATAGATGTTTAAGAGACAGTCGCTGCCGACTTTTCCCCATGAGAAATCACTGATTCGTTATTCCCGTGAGAAGAGTGCCATTCTGCAGAGAAGCGGAAGTCAGGGGATCATGTTCTATTCCACATATTCTGATTGAAAAACGGTAGAAAATATCTTACAATCCGATTCTAATTGGGTTGGAAATAAAGTTTGCAACCCATTAGGATTCAAATTGGATAGTTAGGAAAACTCAATCTTTTCCCTATCTCTTCCAACAAAAATTATTTTTGGGCGCATCAAAACTGTTAGCTTATATTATTGCATATTATTTTCAAATATTAATATATTTAATTATTTTTTATATTGATATGTTATTATTATGCAGAACCACCTTTCAATTTCAATTTATATATAAACCATATTTGAAATGAGTTTTTGTTGCAATCAACCATCTCCAAGTCAAATTTTTACTAAAATATAAAAAATAAGCTTAAAAAGTTCACGTTCAAGATACATGACTTGTATCCTAATAAGACATAAACATTAACAAAATGAGTCACCTGTCTGGAATGTGAGTTTTTAAAGGGTATTGTTGGGTTTTAGGGCAGAATTTGACTGGAAGGTGGTTGATTGCAACATAAACCGACTTTAAAGGTGGTTTATGCATAAATTGAAATTGAAATGTGGTTTCTGTATAATTACTCTATTTTTAAGGTGGTTTCTAGGGAAAAAAATCCCATAATGGTTCATGGAGCCTATGTTTGCCTTCCCTTTTCACATTATAAAAATTTAGGATATTTGGAAATGAAAGGAGACAGGTCAAAATTTAATTTTCTTTTTACCCTTTCTTTTATGAAATATAAATACTTCCAATAATTTTATCCATGTCACTTTAAGCATGTCCAGCATATTTTCATCATCGAGCCCACTGTTAACATTTTCCAGGCCCAGGTAAGCTCAGAACCATATCCAGCCTGAAATCATGCACAACTCACGTGCTAAAAATTATTCCGTTATCCCTCACATAGTCACTCACGCACCCAACCCTCAAGGTAACCCCCCCGCCCCCGCCCCCCAGCCCCGCCGCGACCCCAAAATGGCTCCCGAACCCCTACTCCTCTCCCATTCCTCCTTCGTCCCTCTCTTTCCCTTCCCCCACAACACCCTAACCCTAACCGTAATTCCCCCCAAAAGAACCTCTCCAATCTCCTGCTGCTCCTCCAACCCCTCGACCCTCGCCGTGCCCGAGGGCACCGGCGCCGCCGCCCCCACTCGCGGAGATCTCTTCCTCGATCGCCACAACTCGAAATCCGCCGCCAAGGTCGTACTCAAAGAGAGGAGGATGAGGAAAAAGAAGAGGCCAGAAGCCAAGGCCTCTACTTCTGTAGCTTGCTGCTACGGCTGCGGTGCGCCGCTTCAGACGGTGGAATTGGATGCGCCGGGTTATGTCGACCTTGAGACTTACCAGCTGGTGAGGTTTTCTTGATATTCCTAATTTTGGGGGAGTTTAACTTAATGTGGTAGAATTGAGGGGTAAATTGTGAATTATCTTGATTTGTGGGGGGTAAGGTCTTGTTTTATATGATCATATATTGTTGGTGGATTTCATGAATGGTTTAGTTGTTGAATAGTATTGTTTAGGAAAAAGAGATCAATAAACTCAACTTTATGTAAAGTTGTCACATTGTGCTGGCGACTTGTGTTTGGTTATTAGAAATTTGTAGTCTTTATTAATTTGTGGATGCTATATCACTGTAGGGATGGCAAAAACGGTAACACTATTGATAATTCTCTTTTGCGATTGTCTGCGTGCATTCATTTTCTTTCATTCAGCTCTATTCAGTGTCAGTTTTTGTTTATAACCTTTTTAATAGCTTCCGTATTTTGTTTAAACATATCTCTAGCTGTCACTGCTCCGTTGAGTGTGATCCTATTACTTATCCTAATTAGCGCGCTTTTTTAAATTTGACACACATGCACAAACCATCTCATTCGTTTTCCCTCTTTTATCCTTGATTTCGAGGGTCTATTATAAAACGGTAAGGTTGAGCTAGATGTCATTCTTGTGCCCGTAGCACATGCACTGAGATATGAAAAACTCACAGCATAGGTAATTGGGGATTGAGAAAGCTTATCCATATGGATTAAATGAAACATGCTATCAACATTATAGCCGAATAACGAAATGGTGGATGCAATCATCTTTTAAGTGATATTTTTTTTCATAAATTAAAATTGAAAATTTGAATTAATGTCACGAGCGCAATCTATTATGCAAAGCAACAGGTTGCAACGCTACAAAAGGCTGAGCATGAATAATAATTTGAGAAGGTTATAAATGAAAAGAAATTAATTTTTATTTACAATGTTATAATATGAGAAGTACGAGGATGCCATCAAAACAAAATATTTCAGGGCATCTATGGTCCTATGGAAACCAATTTGTTAAATATCTTGTTTGTGAGACAACTGACTTTGGATGACAGTTTAGTACTATGATACTTATCATGTATTGAAGGTTGTGAGAACAAGTGTCAGGCAATGCAATTGCGAATCGCTTCGGGGGGGGGGGTCCATATGATCATGGTAGAAATCTTGATTGTGTTGTACCTATTTGATTCTTTTATTTAACATTGTTCTTGGTAAATTTTTTAATGATGACTTGTTGTATTATCTGTTCTGGAAGAGCATCAAATTTTGTGCCTTTATATACTCTTTGGTTTATGATGTTAAATTTGTCTCTATGATATGCAGAGGTAAAATCATACAATATTAAGTGGCATTTTCTTTTCCAAGTTAATTATTGGATCACTGGTGACTTCATCTTCCTCACTTACTCTATTTATGACTTTGCATTTGATGTTTGTTGCATGTTCTTGGGAACAGAAGAAGAGGCATCACCAATTGAGAACTATCCTTTGTGGAAGGTGCAAATTGTTGTCACATGGCCGAATGTTAACTGCTGTCGGTGGACATGGTGGTTACTCTGGTGGCATGCAGTTCATATCAGCAAAAGAGCTTCGTGAAAAGCTTTCCCACCTGAGGCATGAGAAAGTGCTGATAGTTAAGCTCGTATGTCTACCTGTCTTCTAGTTATGGCGTTGTAGTTTCTCTAAGTAATTTTTTATTTGCTCTGGCTCAGACCCTTGAAATCCCATGGCGAGTTGCACGTGCATCACGCATTGTTACTTAATTTATAAGCTTTCCTAGGATATCAAATGGCAGTTTAAGAATCTAATTTCACAAACCATCCTTTTTTTCTTTTTCTTCTAATGAATTTCTTTTGTTTGGAGATATTGATGAATTTTTGAGATTGGACCAGAGAAAAAACAAATTTCATCTATTTGGATAAACTATAGAACTTCATACCTTTCATTTTGTCAGTCATGGTTTTGTTATAGGCCTGTTTGCGCTTTGAGGTATATAATGGAAACATTTTTTCTTCATTATTGCTTATTCTTGTTTTTTGTTCTGCTCGATCTGTTACGAGAAACACTGAAAAAAATAAAATTCTAATAATAAACAAAATTGAATTTAATTAAAGTTAGAAATTTAACTTGGGAAAGTGGTGATCCTGTGGGCACTGCCCTAGAATAATAGTCGCCGCCTTCGCAGAGACGATTCGATGCGATCACATCTAGCGGTAAGAGCCCCCCAAGAAGACCGACACCAAAGCTTACTTTGAACTATATTATCTTGCTCAAACGAAAATTTTCCCGACAATATAAAATCAAAAATTAGAGATATTGTAGAGGATTGTTGAGAGAATAGAGATTGCTCACTGGTTTTCTTGTCTTCTTCAGTCTTCCCTGAGATCCCTCTTTATAGGATTGTGAATCTTTTTCCCGTTGAGTAATCGTCGCCAGGGGAGTCGCTCGCGAAGGGAAAAAAGGAATGGAGAAAATTATCGGGAGAGAGAAAAACGTGAAAAGAAAACAAAAAGAAGAATAAGTGAAAATTAATACGTGATTATATTACGTTTTTGTTGAGTAACAGAAAGATCAAAAGATCTGTGAAGAGATTGCAAGATATATGGAAAGAAATATAGGTATATTCACTTACACCCTTCAAAAAATTTGTATTTGTAAAATAATTGAATTTGAATAGAAAAGAAATCAATGTTTTCTTTATCTATTCCAACAATCCTCCCTAAAAGATTAAGTTCCGGGGAAGAGAAGGAGTAAATAATAATAATAACGATATTAGAATATAGGTCAGGCAACCTCATACCGTGAATTCGGCATAAGTAGCTTTCGGCTTTGAATCTCTGCTTAGTGACATTTGTCGCAATTTGAGGGACATAATGGATTAGACCTTGAATTGGGTCCCTTGATCAGAAATTAACAAAAGCACACACAATATGTATCCATTTATTGAGCGAGAGGGTTGGAGCGTTAATGACCCTGCTCACAATAATTGTCTCATGAGAGTTACTAGGAATCAGCCCCATGCCCCTAACAGCAGCCTTCACGGTTCCTCTCATATAGGTAAGTCCTCTAAGAGTACTATGACTGGATATTGTATCTCCCATCAATGTTGGACTGATTAAGAGTAAAACTCATCCTACTCAGTTACATCATAGGAGCACTGCCATCGTAGAAATGAGGGATTAGCTAACATAGTGCAAGTCATAAATGCATCCAGCACTACAATAGGAGTATAACTCCGAAGGTCAATGCTCAAAATGAAATCATTAGTCCAGCTTGTTTTTACCATATTGAACGTTTGAGAATAACTCGTCAATCAAAGATTGGTTTCTCGCTGTCGATGACCTCTACTATAGGCTTAACCCCATACCCCTCGATGATTCTAGGACTGTACTCCTAGATAGATCCTTTGTCAAGTGGTCTGCTAAAATTTTTTTTGACTTTGCAAAGTCTAGAGCCACATATTTATCCATAAAGCTCTGCACATTTAAATCTGATCTGCAAATATTTGTTCAACTTTTCATTGATGATATCTTGTTTTAGTAGTTCTATGGTGGATTTAGAGTCTGTGTGAATAGATAAAGCAGGAATAGGTTCAGACACAATAGGGAGCTCAGGTATAAGATTTTTCAACCATTTAACTTCTAAGCAACAAGAATCTAGTGCTATAAGTTCTGACTTCATGGTGCTCCTAGCAATCATTGTTGTTTACAAGACTTCTAAGATAAAGTGATACCGCCAAGCATAAAAATAAATCTAGAAATGGACTTCACATTGTCAGAACTAGTAACCCAGTTGGCATCACTATACCCTTTAATCACATTAGGGTATCCACTATAAGTTTAACAATAGTTCATTATACCTTTCAAATTATTTAAAGACTCTTTCTAAAGCATTCCAGTGTTCTTGACTTGGGTTACTAGTGTATCTACTTAGTCTACCTACTGCATAAGCATTGTCAAATCTGGTTCGGTTTGTCTTGTAAAGAAGAGAGCCAATCAATTGTGAATAGCTATGCTGAGATATTGGTCCACCAACATGTTTGTTCAAGGAGATTGAGAAATCATAATGTGTACTCACACGCTTGCACTTATATGATTCAAATTTCTCTAACGTCTTAAATGCTCTGAGAGAGACTCAAGGAAATGCCTTGAGAAGTTCTAGGGATTTTCATTCCAAGAATTAAATTAGCTTCTCCAAGATATTTCATGTCAAATTTCTTTGATTAGTAATCTTTAACTCCTAGAATGACTTTGATTGAAGTTCCAAAAAGGAGAATATCATTCACATATAAACATAAGATGACACAATCATTGTGGATTACTTTGGAGTAAACACATTTATCAGACTTAATGATAGAGAAACCATACTTTATAATGCTTTTGTCAAAATTTTGGTGCTACTATTTAGGAGCTTGTTTGAGCCTATATAGTAATTTTACCAATTTGCAGACCTTCCTTTCTTGACCTTTGGCTATGAACCCTTCCGGTTGGGCCATATAAATCTGTTCTTCGTGATCACCGTTTAAGAAAGCGCTCTTAACATCCATTTGATGAATGATTATCTTGTGGATTGCAGCTAAGGCTAGAAGAACTCTAATAGTAGAAATCCTAGCTATAGGAGAGTATGTATCAAAATAGTCAATACCCTTTCTTTAAGTATACCCCTTTGGTAATAGTCTAGCCTTGTATTTCTCTATTGTTCTATTGAGTCTTTAATTTCTTCTTGAAAATCCATTTACAACCAATTGGTTTACATCTTGGAGGTAAGTCGGTCAAAATTCAAGTACTGGTTTCCATTATAGATTTAATCTCACTATCTATGGCTTCTTTCCAGAAAGGAGCATTAGAAGAATCCGTTACTTCCTAGTACGTGCTTGGATCACCTTTAACTAAAAAAGTAAATAACTCTTCTCCGAAGTTATTTTCGATTCTTCCTCTCTTACTTCTAGGTCCTTACTCTGTGAATTTTGGAGTACTAAAAGATGGGGCAGAGCTAGAAGAGGGAAGCGTGGTAGAAGATAGATCACTAGGAATCGTAGTCTTGAAAGGAAGTATATCCTCAAAATATACTGCATCTCTAGCCTCAATGATAGTGTTGTTGAATATATGACTAATTTCAAAGTTGATTACTGGAAACTGGTTTGCATTGCTATCTAATGCATATCCAAGGAATGCAACATCTATTGTCTTGAAACCAATTTTCCTCTTCTTGGGTTCATGTATCCCTAACTTGGCTAGACATCTTCAAACCTTAAGGTAATCTATTCTAAGTGTTTTACCTTTCCAACGTTCATAGGGAATGATATCAGATACTTTATGAGGTACCTTATTAAGGATATAACTAGTAGATAAGAGTGCTTCTTCCCAGAGGTGTTTATGTGCTCATGAGCTGAGAAGCATGCAGTTCACCATATTCATGAGGGTTCTATTCTTAGCAACCCCATTGGATTGATTTGTGTAGGGAGCAGTCACCTCATGAATAATGCTCTACTCTTGGCAATATTCGGTCATGTCATTTGAGGTATACTCCCCCCACGATCTGATCTTAGGATCTTGATTTTCTTTTCAATTTGGTTCTCAGCTTCTGCTTTATATATCTTAAACTTTTCTAAAACTTTATCTTTAGTTTTGAGAAGATGAGTATAATAATTTGTAATAATATCTTGAATTGTCATTTATAAATGTTACAACGTATCTTCTACCACCCTAGGTATGAACTCTATTTGCACATACATCGCTATGTATGAGTTCCACAGGTTCAGAATCCCATGGATAGGATGGAAAGGTTTTTTTAACAGTTTTAGCCTGAACACAAATCTCACACTTAGAAGATGAATTTATCCTGGTTTTGGGTATCAAGTTCAAAGATGTCATCTTTTTAATGGTTCTATAGTTTACATGTCCTAACCTTTCATGGCATTTGTCACAAGATTCAACATTTAAGAGTATAGGAGAACTTTTATTCTTAATAGGTCTTATTACATTCAACTTAAAAAGACCATCACAAACAAAGGCTTTACCTATAAAAATATCATTCTTGGTAATTACAAACTTATTTGACTCCTTAACAATTCTAAATTCAACTTTCAATAAACCAGATTCATTAATCAGATTATTTCTAAGCAATGGTACATATAGGACATTGTGGAAAATCAAAGTCTTTTCATAAGTTATCTTTAGATCCACATGCCCACTTCCTATCACTTGTCTAGTTGACCATCTGCTTGGATTACGATTCCTCCACTTGATTCCTAATAAGTTGAAAACCAAGAGCGATAAGAAAAATGTGAATGTTTGCTCCAGAATCAAACAACCAATCATCAGAAAAAGATGGTAAAATTAACTACATAAGAAGAGGAAGCTAACCTAAAGGAATCTGAGTTATTTCTACCATAGACCCTATGACTTGCTTCTCCCTATGACTTGCTTCTCCACTGTTTCCACTTGCAGGAGTCTTGATAGGAGCTTTCTTTTGGTATTAGCACTGAGTCGAAAGATGATCGATTGTCTCACAGACTAGCAAAATTTTAGGCTTAGGCTTGTGGCTGGAAGGTTTGTGGTTTTTATTGTGATTGAGATGTCGGTTAGGGCAATGAGGATGATGGTTCTTCTTAAAGTTCTTGTCTTTGGGTTTGTGATTTGGGTTTCTAAAGCTCTTAGGCTTATCCTCCACCAGGTCACCTTGTAGATGATGGAGATCCTTGGGAAAGTTGGACCAAGTAGGAGGGAGTTATATCAATAAGACTAGTTACCTTATACTCTTCAGTAAAAGTATTTCCTTTAGATTGAAGGTGTCAGATGTAGTCTTGAAGTTCATAGAGCTGGTCACTAATGGGTTTACAATCTACCATAAGAAACTTATTGAAGGAAGAGGTGAAACGTTCTATACCTACCACTCTGTTTGGGAGTTCACTAAGTAAAAGAACGGAAAGTTAAGTAACGGAAAGGAAAGGTAGGGAATGGAAGTGAAAA
>JBAKGM010000001.1:14028735-14043647 GCA_037177215.1 Asparagus racemosus | reverse complement strand
AGTCTTTCCGGTAAGTGTACCTATATTCCAAGTAGCTAATCTAATTCTATTTTCTTGTAAAAGTCTCCTACTATTTTTTCTCTTAGACCGTCCTAGTCTATACCTAATACTATTTGGTAACCTATTTGAGAAATGTAGATCCTTAGAATACTCTTGCTTACTTGTCATTACACCGGGGTGGTATCAATGTAATGCGTCGCTTCCAGGGGACACCCTAGCAAACCACCCTTGCTTACTTATCATTGTATCGGGGTGGTATCGATGCAACGCGTCGTGGTGGGAGCGCCCCAATGAATATATTATAGGATTAATTTTCATAAGGATCAGACTATGTTTTACGCTGGCTGTCGGCTACCTAACGCAACCCTCCTCCTTTATCCTGGCTTGGGACTGACAGTGCTGGCAATAAAAGCACAGTACTGATGGAGTTATGGCCTTCAAATCAAGCCTTACAGTTTTTTCTTCATCTTTTCAAGCAAAGTAATCACTGAATGAGCAACATTTCACAATTCAGGTCATTAATAAAAGTACTTTTGTTTTAAAAATTATATAGTTTCAGTCCACTTGTTCGTGCTAATGTGCTCTATTCTGGATTTAGAAGCTACTTGCTTAGTACATATGTAACACTGATGAATGATTTTAATATGAGAAGATTAATGTAATTAGTTGGGCTGTATTTTCACTAGGAAGGTTTATGTGGTATTTGTTGGTCAATTGAATGCTTTTTTGTTACTTAGTTTGAAAAAATTATCATGATACTAATTTTGCCAAGTTCTTTTATATTCATCGCTGGATCCATGTAGGTTGATATTGTTGACTTCAATGGCAGCTTTTTGGCACGAGTACGTGATCTTACTGGTTCTAATCCGATTATATTGGTTGTGACTAAGGTGATAGTCCATCCAATGCAACCTCCTTTCACTTGCTGCTCTGAATTTTAGTTCCTTTCTACAACCAATTAGTAAGTTATCAACTAATTCTCTTATCCTCTTAAGGTTGATCTCCTCCCCAAAAGTACAGATCTGAATTGTGTAGGTGATTGGGTCATGGAGGCTACTATGAAGAAGAAGCTCAAGTAATAATTTACCTCTCTGCTTATGTTCTTTGTTTTGTTGGTGTGTGCATGCATGCATTTCATGTGGCTCGTTCTTTTGTATTTCTTAATGCATGTCTAGATCACACCTTTAGTAACATGCACATGTTCTTTACATTCAATGAATATTTAAGTTTTACTAATTTCACTGCATATTTATGATTTAGCTTCCGATTATTTTCCCTGAGCAGTTGTACTATTTTTGTGTTAGTGTCTTTAATGGGCTACATCTGTCGTGTGTGGTTTGTTGCCTCATTTCTGATACTTTGTGCTAATCAACTTTGTACTGTTATGTGTATTCGTCCTGCGAGGCCTTCTGTTGCAGTCTACTAGATCATCTAATTTTCCCTATCAACTAGCTTATTTGATATTAATCCCAGATTTTTGGCAAAATTGATATCTGTCATTTATCACGAAGGTGAGATAACCTTGAGAGGCTCAATGCATCAGGTGTGATTAACATTTTTAGTTGAAGGAGACATTATAGGCTTTCTCCTTGGTTGTTTAAGCTTAAAATTCATGACCTGCGGAGTTGGTTATTTAATCCTTCTGATTGGGTTGATAGTTGGTTGAAAGTCTTATCCAAACTTTTGTGGAATTTTTTGGCTTTGAATTGTGATCCAGGCCAACCTCATTACCTTAAGGAACGCTTAACCATTTGTAATGATGAATGATGGTGTGTAAATTTTGGTTTGCATCTCTTCCCCTAGTCAGTTATTGTTCTTACTCTGTCTTTTTGAACAATAGACCTAGTAATCTACATGATCATATTCTTTGGTGATCTTATGGTATATGACCTGAAACCAATGCATTACGAAATATTTCAAGGAGCCAATGCATTACAAAATATTTCAAGGGGAGGAGACACTGACACTAAGTTGCATTATTTGTACAAATATCCAATATTTGCACCGAGAAATTATTTGCTAGTTTACTGGTTGAAAATAAATTGTTTATTTTTGTATTTAGCTGTTATTGAATTTCATCTTTCACTCAAATGCACAAGGTTTCCGTTTTAAGACATGGTTTTCTCTTTCAGTGTTATCAGTGTCCACCTTACTAGTTCAAAATCTTTGGTCGGTATTGTTGGGGTCATCTCAGAGATACAAAAGGAGAAAAAGGTCTGTCTCATATGCCTTTTCTTGTTACGTTGGTCATATCTTGAGTCTCATGTTTAGTTACATGTCCTGTGCAATGACTTCGTTTACTTCTGAATGTGAGTTTGTATCACATTTTGAGTCGTCATATTTCGCAATACATGAGGCTGTAACATATCTTTTGAGTCATGTCATATTTCCCAATACATTCACTATTTATTAGTTTCAAGTTTCAACTTGACACTTCTTCTACTTCTTATGATCCGGTAAATTTGGAAGGCATGTTTTCACTTCTCAATGCAGGCACATGTTGTGTTTAATGGTTTATTTCAATTTTTTTTCCTTCCAGTTTAATGTACTATTTTGGACAAAAAAGAAGTCATTATGACAGATTCGCATCTAACCATAACAAACTACTGCATGATATTATGAGATTAAATTCTCTGAAAAGAAGTATCATTGAAACATATAATTTGAAATAGTGGCCAAACTTGTCATGATTTATGTTCATAGAGTATTATTATCTCGCAACAGGTAAATAAGATTCTTCCATTAGGCTTGCTTAACTTAATATAGTGGCCAAACTTGTCTAATTTTGATCATGAATTGCTAATTGCAATAGATGATTTAATACTTCAAGACGCAGTTATGTCTGTGTTTCTCGTAATACCATATAATTTGAACACTCGGAACAATATTGAAACATGTTAGGACAAGGGTCATATGATATTTCATGTTTTTTTAATTTAAAAATTCATTAAACTATTGAAACATGTTACGACTAGGTTCATATGACATTTCATTGTTTATTTATGTAAATTCTTTTCGCCACAAGATTTTAGGTTGTTTTCTAGTGTATCATATTCATGATTGTAACTGCAATACATGTGTGGTGGCATTTTGAGTCTATCTACTGTATCTTAAGTATTTGAAATGCTATATTTAGCGTGTCATGAATGTACTATAGTGTTTTTTAATGCCTAAGCTGATTCTGATTTCTTGGAAGTCTGGCCCACCTCACAGCGTATATGTGGGGTTACTAGTGGAGTCCTGCATATGTGAGATTACTAATTATTTACCTATTAAATGATCTGAAATTGTGAGCTGATGATAATTCATCCTTTTTTATTTGTGCAGGGACGGGATGTGTATATACTGGTAAGTGTTTCCTTGCGAAAATATTGGAAATGAATCTTTGCGAAATTTCGTATTCAAGTGTCCTTTGGTTTCTAATTTCTTACCCATCCAGATGAGCCATGGATCTAGATTGGGCACCGGGAAATAAGCATAATTGTCACAGTTGAAATATTTTCTTTCATGGAATAGTGTACCTTGATTTTTAAGGTACTAGGGAATATAAATCGAAAGTTTTATATCTACAATAGAAGTGACACTTTAGATATATGTAGGAATTAGTGATCACTTTACATCCAAGTGTTAGACTTTAATGCATGCTTCTCAAGGTGAAATTAGACACCAAAGGTGCATCTTAATGTTTCCTCAAATAATTCAATAAACTCCAAAAGTTTATCCCATGACTCTTAAAAATACTGATCACAGGTTACTATTATTTTAAGAGAATAAAGTCTTACACATTTAGTTTAGCACTTAACATAAATAACTCTAGTATCCTCTTATGCTATTTAACCTCCTTAGCTTTCCCTCCTCTGACCAGTGTTAAAATATTTATTACTTGTTTGTGATATGACTTTCTGTAGTAGCAAGCATGCACAATCCTAAACTAACTTAAAGCACTCTAAAATACTTATTTATAGATTGAAACTTTATTGTTTCAGTTATCTATAACACAAGGCAACGAGTTGCAAGAAAAAAAAGAAAAAAAATAAAAAAAATACATGCTCACCTTTTTGTGTTTGAATTCAAAGTAGCTATGCTAGGATTATGCACGCTCAAGGTATCTTTATCATTAATTTGTATTATATTTTCATTTATCCTCAGGATTCTATAGTTCATTCATAACTCGCCTAATAAAAGCTAATGATGATGCAGATTCTTTATCTGAGCCTATGGTGATAAGCAATACTTATTATTTGTATACGCTCACCATTGATATCGGCACTCGTGTACCTACACTTTTTGTGATTCATCAGTTAATTTTTTCCATTTATATCATCAACTAGACTTTTTCGTTCCTTTCTCTTGGTTTTCTCTAATCTTGATGTTTAGTATGCTTTCAATCATATTACAGGGGGCAGCAAATGTTGGAAAATCTGCATTCATCAATGCGCTACTTAGTAAGACTACAATACTTAACAAATCATAACCCTTATCTTAATGATGATCATATACTTTAAACTTTTATTTGCCTTAGTGTATATTCAGTTTGTCAGGTGAATGTGTAATAATTAGGGTTAATTACAGAAAACCTCCCCTGAACATTGGAGGAGTTGCACTAAACCCCCTCAACTTTTTTTTATTCCACTAATTCCCCTAAACTTCAGGAGTTATTGCGCATAACCCCCTTGAACTTTTTTATTCTACTAAATCTTTCCTGAAAATTTCTTATTTTATCCTCATTTGCACCATCAACTCTAACGTGTCATTGGGTAAGCACATGCCAATAAAAAAAAAGAAGAAAATTCTTTCCTAGTCCCAAAATATACCCTCTTAATAAAAAGGTAACGTTTTGGTTCTAAGGGATTATTTTCATCTTTCTTGCCCCATGCTTGCCACATGAGATGTTGGAATCCATGGTGTTAATTTGGAGATTAAATGATAATTTTCTAGTGAAATTTGGTGGAATGAAAGAGTTTAGGGGGTTATGTACAATAACTCCTAAAGGTCTGGAGGGTTTAGTAGAATAAGAAAAGGTAAGGGGGTTTTAGTGCAACTCCCCCAAAGTTCGGGGGGGGGGGGGGGTTCTGTAATTAACCATAATAATTAATCTAAAATTTTGATATATGAGAAATTATTGATGAAAGTCTATTTCTTTTTAATCTATATTTTCTGTTAACTGGGACTAACTGGATGTTGAGGTATAAACTATGTTACCTGGGTACTTCTAATCTGAAACCATACCCGTACCCAAACTCCTTGGATGCACCTTGCATATATGCATATATTTATTCGGGCATGTACTCAATTATACAATACATGTTTTAATTTAAAACATAAGTCATACATTTTCTAACATATGTCGTACACATCCACTTCTTGAAACTCATTGGACATAAGTCAAGTTTTAAATTATGATTTTGAAGGGTCGTTTGGATGTCTAGTTCAAAAACTAGTGATTTTCCAATTTATAATTCATAAAATAAAAAAAACTTAAAAATGTTGTAAGAATTTTAGTTCTCATCCTTGTTCTCATATGAATTATTATTTCTAGTATAAAATATATATGTATATAAATATTTATAAAGCTGTGTCCCTACACCCTACCTTTTACAAATTTGTGGTGTCTCGTACCTATACCCATACCCGTACTGGTACCCATACCCGTACCCATGCAACATAGGGTATAAACCATGCATTTTATTGATAATCGATTTGGTTGTGGTTGTGGGAGTCAAAAGATTTTGCTAACCTCTTTCGCTATTTTCTGCACTATGGATCCAGAATCCACTAATTTAAGAATCAGTGGATCTATTATTTTATCTGAATGTGATATGGGGACATTATATGCAAAGATAGAGACATCATGAGGGTGTATAAGGCTATTTAAGTGCGACCTATTCAGGTGCTACATGTTGGTGATTGTTCTCTGGTATCTTAGTCAGATCAAAATTATCACCTTTGCATCTTTGAGTGTTTGGTTATTGGGTATCCATGATGTAGTCTTGTTCTGTGTGCCACTTGTAGATTATGGAGTTCTAGGCGCCACTTGCGAACATCTTGTCAATTCCTCTCCCAAATCCTGTCCAACTTCACCTCATCTTATGTTTTCTATTCTCTCCTTTTAGCTAACTTCTTTTAGTTTTCACTCTTATAGTTTTTTATTTTTTTGTGACTGGATATACGGTAGAGTGGTAGCTTTGAATGTGGATTGCAGGTTGTTGAAAGAGTTTATTCCTTATTATTTAGTCCCACGTTGGTTAGGGACAAACTCTTTTGTTTCCCAAAATACTATTAATAACATCTAATATAGAGCTAATAATCTCTTTAGTGTTTCACATTAACATGGTCTTAGAGCCAACCTCTCTCTCCTCTCTTCAATTTTCTAAACCCTAGCCGCCACCCTCCTAAACCCTAGCCGCCACCTTCTACCCTTTTCAAACCCTAGCTGTACCCACCACCATCAAACCCTAACCCTCCGCTCTCAGCTGCCAACCCTAGCTGCCACCACTTCTGACCACACTGCTGTTCAACAATATTGTTCACTGAGGGCACTGTTCTGCTGATGACTTTTCATAAGGGACACTGTTCACGCGGTACTGTTTATCCAAACCAAATCTTGCTCGATCAAGCTAATCATTTGGCTTAACTAACTACATCTTCATAGATCTTAAGCTAATTATTTGGCTTAACCAACTAGATCTTCATATATCTTAAACTAATCATTTGACTTAACCAACTCAATCAATCTGATTATTTAGCTTCATCTTAACGATTAGTCGTTAAAAATCTCTTTGAGATAAGTGATAAGTTAATTTTTTCCTCGATGAAACCAACCTTGTAGAATGGTTTTACTTGGTCGATTGATTGCTTGGTGTAAGAGTGATTACTTATTGATGATTTGATTATTGGAGATTGATTTGTTGTTGGGTGAGGTTTGATAGTTATTTGCCCAGAGATTACTAGTTGAAGGATCTTATTTGTTGTGTAAATGGCGTCCTCTGGTGATTGCTATTTCTGTGGACGAGTGAGTTGAGACGAAGACCCCACACGGAGGTGCTCTCTAGCAAGATCACTGACTAGAAATTGAATGGGTCTAATTACCTACTTTAGAAGTAACTTGTTCGAGTTTATGTTTCAGGTCAAGAAAATGATCATCTTACAGATGATCCCTGTACCAGTTATTGCCTCCTAGAAACAGGATGACACGGGTCTACTTCATCAAATTTAGAACATCGTGGAACCACAGATTCTTCAGCTAGCAATTCACTATAATATAGTGAAACAGGTGTGGAAGCTCTTAGAGCAGTTGTACTCAGGTTGTGAGCATGCCAATCTAGCGTATGATGTCATTCAAAAATTATTTCGGAGCAAGATGGATGTGCAGAGTCAGACTTTTGAGGAGCACTATGGTAACTTCAATTGCCTCGCAGAGGAGCTGAGACAGATTTCCATATTACGGGGGATGCTCAGAAGATGCAGGACCAGTGGGATCAACTGATGATATCATCTTTCTTGATTCTCTTCCACAGTTTTATAATTCAACATGATCAAAGGTTATTGGAAGCTCTGCTATACGCTCCTTAGCAGAGACATATTGCTTCTTGAGATCAGTAGTGCAAGCAATGCTAGTAAGTATAGCAGCGGAGTCTGCTAACAAGTCTGCTCTCACCACACAAAGTAGATAGTCGACCAGTTGAGGCGTTGGTCGTGGTGGAGGCCGCTTTAGTGGACATGGAGGACGCTTTGGAGTATATGGGGGACGAGGTGATAGTTCACGAGGAGTTGTAGGGGAGAGTTCATCTGGTTCCTCTATCCATTGTCATTATTATAAGGAGTTGGGTCACATAAAATTTTATTGTCCTTAGCTGCATGGAAAACTTCAGAGTGCACATGTGGCTACAGAGAAGAGTCCCATAGATGACACCCGCCGCCAGCTTGAGCCATTTCAGCTCTAGTTATTCTAACAATTTAAGGAGACACAATTCTCTCCTACTACAGCTACACTTGCCCGTCATGTAAACACATTGCTTGCCTTACATCGTCATTGTCTCGTACTTGGATTATAGATTCAGGGGCAACTGATCATATGACTAGGAACCGAGGTATATTTTCCTACTGCACACCTACCATCTTTTCTTCAGTTGCATTGGCTTATGGATCCACTACAAGTATGAAAGGTGTTGGACCTACCAATGTTAGTACAATTTCACTTTCATCTGTTCTATATCTTCCTCATTTTTCATTTAATCTCTTATATGTCAGTAGAATTACTAAAGCATTAAACTGCATGGTAACATTATTTCCTACATTGTATTTTTTAAGCATTTAGGATGAGGAAGACGATTAGCACTAGACATGAGTGGAACAGTTTGTATGAGCTGGGCTTTGCCCTGGCCCAGGTGGTCTTTATTAGCTCCACATCAGCCTTTGATGAACGTTATCGGTTTGGTCATCCCCCTCTTTCGATTCTTAGAACTTTGGTTTTAGAATTTGAATCATGTCGAGTCCTTATATTGTGAGTCATGTCAACTCGGAAAACATCAACGGGTGTCTTACCCGAGTTGTGTCAATAAGAGGGCTAGTAACCTGTTTGATTTAGTACATTTAGATGTATGAGGTACTTGTTCTGTTCCATCCAAACTTGGTTTTCAATATGTTAGTTTTGTGGATGACTTTTCTCACATCATTTGGATTTTCTTGCTGAAAAGTCATTCTGAAGTGTTTATTTTAAAAGTTTTTTGAGCTGAGGTTAAAAACCAACTTCATAAAACCATTAAAATTTTAAGAATAAATAACAAAAATATTTGGAAGAAAATACCATTAAAATTTAAAGAACAAATAACACTAAGGAATATTTTGATAGCTCTTTCACAAAATATTTGGAAGAAATTAGAATTTTACATCAGTCGTCTTGTATTTATACACCCCAACAAAATGGGGGTGGCTGAGCACAAGAACAGACATAAAAATTGTTTGGACCCTGTTATTCCAACGTCAAGTCCCAAAATATTTTTGGGGGATGTCATTTTGACAGCTTGTTATTAGATCAATAGATTACCCTCATATTTCTTATAGAAAAAAACTCCAATCTCTCTTTTATATCCAGCTGAAGACAGCTTTCATTTACCTCCTAAGATCTCTGGGTACCTATGCTTTATTCATAGTCAATGTACGGAACTAGTTTCGAAATCTCTTAGGGGCTCGGTTGCATGGGCACCGGTACGGGTATTGGTACATGTATTGGTACGGGTACGGGGTACTGGTATGGGGTATGTGTATGGGACACAAGAAATTTGGAAAAGGTAGGGTATGGGGGCACGACTATATATATGCATGTTATGTATATTTATATGTATTAAAATTAATAATTTACATACGATCAGTATTGTTTTTTCATATATATAAGATCAATATATAAGAAATAGATGTGAAGTGTAGAATATACATCCAAGAAGTGTACAAGGAGTGTTTTATATTAAAACACGTATTATGTAATTGAGCATAGGCCCAAATAAACATATGCATATATTCAAGAAGTGTCTAAGAGGGTTGACTACGGGGTACGTGTCAGGTATAGGTATGGCTTTCTAATAGAAGTACCCAGATAACATAGCTTAGGGGTATTTTTCTTGGATATTCTAGGACTCAAAAAGGGTACATATGTTATTGCCCCTCCTTGAATTAGTCTACTATTTCAGCCAATGTTACCTTCTTTGAGAACAAACTAGGACATGTTGCCTTTGATAACTCCTTAGACCCTCCCCAAGACAAAATGTGACCATATAGCCAAATGCTTAGCCCACTGATGATCTTCTCATTGCCCTCCGAAAGGGTAAGAGATCTTATTCTCGGTATCCTCTTACTATGTCTCTTACTCTTCATTATCTTCATCATATTATTCTTTTATATCTTTTTTGAATTCTCACCCGGTTCCCAAGAATTTGTCAGAAACTCTATCCAACTCAGGTTGGATAGCAGCAATGCAAGAAGAGATGGCACTCTTAGAGCGAAATGAGACTTAGGATCTTGTTTCACTACCACTAGGGAAGAAAGCGGTTAGTTGCAAATGGGCTTATACTATCAAATTAAACCCAAATAGCTCTCTAGCACGCCTCAAAGCTGGATTACTTGCGAAGGGATATTCCCCAATATATGGCCTTGATTATATCGATACCTTCTCTCCTATAGCTAAGATGACATCTGCTCGCATTCCTTATTTCGCTTGTTGCTCGCTATCATTAGCGACTACATCAGTTGGAAGTTAAGAATGCATTCCTTAATGGCATTCTTGATGAGGGGGTTTATATGAAGCAACCACCAGGTTTTGTTGCTCAGGGGAAGTATGACAATGTTTGCAGGTTGAAAAAAAATCCCTCTATAGCTTGAAGCAATCTCTGAGGGCTTGGTTTGGATGTTTTGCAGCAGTTGTCCACACCTTTGGTCTTCATCAAGCTCAGAAAGATCACTCGGTTTTCTAGAGATTTCATGGTGGGAAGCGGATCCTTTTGGTTGTATATGTTGACAACATTGTGATCACCAACGATGATGCACATGGCGTTAGTCATTTGAAGTAGTATCTACTACAGCAATTTCAAACCAAGGACCTTGTATCCTTGAAATATTTCCTGGGTATAGAGGTGGCTAGATCGAAGAAGGGAATTCTCTTATCTCAGAGAAAATATGTGCTTGATATATTAAATGCTGGGATGTCAGAATGCAATGGCATTGACTCATCTATGGATGACAATATTAAACTACTACTAACTCAGAGGGAGTTATTGGAAGATACTGAAGAATATAGACAATTTGTAGGGAAACTGAACTACCTAACAGTCATGACATTAGATATTGCGTTTATTGTTAGTGTAGATAGTAAGGTTCTCTCGGCACCTAGGAAACCTCATGGAAGTTGTGAAGATGATTTTTAAGTGTCTCAAGAAAACTCCAGGAAATGGAGTACTCTATTCAGATAGTTGTCACACGAGAGTTGTAGGATTTTAAGATGCAGATTGGGCAGGACCTCCTAAGGACAGACGGTCAACTATTAGGTATTGTGTGTTTCTTGGAGGAAATCTAATATCATGGAAGAGTAACAAACAAAGTGTATTTTCTCGATCTAGAGCTGAGTCTGAGCATCGAGCCATGGCGAATTTGACTTGCAAGCTAATTTGGGTTAGAGATATATTAATAGAGATTGGTTATCCTCTGGGGTGTCCCATGAGCTTATATGGAGAGAACAAGGCCGCCATTAACATAGCTGAGAATCCAGTGTTTCATGAGAGGACACAACACATAGAGATTGATTGCCACTTGATTTGTGAGAAGATGGAGAAGGGAATCATTAGAGCCAAACACATACCATCAGAATATCAACTTGCAGACATTCTCACAAAGCCTCCAGGGAGAAAACGAGTAAATTTTATTTGTAACAAGTTGGGAATGTACGATATGCATGCTCAGTTCGAGGGGGAGTGTTGAAAGAGTTGTTTATTCTTTATTGTTTTGTCCCACATTGGTTAGTGATAAGCTCCTTTGTTTCCCAAAACACTATTAATAGCATTTAAGAGTGAGCTAATAATCTCTTTAGGGTTTCGCCTTAACAGTCCAGTTTGTTGTGACTTGCTGAAACAAAAACAATTTATTTAGGAGTGAATAGTGGACCTCTTTTAGACATCGATAGTATGCTATAAACCAGTAAACTATAGTTTACTGAGTCTGTCTCTTGTAATTGCTTGGATATCTTTACAGGTGTCAGTATCCATCTATGTTGCCTGGGTATTCTATCATGATGTTGTTCGAGTGCTTGACATGCAAAGTACCTTTAGTGGACACCGACACTTCCTTGGATACCTTTTGAATATATGCACGTGTTTATTCCAACAAGCAGTCAATTATATAACATATGTTTTAATTTACAACACTCGTCATACATTTCTTAGACGTATATCCTACACTTTATATCCACTTTCTGAAACTTGTCGGACACTAATCGGATTTGTATAAGCCTCTACTCTGTTTAGAACTATGAGTTTAAAGGGTCGTTTGGGGCATCTAGTTAAAAAATGAACGGTTTTCCAATTTATAATCTATATAATAAGAGAAACATAAAGAAAATAAAAATGTTATGGTAATTCTCCTAACATGTAATATAAAAGCAATATTAATTTCATGTAAGTTATAAATTTCTGTATGTATGTATGTATGTATGTAAGTATGCATGCATGTGTGTGCTGTAAAATAGCCATGTCCCTGTACTCTTATCTTTTACGAACTTGCTGTTTCCGCTCCTGTACCCACGCACATGCCAGTTTCCATGCAACATGGGTTTTCATTATTTTATGAGGGTGTCAGGTTCTTCAACTCCAAAAAATAGGATAACTACACTTGTGTTTGCTTGGATGTAATTATGGGTCAGTGTGAAGAACAGAGGGGGAGTTATCAGTTTTGCTTGGATGTAATTATGGATCAGTGTGAAGAACAGAGGGGGAGTTATCAGTTCTACTACAAGAGGCAATTTGTGTTTCTGTGACATTAAGATTTAGAATTTCACACATTTCTAGAAGAAGATTTGTATATCCAAGTCATATGAAGTGATGCTTATTTCTTTTAAACATCTAATAAAGTCTGAGGTTATCATCTGACATCTTTTTCCTTTACCTTTTCCTTCCCTTGTGTTTCAGATCTCTCTGTGGAATAGCACGACAAAAATTAACATGCATAGTTTTAGGTCATATAAATTTTCAAATGAAAACATGGCCTGGAATTGGCTTGGGTACTTCTGGAAGGATCTGAATGGCATGGGTACTTCTGGAAGGATCTGAATGGCATATTCTACAGTTCAAGTTCAATTCCAAGAGGCTTAAATTGAAAGTCTGCTCGATCATGATCAAAGTCATTTACAACAGCCACAACAATGTGACAACAAAGCCTTTACAAAGCCTTTATCTCAAATTGTGGGGTCGGCGATCTGAGTCATTTACACTGCACAAAAATGGAAAATCAAATGGTCTCAACGCTTCTTGTTGTCCATTCAAAAACTTACAGAATGAAAAGCTATAAATAGCGGATACATGGCTTGAAGCATCCTAAAATGTTGATTTTTTCTGCATGTGTTTAAGAGGTATAGTAGGTGTTTAAGAGGTATAGCACATGATCTACGACGTTAATCGACAAGTTTAAGTTTACCGTCATCACTGTGATGTGCTCTTTACAAACTTACACTAGTTCCTCCCCCCCAGTTCTTCTCTTTGTAAGAAATGAAATCATTTCATTTAATAAGTGACTGATTGAATCTGAATGCAGAGATGATGGCTAGCAAAGATCCTGTGGCTGCTGCTGCTCAGAAGTACAAACCAATACAGTCTGCTGTTCCAGGAACGACACTTGGTCCTATTCAAATTGAAGCTTTTCAATGGGGAGGAGTATGTTTCTAAAGTTTTTCTATGTGACATTGTTGTGCTAATTTCTTCAGAGTTTCGGTCTTGTTACTAGCCCAGTAGTCTGATGTTTGTGTGCTAAGCCTGTTTAGTGGGTTGCTGTTTTTTTTCTATTACCCTTGAATATTGCTAAGGTTCCTTCATCGTGTGCATCCACACACTCATGACATAGGTAACTTATTGTGGATGTCATCATTGTCAAACATCATCGTCAATAAAGCTTCTACTACATATGTTTGGAGTTGGCTAAGCATAGTATGTGACTTAGTTGGTAAATCGGTGGCCATAGTATCGAATGTGCTAATTGTTAGGTCATATTTCTATGCATTGACTTCTTCCATCGTAAGAGAATGATTTGATCTGTTCTAAGACTTTTGATGTAAGTGTTCCCAGATTATAGGCTAGATAGTATCCTATGTTTCGGAGTTTACCTTGAGAAATCTGGTAGTAGGTGTGAGGTGACTGATCTAACTTTTGCATTGAATCACAATACCTATAACAAGTGTTATGCCTGAAATTGCTTGGGTGAGTCTAATTTTTGTGGTTTTTCAAATATTTATAAATTGCAAGGTTCGGCTAATGTAAAGGTAGTATGTTGTAATGAGTTTCAAGATAATTTGTTAATCATTATGAAATGGGTAATCTTAAAATTTATTATATATTGATCTCGTTAGGAGAGAAAACAAAGGTCATGTATAATATGAAATTTCAAAATTTAAAATTCAAAATTAGTTACCTTAACCACCAGGCCCACCTCAAAATAAGGCCACATATAGCTTGAAATTTCAAACTTTGAATGAAAATTTTGTTAACTTAATCATTAATTTCTCCTTAAATTAAAGCACAGGAGATCCCCCCTGCCGCACCCGGCGGTCCATAGAGGAATTGTGAGCTCTCGCTGACTGCGAGGTATTCTTTCGATAATTTCTTCTTAAACCATTGATTTGAAAATTTGGTATGAACTAAATAAAACATAGAGAGTTTCTTTAGTTCATAAAAAAAGTGGTCTTACCTAATTAAACCATCAACGTGATTAAATGTGCATAGTAGTTTTTTTTACTTCATTAAAAAAGTAGAAACAAAGGCGTGTATGTAAGACATTGTGGAAAATTATTGAGGCTGTTTAATTCCACAAAGATGGTATAAATTAAATAGATGAGAATTTGTTGAGGTTTATTAATTAGAGAATTTGGTATAAATTGTTTTTCGGTGCTCTAATAAAAAGTGTTTTCCCACTTTTTAAAGTGATAAAAAATAAAAAATGGGCGGAAGAAAAGGAGAGTTATTTTTGTCTTTCTTAATTTTTTTTTCTTTTAGTTTATTGATCATTCATATCTAATGGAGTGATCAATACCATTCATGAGTGGTTAGAGCTTTAGTTTGGAAATTATAACTCTTGTAGTGATGGTTATGATAAAATTCCTATTGTTTTTTTTTTGTGCTCCAAACATGGGAATTTCATTAATTTTTAAATAAATTATATATATA
>JBAKGM010000001.1:14005376-14028265 GCA_037177215.1 Asparagus racemosus | reverse complement strand
ATAATGGAAATGGGCTACAACACAAGATGGGTACTTTAATCCTTTCGCTTTCAATTAATTTACTTTTCCTATTCCTTGGATTTTCTAAAAATATTACAGCGAACTCCTTCCCACTTTGATTTGCTCTACTCATTCAAAAATCTAAGAAATCCATTATCGGTCTAAAATCTTTATAGATCAAAATTTTAAAATAAGGATAAAGCATACACTATGAGATCCCAAGAAAAAAAAAACGTCATAATATTATTTACATTGAAACAACCAATGGTTTATAATGTAAAATAAGTATAACTTTTGGAAAAGATAAATTGTGATAATTTATATTTATTAAAGTGAATGTTATATTGAACATAATTAATCACATGTTTTCTATTGAGATGAGATATGATATGTGAGTTTTATCTTTTTCACCAGTTAAACAAATAAAAGAGAAAATCAATATGGTATATGATTGTTTCTCCAAAAAAATAGTGGAAAAGCTTAAAAAATTTAAACTGGAAAATAAGAAAATAAAAGATAAAAACATGCTATGAAAATTTTGGTGAAATGCAAAAATAAATTCGGTATAATATCAAGGGTATTTGAGAATTTGGTAACTGAATTCTAACTGTTCCAAATTTCTCTATTTTTAATTCCAACAATAAGCCCTGTGGGATGAGGGTATTTTAAGAAAACTAAATTGAATTGAAATTTAATTAAAATGCAGGAAAATATAAAATCCATGAATCTTATCTACAAGAATTAAAATTGGATAGAAAGACGTGTAAAGTTAGTTGATAGGTAAATGATATTAAAAAATCGAATTTTTTGCCAAAAATGTTATATATACAGAAATTGAAAGGGTCGAAATTAGGTTTGGTAGATAATTGATAAAATTTAGTTAATTGTTAACTGATATATATATATATATATATATATATATATATATATATATACACACACACACACACACACACACACACATGGCAATATATAAGGCCTTCCGAGCAAACCACCAATTTCTCTTTATATATAACGGAGGGATACATAGTATTTGTCACTAATTGAGCTGAAGTGCTTGAGTGAATCAAAGGACCTTTCAATGAAGAGAAGATCATTTTTTATTCCTGAAAGTTTGAAACAGTTGATGTTTTAAGCCACTTCTTATTGGCACTTGATAGTGAATGTTTTTGGTGAATTTTGTTGAACCTTTTTGGCCTTTTTTTTTACACCATGTTCCATATAATGCATCTTTGGCTTGAGCTCCTATTGAGTCTTTGCGTCTTTGAATTCGTTTGCAACATATAGCCCCCACTTTCATATCCACCTAGTCCTCCTGTCTATTTCGTTTGCTTCAAATTTGATCCCTTCCTGCTGTTCTTGTTAACATTGTGGCACTTTATCAGCATTCAGTCCTTGCCCAATTTGTGTTCCTATACCTAAATATGATTAATTAACTGTTTGAATCCAAGCTTATACTGATTTGTTTGAGATCCAATAATCATGACTCTACGAATTTGTGATTGTTTTTCTACACCCTATATTCTGGTCCCCTGTCTATTCATGCCTACATTGTTGGCTGTGCTGTGGATCAAAAGCTCTCACTATAAGTGTTATCTTGAGATATGACATCTTGCATACAACAGGATTGCCCTGCTTTTCAATTGTTTTATTTAGCCAATTCTTGACTTTCTTTCATATAGGCTTCAGTTCTGATTATTACTATATTCATTCTTACATATTTTCTTTATTATACTTAATGACTGTATGACGATAGAAGACATGTTTTCGAATTTTTTAATTACAATTTTGATGATTCCTGCATTTTCTTTGTTTACTATCATTGTTTTGACTCTTTTTCAAGATTTAAATATTTTTCTTTGATTATACAAATTTTTCATTGCTATATCATTTAACTGATGTTAAATATAATATTGCAGAAATTGTTTGACACACCAGGCGTGCACCTTCATCACAGACAAGCAGCAGTTGTTCACTCTGAAGATCTTCCTATTCTTGCACCCCAAAGCCGTCTCAGAGGGCAATCATTCCCTGTATGTTAGTTTGTTTTCCTCCATTTGATTTTATTTGTTAGATTCTAAAAACAGATTCTTTTGTTTTAATTTGCTTTCTCATAATTTTTGATAATTTACAGGCAGTTTCAGATAAGAATACAGTGGATAGTCCAGATGCCATTGGTTTGAATGGGTTCTCGATTTTCTGGGGTGGGCTTGTCCGGATTGATCTCCTACAGGTCTTTCAAGTTATCTACATATTCTATGTTTACTGGTTAGCCTCTGTGCATTACCACTAACCATGTATTTTTTTCAGGTTCCTCCACGTACACGTTTGACCTTTTATGGACCTCGTAAGTTAAAGATCTCCACAGTTCAGACTGTTGAAGCTGATGAGTTTTATCAGGTAATAAAATTATTATGATATACTTGAATTAAGCTTTCTTTTTCATTTTCCTTGAAGCATGTCCATGCACAAGTAGATTTCTGTATGGTACCTAGAGAAACTGAAATGGCACAGATAATGAGGGATGCAATCTCTTTTTTTTTCACATTAGGTGGTAGTTTCTTCCAGAATTTCAGTGGTTGATGACGTTAAGCTCCTCTTGGAAGCAGCCATTGTGAAATTCATTCTAGAACTAAGGCAACATGCAGTTTGCTTACCATTGGTTCTCCAGACACGATATTCCCAATCAATTAAAACTTTAAAGTGGTGATGATTAGGAGGATATATTTTAATTTTAGTAAAATGATTCGGCCATCAGATTTTGAGGAATGCATACAAATTAATTGTAGAATTTTACCAATACATACCTGAATAAGATTTCAAATAAACAAGAGGGCAGCTGGTTGATCTTGTGCTGGTGCCAAACAAGAGAGATATGCATGTTTTAGCTATTAATCAACGAATAGTTAGCAATATTATGACCGTGGGTAATTGAATTTCCTTGTAGTCTTCTATCCTCATGAATGCATTTATTGTGTCCTTAAGAAAGTATGCTATGCAGTAAATAGCTCTGGAAGAAGAAAGGTGAATCAGTCTGTTTCAGCTGTTAGTCTAGGGATGAGAACTGATACTCTAGTGTATGATTATATTTGTGGCTACCCTGCTCTGCTCATGAATCAGTCTGCTCTGCTCTGCTCCTGAATTCATCACATTGACTTTATGTAGGTCAGTTACAAATAAAATAAGTTGCATATTGGTAAAAAAAATAGATGAAATCACCAGTATATTTGTGTAATACTAAATTTTCTGTTTTATCATATGTCATATCACAGGTTCAATTCTCAGCCTGGCAATGCGCGCTAGTTTCATTTATTTACCTTTTCTTTTAGTCTTACTTTTTTTTCTCCTCCTGGTCTTCAGAAAGAGGTTGGAACCACATTGACACCCCCGACTGGTAGACAAAGAGAAACCTGGTTAGGACTCCAAGCAGTACGCAAGTTGCAGATAAATTATGAATATGAAAAGAGGTATTATTCTTCTGTGTCAATTAATATTTTTTTAACGATTGACCCTATGAAACATTAGCAGTTCACGGAAAAATTTATTGAGCCTGCATGGCAAGATGGAAAACATAAATTACTAAATATCATCAAACAAATGGTGGACTGATCCATAGTGAACAAGGCTAGTATCGAGCTTCCTAAGCCTTTTACTAAAGCAAGTGGGAAGCTGAACCTTTATACAATTCACTTCTGTTAATCTTTGTGCTTTGGTTTATTGGCATACTAACTCAACCATTTGGCAACTGCTCAGGACTAGGGATAGTGCTCTTGTTACTGCAATGCTAACAAGTGATTAAACTGCCTAAGACGAATAGTAGGAGCTTAGGTGCCTTAGGCCATCCAACCGTTCTGCTTTATATAAACAAGATCATTTTGTTTACTGTGTTTGTTTTTTGTTTGTTTTCCTACTGAGCCCCTAACACTATACCACAATGGATCATGTGGGGAACCTTAAGATCGAAGGGTCTCAAAGTTCATTGTAGAAAGGGTTAATTGCAAATACACCCTCTAGACTGTAGGGGGTTGGCATTTAATACCTATATTTTTTTATTGGCACTATTTGTACGCATTGTGTGTTAACGTCAATGTGTTGAATGGGGGATTCTCTGCTGTTTCAGTGTGTTGCAGAGACCCCCTATTCTCTTATATGTATTGAGTATACACACTTTATAGTACAAGTACATATAGCTAGGGGTGGCAAACGGGTTGGGTGGGGTCAAAACTGGCATTTATCAAATGGGTTCCCCTTACCCGACCTGAATGACCCGATGAACACATTTAAGTTGGATGGTCCAAACAATTATAATTTCTGCAAATACAATCTCAGCATGGAGAAACTTCTGTATCACTGCAAATACAATTTCAAAGGCATCTTATTCCAATTAATTTCTGGAGAAGTGTAGTATTTCTGTGTAAAGCATAAAAGAAAAAAAAGCTTCATGTTGATGATAACAAGGTGTAAAATTATATTGAATTATAGCTGCTAATTACACCAGTTCATTCCGTATCTAAAAATCAAAAGTAGTAGAAGAAGAGATAACACGTCTCAGCAGTAATTCAATAGTCCAGTAACAAAATAAGAAAATAATTCAATAGTCTACAGACAATGATCACTGATTGACTAGGAATAGTTCAGCTATTCCCCTCTTTGCAAGATCAACAACCTGGAGACCATCATTTCCACCTTTCTTTGATTCTGACCCCTTTCTCTTTCATCAAAGAAGTTTTCCTCTGTCGTGAACCCAACTCAGTGAACTTGAATGCGTTGATCACATTGAACATGTAGGATCCGGATAACTATGTGGCATGCAATAGGGATAATCTATAATTAGATTATGCACAGAGGAAAATAAGAAACTCAACATGCTTTCTAGAAATGTCAACAAGATTAGGGTTACCGATTCAGATCTTTTCTATAGAATCATTTATCACGCCTTTCTTGATCAACGATTAGAGGGTGACCACACCGTGCAACTGGCAAGAAGCCCCCGCATATCACCCTGCGACTACCATATAAAACACGAATTCGAACGGAGAAGGAGATAACGGTTATATGAAGGTTTATGGTGTATAACTCTCTATTTTCATGGAAATCCTTATATCTATATATAAGGGCTTTCAGATAGAATCCTACACTCACTAGGATTATGAATATCTTATCTTTAAGATAAGATATTATCCACGTATTTATTTGGGTACCTATCTCATAACCATAACTAACATACTCTCACTCACACAAATGAGTGGGTGCCATTTGTTGTTCCCTGAGCCGATTCCCTTAGTTGTTGACTCCCTGAATCAAAGTCTCCCTAATAATCTCCAAGTGGGTAGCTTTGTAGCCAGATTTGTTAGGACTGACACAATGATTTCCCAAAAAAAACACAACAAATAGTGTAAAATATGCGGTATCTCGTACCCCAGATCTGATCAACTATGTCTGCTCAAGTATCTTCGATCTCTCGAAGAAGCATACATGAATACCGCGGTTTACTTTCGATTCATTGCACTCTTAAATCTTGTCGCCGATATAAATAAGAGTTAGCCAAACAATGCAATTAGGAGACATGTCAATTGATCTTCCTACGACCCTGAATAGTTGGGCTTGCTAATCACCCATTTTCCTAACACTACTGTGCGGTATTGTCTCATAGCGACAGAAAAAACATCTAAAGTAGTAGATGCTCATAACAGCTTTTCCAGACAGCCTAGTTTTTTAAAAGGTACAATGATCGCCCTCCATAACGAGTGGTCGTCTATAAGGGCTCACATAGTGAGGGAGCAGGTATCCATCCCTGAGAGCACAAGTCGTATGGCAACGTGCTACAGTATTACTTCTCTCTCCTTAAGAGCATACATATTGTACAGATCTAAGTTTCATCACCCCGTGATGAACTTGTCTGGCCATATCGCCCCGCAATATGTCTGGGATCATCCAACAAGCCTACACCTCATGCGCCAAGTTAGATCCCTTGTCTGGCTGATAGTAAGCAGGTGTGCGTTTTCCACTTTGATCGCTTGAACGTGTAAGTATACAGCAACCTCATTCTGACCTAGGTAGGGTGATCAATAGAGTGCTTCCACTATTGTACCCAGTAATACAACAGTGTTGTGATTGCTCCAAGCTAAATGATATTCGATACTTGGTCTTAGCTTCGATAACTACCAAAACTCCGAAGGGGATCTATTGTATGATAAGAACTCCTACCTGCTAATGTAGCTTTTTAATGATGCACCCAATGCCCTTTGTGTACCCTGTACATATCATATACAAGTATGCTCCATGCCAAAATAATCAAACAGTAGTAAGACATTAGCAATCCCAGATATACATGTATAGAAAAAGAATCAAAACTAATATAATGTTTTGAGGATGCGTCAAAAGTATCTTTAACTTTTTGAAAACCAAGGTATGTAAAGTTTTGAGGATGAAACTTATTTTAAGGTGGAGGATGTGGAGAACCGTTTTTGTTCTTTATTAATTAAGAAAACCAAGAGTTTTGTAGCTCCAACAGTAAGCCATGTTTCATTTAAGCTTTTAATGTTCTTAAATACAAAACTCAAAGGCCATTGAAATCCTATATAACATGGCATCATCCCTCATAGTTCTTTTACAGAAGAAGGAAATGAATTTGGGGATCCGAGAAGTATAGAAAGAAGAGGAGGTTTTTGTCAAAGGTATGATGTTAATTTTCTTTTAGAATGATGTGGACTTAAGAAATAAAAGAAATACCTTTTCCTGTCGCTATTGATTTTTCCAGTGACGTCCGACGATCTCCAATCGCCCTTGGTCAATGGTTGCGTCGGAGGTGATCACCTTTGGCCATGGAACCTACCCAAGACTTTTTGGGTCCAATTAGAGAAAAGAAACAAAGGAGCAGCTAAGAGGAAGAAGAAAAGGAAAATTAGTTTTAGGCCCCTAGAAATGTGCAAGTCTGTTTTGAGCCCAAAAACCTTTATAAAGATGCTTTTATGGAACGCACCCTCAACCCCTATATTTCAAGAAATATTAGAATTAGTACAGATTATCTAAATTACATAGATTAATAAAGATTATTTTTTATACATGTGGTATGCTATATTGTACGCTTGGAGTTTCTTTCGAGGAGTAAGGTATTTGGAGTACGTTACTCCAAAATTACCAGATTTCTAAAGGCGAGTAAATTTCTTCTCATTAGTAATTTTTAATATTTGATATTGAAGTAATATATTTATTATACAAAAATCTAAAATAGTAGCCTTATGTCTGTAAAAAGAAATCTTTGGATCAGATATATTATTTTTGTTTCACATATGGAAAAATTGATAAAAGAATGTGACACTAATGGTTATTTATCTTTAACAAGATAAATATTATTTAAGAATGCAAATTATTGAAAAATATGTTTTCAAACATATTTTTAAAAATTATCGTTCAAATGTCATTTCTTGATAAGTTCATTCTGTTAGCAGATATTCTTATATGTGTAGTTTTAAGATTTCTTTTGTGAATATAAGAAAAATGCAATGTTATAAATAGCAGTAAATAGCGACGCAATAGCGGCGCTAATAGCGTTAGCGGCCTCTTTCGTAACGCTATCGCCTAATAGCGGTGACGTATTGGGGAGTGTGCGCTTTCTGCTTTCAAAAGCGGCTAATAGCGTGTCATAGCGGGTGATTGCGGGTAAAACCCACTTTTTGACTACTATTTAAAAGCAGTTTTAGGTTTATTTTTTTAAATGAACCCACCCGCACCCGGAAGAGCCGATGTTTTAAATCATTACAGATCGTTATTCTCTTTCTTGAGTCTTCCCCTCGCGATCCAACTCTAACAAAAATCCTAACCCCCCAAACGGTCGTTGCCTCCCACTGCATCCCGCCGCCTCCCGCGACTTCTGACGTTTTCCTGTTGTCTCCTACAGCCTCCGGCACCTCTCTCAGCACCTCCTTTCACTGCCACAACACCTCACCTCTCGTTGTGAGCTCCTACTACAGTCCTCTCACTGCTCAGCTCATCTTCTCGAAGATGACAACTCTTCGACCCCTCCTCCAGTTGTCTTCGGTATTATGTGATGGTTACGTGTCTATTTGATGCTTATGATCTCTTTAAATCATCAAATATGCACTTTTAGATTTTCTAAAATTTTCTTTCATTTTTTTTGAATATTTATACATATTTTAGACTACTATTTGACTTTGCGCTTTTTGCTGCTATTTTTCCACAATAGCCCCAAATAGGCTTAGCGGTGCCTCACTGCTACGCGACGCTATCCGCTATCAATAACCTAGGAAAAATGTGAATATTGCAGGTGTAGTGCTTTATTGAAACTGTCTTCCCCATTGAATTCTTTCAAATGTTAAAAATCCTTGGAAGTCCACTATGGAGTGAAGTGATTTGTTTAAGCCTATCATATGGTATTGAATGTACTGTCCTATGTTAAGTGACACCTTCAGGCAATCTATGTTAGTGCTAGGTTTATTTTATCGCCAGGTTGGCCTATAGTGATCGATGCGCATTTCCATGCTATTAGGCTATAATTTTCATAGCCTTAGTGTGACAACTAAGGATGTTTACAAATGTGAATTTAGATTGTTATTTACATTTTAAAAGTATTTAGTACTCAATTTGTATTTTTTTCTTAAATTTGTTTTTCTTATTATCTTATGCAATACATGAAAACTTCTTTTGTGAAATGTCTTATATGCTTTCTAAATCATTCTTATTTGTAGCTTACGTTAGTACTGATATATTTTTTAAACTTGTTTGATCCACTAATGATAAGTTCTCTACTCGCTGATTATAAACTCACCCCATTATTTTTAATCTTTTTCATATGAAAATTATTCAACTTTATCTATAGCTTAGAGTTTTGGAGACATGAGAAGGATCTATTACAGTGTTTTAATGCTGAGAGTTTATAGTTGTTATCTTAGTCACTTTTATGTAATGTAATAAGAGTCCTTGGACTCATAAGAGTGACCTTGTTGTGATGTAGTTTTACTCAGAGACATCTATATGAACATAGTTTCTTTTAAATAATTTTATTTGAAATATAGAAGTGCACCGTAGGCTTGGTATGTACTTTTGCACGTGTTGCCATTGTCATGCATATCAAATTATACTATGCATATGGGGAAGTAATAAGTTGTGGTTTTAGAGCCAAGGTTTAGAAGTCCTTAGTAGTGATTACAAATAAGGTGTAGATCTGCCCTTAGTGATAAGTTTTTTTAAGAAAAGCCTTTAGTGATAACTAATATATGGTTTGTTAGTTTATAACTAGATGGCTAGGAACAACACCAGCAATCCTTGAACTCAGGAGTTTGATTTGAACAAAACATTGGGACAATTGTTTGGAGGTAGGAATGGACCTGGTTTTAGGGTGAATCAGATGGATGCAAATGTTTTGCTGCAGATGATGCCAAATCTCACCACTATGATGCAAAATCAGCAGCAATAAATTAATCAACAGCAAGAACCTCGAGATAATGATCATCATCGTCTGCGAAGTGGTATAGCGGAGTTCAAGAGGCTGACACCACCTACCTTTGAAGGAAGTGTTGATCCTGTGGTAGCTGAAGAGTGAATCTTCAGAAGATGGAAAAATCTTCACATATCTGAAGTATCCTAATGGCAAAAAGTGTCTTACGCAATCTGTTTGTTGAAAGGACGCGCATATGGCTGGTGATAAATGGTATCAGAGTAGTTAGCCAGTACGAAATGTACAGCTAAGTGCTATGCAGGACTAAGTGCCACACCGCGTGAGTGTGGTGGGAGCCTCCTCTAGAAACTAGTAGGAGTCACCTCTTGAGTCCACATTGCCTGGTGGTGATATCGGGACTGACCAATTGTCATGCCGCGACGAGAATATTGCGGAATTAAGGTGGGGTCATTGTGATACCCCAAGATTTAGTCTCACATCGGACATTGATTGAGTGACTGAATGGTTTAAATGATGGGTTTTGAGAGCCAAATGTAACATTGGCTAGTTAATTTTGGCTGCCAAACTTCGTGTTGCACTTAGTGGGTCCCATGGTTTACATTGCGCCAACAGGTTGGCGAGCTCGAGGAGTGACAAGTGATGGTCCATGTACACTTGGGTTCTAATTTTCAAAAGCTCGCATTTCCTAGAAAGACAATAAAATGTGAAAAAGTGATATTCTTGAGAGGCTTATCATCTTTATACAATCCAAATGGAAGTTCTATCTCAAAGATGAGTTGGAAAGCACACATGATAGCTAATTGTTCATGGTATTCTAAGTTGATGTCAAACTTTGCCAGTGTCGCGCTTCATGGCCAGTGCTTCCTATCCCAAGTCAGGGTAAAGATGGAGGGTTGCGTTAGGTAGCCGATAGACAACGTAAAACATAGTCGGATCCACATGACATGATTCATAGCCGACCCCAAACATTTGGGGTAAATGCTTGGTTGTTGACATGTTATTCTAAGTTAATGTCAAATCATGTAGATGAGTAGACCTAACGAAGGGCCAAATTAACTGGTTTCAATATCTTACAAGATTATTCTTTAGGGTGCTTTCTTGTCAGAATTATAAAAGTGAACTGCACAACTAAGAAAAATTATTCGTTTTAAAAAATAAAAATTTAACTAAAATATATTTATCATGATATGCATTCACATATAATATGCGGTTTTCCTGGATTATGCTTCTATGTAAATTAAGAGAAGCCTACTTCAGTAGTATTACAAAATTGGCATCACAATAAAAATGTGGACAATGTCATAAAGAATTAAAGTACATAAATATTGAAATTTATGTGTTGCTTCTTTTTTAGGATAAATTTCACAAGCTACCATGAACTACTATTATGAGTTTTGGACAAAATACTATAAATACGCATGAATTAAATACCATTTAAAAAATATCATAAACTTTTAAATAAGCAAACAATAACACAAACTTTTAGAAAATACCCATGAATTAAATACCATTTATTTTTACAAATCCCATGAATATTCAGAGTCACTAGATTACCATGAACTTTATGTTATTGTCAGATAATTTTGATGAACTTCTGGGTATTATCATAAAACTATCATAAAATTTTCTGAAAGTTTGTAATATTTTAAACTTTATGTTTCTCTAATAAAATTAGTTTTGTGGTACTTTTACGAAGTTTATTCTTTTTTTTTTAAATCCTTTTCTTCATGGACAGGCCAGCTTGTGACATTGCAATATCTGGGCTGGGTTGGATAGCGATCGAGCCTTTTGGCCTTGAGACCGTCGATGGAAATAATCGTGAATGTACAGGGAAGTTGCAGTTGGCAGTGCATGTGCCAAAGCCAGTTGAGATCTTCGTCCGGCCTCCACTTCCTGTTAGCAAAGCAGGCTTAGAGTGGTACCAATATCAAGAATTGACCGAGTTGGAGGAAGAATTGAGACCTAAATGGTATCACTAGTGCTTGTTTTAGCTCTACGCTTGACATCCAATTTTGTTGTGATTATTTACTGTTCAGTAGCATCTATTATATACTCAAAGATCTTTTATGGAAAGTTCACCATTGTGATTTTGTGAGCTAATCATCTACTTACTGATTACAAAGAGCACGCGGGCAGTGATGCAATTGAATGATTTGTAAAAGATAGGAACATTTGTAAAGAACTTATTTTTGGGTTGTCTAATACAAGGCCAATTTGGGAACTTGCATTCTGAAAATTCTACATAAGATGATTATTTTGTTCTTTTTCTCGGCTTTTTTTTTTTTCACTGCTGAGATTGTGCCTTGTGCTGGCAGTTCAGATTATTCTGAGCTATCATGTTTATGTATTAAGGTAATTGGGTACAGGTGCTAGATCTCTTTTGTGAAAATAACTGGAAACCCAAATTTGCTTGCAGATCAACTCACTTTCTTGCTTGGTGGACTTGGTTAGGAATGCGCAGATTTTTCTACAGCCATCTATACTCATGCCGGTCATCTTCTCTCTGTAGAAGAGTGTTCTCCTTCTTGGTCAAGAAGTCCATCTCCGATCTCTCATTGTGTCACCTCTTCAACCAACTGTTAATTTTGCTCACAGCAATCACCACGTGGGGGTGGCTTTACTGCAAAGTCTGGGGCCTTTACTATCTGTGAGAACACCAACACTACAGGTGCACCATCTACTCCACGTCCTCGTGGTAACCGCAACAATTGCCAAGGGCGCAACTCCGGATCAAACAACCCTTTGATGGGACGTCACCATAAATGCCAAGTTTGTGGCAAAGTGAGGCACTTATGCTTGCTTGCTACAATCGATTCAATCATGCATACAATCCATCTCCTCCTTCTCTGGCTCACATGGCTTCCGTCACTAATTATAATTGGTTGCTTGACTTTGGGGTGACACATCATGACGGCTGATCCATCTGACCTACAAATGTCATCTACCTTTATTGAAACCGAACAAGTTTCTATAGGAGACGGTTCAGGTTTGGCAGTTAAAAGCACTAGTTCATTTGTTCTTAACTCTCTCTCACATCCCTTTCGTCTCAAAAATATTCTTTATGTGTCTTCTATTTCTCGCAATTTACTTTCCATATCTAAGTTCACTAAAGATAACTCTTGCTATTTGGCATTTCACGAGGTACGTTTCTTTTTCCTTTTTCAAAGGACCTTTAATATAGGATGGTACTTAATCATGGCTTATAGCAGTTCTCACCTCATCACAGTCCACCTCCATGGGATCTGCTTGCTTCCGTCGATAATGTCAAATCCTTAACTAGATGGCATCGCCGATTTAGTCATGCATCTATGCCTGTCGTATTTAAAGCTTTTAATAAAGCAAGTGTAATGACACCTCTTCATGTTCTTCATGTCCTTCATGTCAATTAAGTAAAAGTTGTCGTTTCCCTTATATGATTTTCGAAACTATTTCTAATAATCCATTAGACGTCATTTTTACTGATATTTGGGGCCCTGCTCCGTTATCTTCACACTCCGGGTACAAATATTACATTTATTTTCTTGATGACTATACTAAATTTTTAAAGTGATGTCCAATGACACACCTTTCTAAAGCACTTAAAATTTATGTTCAATTTTGTAAACATGTTCAAAATATTTGCAAAAGAAAAATAAAATTCATACAATCTAATGGTGCTAGAGAGTTGTCCTTAAAATCATTTCAAGCAGAATTGTAATCTAATAGTATTGGTCATCGTTTCTGTTGTGCTCATACCCATCAATAAAATGCGGCCGCTGAGCGCAAACACCGGTATATTGTTGATGTTGGTCTTTCCATCCTTGATCAATCCAATGTCCCTTCACAATTTTAGAATGTGGACTTTAAATCTACAGTGTACATTAGTAACATATTACCTACAAAATCTTTGTAGCTTTCCTCATTATGAGAATCTATTTTTCATTCAAGACTTGATTATACAATTTTATAAAATTTTAGCTGTCGTTGCTATCCATGTCTTCATCCATATAATACTATCAATATTCAATTTCGATCTCTTCCTTGTGTCATTCTAGGATGTCCAACTGGTTATAAATGCTATTGCTATTTTCATCTCAAAGTGCCCACATATACTTTTGTCGTGATGTCATTTTGACGAAGACATTTCCATATATCATTTCCATCCTGCTGCTGCTGTTTTTCCTCCTAACATTTTATAGGTGGTTAAAAAAAAATATAAGCTGTTCAATAAGATCACCGAATGGGAAGTATGGGCCCCCAGGGGTATTTCAGTCATTTGAATGTGACCGCATGGCCCCAATAAGACCAAGAGAATTCATAGAGTTGGCTAAAAAGATGAAAGAATCTAAGACCCCAAACCAAGTGAGCTTCAAAATCGACCAAAACGAGCACTTATGAGTGTGGGCATAACCCCGCGGAGTGCAACTAACTGTGGCTTAAACCCTGTGTGGACCAAAAGATGCAGCACTCTCTAGAGATCAGTGTGGCTCAACCCAACGGAGCTCAACTCCATAGGCCGTACGAAGAACAAGGCGACCACTTACTTGATTTGACCCCTATCAATGGTCTAATTGCTATAGCCATTCTATTTAATGCATTGACTGAGCAAAATCCACTGCGAGTGCGGTTCAAGACAGACAATCCCAAGATAGTGAGTCACCAAATTCAGTGAAACAATTCAAATCGCCCAAGCTGAGTTTGGCGACCACACTACATTAAATTGATTTGACCCTGATAATGATGGCTAAAACACTCCGCTATCTACACGGAGTTTGGTGACCACACCGCTTTAAATGCAATGTGATTGAGAGGATGGCGTTTGTAATGATGAATGTGTCACACAAAGCTTCAAGCCCACAATGCATTAATTGCAATTTGGTGGAAGTGACTGATGAGACTACAAGCGGTAAGGTCATTGCACGTGAGGTCAAACTACTTATGCGCAGACAAACTCCGTGCGCATTTCTACAGGAACTCTATAAATACCACCCTTCATTAAAAAAAATTTTTGGGGGAGGGGGGGAGAGGAAGTCATTCAAAGCATTTCCTATGCATTTACTGCTCTCCCAACTGCCCGAGTCCTAACTATGTGGAGAAGTCATTTGATTTGTAAATTTTATTCATCTTTAGCTCTTAACCCCTAATCTTTGGATCTTGTGTCTGCATGGCCACATAACAACTGATCTTCGATCGTTGTTGGCATTCTTCTGACTTATTCAATTAGCCAAACCCTCCGTGACAAGTTCATTCTTCATTTAAAGAAGCTTAAATGCTTCAAGACAGTCCTAGTACATAAAGAACAATGCTATTCATTCATAGGTCAACCAAACCAACGCCTAGTCTCTTTCGACACAGCTTTTTAGAATCAAAATTGTAACGAAAGATATTATAATATTTGTTTTCCCAAGAGATTAATAAAAAGAGAACGACTATTTCATTGCCTTTAGTCTTTTGACCTGAAAACAAATGGCGACTCCACTAGGGAGTTGCCTTTCCTCTAAGCACCTGGGTCAACTGTCAAGAGTATCACAGTGGAGATTGACAATGTTGCATATGAAGCCTACCTGAAAAGAACTTAAGAAAGCCCCAAATGAGCGTGAAAGACTATTGGATTCCTAACTGCGCGTTCCCGCGCAATTACAGTTGAGAAACCCACTGTTGCCTAAGCTATCAAGTTCTTGTCCAAGGCCAAGTAGAGGACCTCCGTAGGGCAGATGACCCAATCTTAGCATTTGATGTGACTGAGCATGGCAAAACTCTACGCTGTTCATTTGAGCGTTCAAAACAGAGGTGGATGCTGATCAACTCTAGCCATCCTGCAGGCACCCAACTCAACGAAGACACGTTACCAGACCCTATAGAGTTTCAAGTTTGTCTAAAAATACTCACCGCTCAGATGTCTAACAAATTGAGTGTGATAAGGGGTTCTAAACTTTACGTAGCAGTGTAGTTTCAACCAACAACTACTTCCATTGTTGAAATGAAGAATGGTAGGTCATGACTTCACAACGCGTGAGAAGAAGGGCCCATTATCAAGCTAGAATGAGTGAACAAGCTAAGATGACCTAGATTTTAGTAGGGATCAAAATCCATATACAGTTAAGGATGAAGAGCAGGAAGATCGTCAGCCCTACAGGGTGTTACGAGTCCAGAATCGATCGCCGATCTTTGAGGCTATCTAAAGGTGAAACGTTCACAATCTTCTTTTCATAGAATGACATCTATCAATTAGACCCCGACCATCGAAAGGACAACATCAGTGGCTCCATAAAATTGCCGATGAGAAGCCATAGCAATCAGACATGTCCAGTGCTGCACCATCTGCTCCCATGCTGGAAGTATGATAGAACCTTCTTTGCCACATCCAGTGGGAAATCAATTCTTAAGGGCGTCAGTCTTTGAATGGTTATCTGTAGGCCTCATACGTACATAACCAGAGAAGAGATGATCTCACAAAAGACGAGCTTTCAAGATCAATGAAGAAGACGAGCCCCGGTTTGTCCATGTCAACATGATGAATCGAGGATATAAGAACGTCCCCACTAAGGGTATAGAGAAGGATGTTAAATCAGTTGAACTTCTAAAATTCTACAAAGAACCCACGTACAAGACTCTTTTGAGAACAACCAAGTCATCTTCATGGGCTCATGTCCTTCATATGACAAACCCAACATATGAAGAGACATCGAGAGACAAATATTTAGCTTATGCCTTAGACAATACAATATGCTCATGACAATCATAGAGGTCGGAGGTTAACATGACTGAACACCAGGAGGGAGTGAGTTCAAAGTAGAAGGAGGTCACATTAAACAACACGACCGAAACCTCTGAACAAGTTTGCGATCTTCCAGAGGAGGTTAACCTTTCAGGTATGATGCAAACTACCTTAATCCAAGGGAACTCAATGGAACCTATGCATGAATGGGTGTAGGTGCTGACAGATACTCAAAATTGGATAGATCATTCCTTAGCTTATCACAATACTAGGATTAGGGAAGAGATTGATAATTTCCATCAAGATTCGTAACCTACACGAGAGATAATTAACCTTGCGGAGATAGTCGATCCACCAGAGGGTAACCCTAATGCCACACCAAAAATGCCACTTTCAAACTTGGAACAAGCCAGTATACCCAACCTTCTCTCCACTAAGACGACATATGCCACATTTACTCGAGTTGTACCTCTGCCTAACACCAAACAGCTCAGTCATTAATAGGAGCATTCAAGTCAGTCTATTGCTGCGGGACATCATGGATCGACTACCATAGTAGACCCTGTTGTCACCAATCCCATAGCGCAACAAACGTCTAAGGGAGAGGTGGTTACTCATAACAAAAGAGAGTAGAATGATGGGACTTCTAGGCTATATCTAGCTATTTAGGATGACACGCTATATCCTGAGAAGTATAAGCCCATCACAATGCAGAGCTTCAACAGAAATGGTTCAACTCAATTGCATCTTTGCCACTTCGAGGCTCAAGCTAGACTTTAGTTGGGAATTAATATCATTATGGTGAGAATGTTCGCCGCTTCCCTCAAGGGACCAGCTTTTCACTAGTTTGAGAGCTTACTGTCAGGTTCTATAAATTTGTGGAAAGATCTAAAAAAGAAGTTCATCAAGAGGTTCCACGAAATTGACTCTAAGGTAGCCTATCAAAGAGTGAATGATGAAGTCTACAGGCTAGGTGAAAATATTTGAAGTTACATCAAAATATTTCACCGACTTGGTCTTGAATTGAAAGATGCATTGTCCAAAAAGTTCACTATTGTGAGATGGCCTTCCAAATCACATCATCAAACACTTTTTGAGTTGTGTACATAGAAATATTAGGATTTGAGATGCAAGACTAGAGGGGTGTGAATAGGATTGCCTACTTTTTTTTCATATCACAGATAATATGCAGTGGAAATAAAATAGATATAACAAAACAAATAAATTAAAATAAATCACAGCTAGAACACATAAGAATTTTATACTGGTTTGAGTAAACAATCAGACATCCACTCTTTCTTCTCATGAAGTGGCTTCCTCACTTTGTGAAAATTCTTCTGAATCACAAACCCAATTCAGTAGACTTACAAGACCAAAACCCCAGATTCTCCCAATCTAGTCGTTAACCTAAATGCTTTGTATATGAGTATGTCTAGACTAGCTAGTGACCAATCCCTCAATTAACCCCAGCTTAAGTACGCAGTAAACCTTCACCTCAGCTTGAGTATGCCATAAAAAGAAGTTTATTATTGTAACATTTCTATTTTCTAATAATTGTATACTGCCATCAGTATCGACCCTTGAATCTATAGTGGCAACTCATAATCCTGATAGCTTCAGTTTAGAGACCTATAATCATGAGAATGTTAGTCTACTCATGCTTTCATTAAGGTCCATGCTTTCATTAAGGTCATTAATCAAGTTAGAATAATCTTAATTATCTTATGCATGTAACCCTAATTACATATAGTTTTGAACCCTGATTAAAGCTAATATAAAATTAAGGAAAATCTAACCAAAACCACCCTTCGCTTATGGATTTTGGCTAGCCATGATATCCTTGGAATGTGTAACTTTTTCTTTGGAAATGCACCCTAATCACATCAAGATCATGTCATGTTGGCCACTCAACCTCTCTTTCTTTCGCATGCAGAGAAACTAAATCTTCATTTTCTCTCCATTGTCTTCCCCTAAACCAGTCAACCCCTCCTCTATCTCCCACACGTACATTAGCATTTTCCTCAAGCTCTCCTCTCTACACACACCCTCTTTCTAGAAGAAGAAGGAGCAAAAGCTAGAAGAACAAGGAACAAGTGTTCATCAAGGTATAACCTCAAAACCCCATCACAATATGGGTTGCTTTATCAATAAAAATATAGTCTCTCCTTATTTCTAACTCCTTACAACCATAGTTGCAGTCGTGTAGCTCTGGATAGTGGCTTGGTAACAACACATGGAAAGATTAAAGCTTGCATGTCGATAATCTAAGTTTTAGTCTCGTACAGCAGTTTTTCCAATACATATTGTCAACAAAAAGGTTATATCTTCCTCTATAAAAATCTTTTTTAGAATAGTTTTTTATTTTGTAAATTAGACTCATGTAGATTGTATTTGGTGCAATTTTGGTTCAATTTAGAGTTTAGTTAGTATTCTAATTCTTCTATTAAAATTGTTGCATGTGTACAGTGCAGTCTATCTAACCCTTTTTGCTTGCTTTGCATGTAACTCCATTTTTTGGATTTGATAAAAAGAGAAAAACTTATGGTGTTTGAAAATAAGTTCATCAAGATACCTACATTCCAAAAATGGTTGCATGATGCTGATAAATGATACCCAAAAGGGTTAGAGTGATAAGATGGTGTTCTCTGTAATTGGCCTATATTTGAAATATACTGATGCCCTTGTGTTGCAAAGAGTATAACTCTCTCTAGAAATCTTTCATGCATGAATTATTGTTTCTGAAGTTAGGCTTATATATGAATATCAGGCCCATTGTTTCACTAATTTTGGATATCGTTTCACCCCTCATTTTGTCACTTGTATCTACCATTACATACTGCATCATACAGTCTGTACGTGTCATACATATCTAAGCATAACTCACCCTCTAGGTATTAGAATGATGAAACACGAATTTCCCTTAAAATGAGATTTATGTTGGAGTATTTTGACACTAGTTTTATACATTCTGGGCATCGTTTACTTTACCATTTAGCCATCTCAATCTGCTACTTGTTCACTGTCTTTACTTATTGTGCATATTATGAGAGTTGCTATTAACCTTGTCGAGCAAGCATATAACATAAAATAACTTGTTAGTTAGGTAGATAACTCATGTCCTAGTTGTTTAGAATATTATATGGGTATGTATATATGTATATATAGGACCTGGGGCCCTAGAGTTGTTCAATAGTATCATGCAAACTCGTCATATAGAAAGATAGGTAACCCTTCCCTCGTTCTTCTTCTTTTTCAATGTTAGTTGTGTACTCCTTTGCTTTCATAAAATGCTATTAAAATACTTCATATGTGGAATATTTGGCGATTCCTTATCTATTTCTATACCCTGCTTATTCATTTCCATATTATGCCATTAAAATTCCATGAATGATTATGTTATGAGATGTTGTTTCTTGCCTCGATGACTTTGTTATCTTGAATAGTAGCACTCATTTATTTATTGGCTTGACTGATGCTCTATATTCATGGATTAGTGCTCTTTATGTGAGGTAACTCATTGGTGGGTGGTAATGAGTCCTAGGAGGATATTGCCCTTTACGCGAGGAAACTTGTCGGTTGGCGTTTTTGTTTAAGGCATACGTGATTATACTTGATGAAACCTATAATCGAGAATTTGAATGCTAAGTTAAGAGAGTGGTTGTTTATTGTCGATATTGCTTTGGGTTTTTGAATTATAACTAATACAGGTTACAAATTCAAGATTATAAATGAAACAAGAAAGTTTATTAAAGGCTGGGTTATTTTCTAGGTGCCGCGCATCTATTTTGTAATCCGTTGATGGTCCGACTAAGCCAGTGAGTCTTATGCTGATTGAAGGTTACTAGAGCTAAGCTTGATCTCTGATCTCTTTTGAGGATGTCGAAGTCTCTAAGATTGCTAAGATGTAGGTTCACAAAATGCAAAAAAGCGCCAAAGGTTCCAAGTGCCCAAAAATGAGCAATCTCCCCTCCTCTTATAGGCTAATAGAGAGTTAGTGGCCATTAAATATGGATTTAGTAGCCATTAACTGAGGAGATAATGTAGAAACTATTTTCATAAACATAGCTCTTGAAACGATCATAGGTGAGGTTCGCTAATAATGGTCAGAGGGGAGCTCACTGAGCGACCATTGGCGAAGTTTGTTCTAGCGAACTTTATCAAAACATGGGTAGTCCACTTCCTTTGGGGTGTGGATGACATGACCCATGTGAGCTATTTGGGTAAAATTCATTTCGGGTGAACCTCACTTGGTCTTCAGAGTGAGCTTCATTATGAGCTTGGGCGAGCATCATTATGGCTCGAGCGAGCTTCGCCAAGACATATAATTGGCCCTCATAGAATGTTTATTCTATGGGCATTTACTTTTTGAGCTCGTATTGGATTGATCGTTAGTTTAGGGGAGAGTATATTTTAACCATCTACAGCCCCCCCTGAAATACAAACAAAAGATTATGTTTGTTGTATGTTGGTAGGTGGCTGCATCTTGATTTGGTTATATCCAGAGAAGCCATCCATGAACGACATCCTCTCGAACCCACACATATTGTCAACCATGATATCCGTGATCGAGAGAGAGAACTTGCCTTTTGGATAGGTAAGATTGAGATTTCTAAATTGATACAGATCCAGATCTTACCGTTCTTCATTATCACAATGACAATATTGGCTAGCAAATCTGGATGTTGCTATTCACAAATAAATTCACACCCACTGAGTTTATGGATCTTTAGCTCGATCTTGTCCATCAACTTAGGGCAAAAGCATCGTTGTTGTTGCTTGATCGGCTTGACACTAGGGTCAATATTGAGACAGTGTACATCCACATTTGGATCCAGCCCAGGCATGTTTTCATAACTCCAAGTGAAGATGTCATTTTTCTCTCAAAAGAGAGATATGAGTTCTTTTTTTCCAGCAGGTGATAAGCTCTCGCTAATGAAGATGGGCTTGGGTTTGGCTTCATCGCCTATATTGACTTGGATCATCTTATCTTTAGTAGGTGGTTCATAATGTTTAAAGATCATTTTCCATCATGCCTAAAGGTGTTTTGCCTAGGGATCGTTCTCGAGGTCATCAAATACTTCTGATTCATTGAGTTCTAGGGTTAGGCTATAAGAAACCATGTTGATGGTGAACTCTTCGAACATGGTGTTGATGTTGACATTAGTATCCTAACCATACATGTCTGATGAATGCCTTGGTAAATTCTCAAGCTTTGGTTGCATGTCTATATCTTGAGAGATGTATCTGAGCCCATGTTTGGTATGATTCAAGTAATCGATGCTTTACCCTTTTGGCACAAAGGTGACTAACACGTGGTCCTCGGTCAAAGTTCAACCCTTGTTTTAGGCTAAAGTTGTAACCCATTTTTGTCATTATACGACGGATCTGCTAACAATAACGAGAAAATTTAGGTGTTGCTTCAACTTCGTCATCTGAGACTACTAGATGCGGTTATGATTTAACTTTGCTAAGATGATAGGAACTTGAGCGTTCATTTTAGCTAAAACTACAAAGGTAGTATCTTCTTAGCTGCCTAGCAGTTGATGAGTCAAGTATGACTCATTTATGGGCATATACAAAGTTGGTTCTAAAGCTAGCCTAGACAACAAAGCATCAACTTTTGAGTTTCCATACTTAGAGGTCGAAGAACAGTCATAAGCAAATTCTATATTATCATTGAAAACTGAGTCATCCTAATTTTCGACTGATTGGTCTATAAACAGATACCCAGAATAATTACAAGAGGTTCTATCTCCCAGATAGGTTCCTCATTTGGGTCACTATCACATTGCTGCTATCCAGATCCTCAGGAATGGCTACCTCAATCGTATGTTTTTTTGTCATATAGGAGAAAGTCAGTGAAGTAGTTCTCCACTCCTTTAAAAAGGTGTTTCTCAGCATAGACCCTTTGGGCTACCCCCTGTTCATCGATATACTTGAAGCACTGTTGTAGTGTCGATGGGACGATCACATTAGAATGGATCCATGGTCGTCTAAGGAACAGGTTATAGGGTGTTTTTATGTCAATGACGTAGCATGTCACCTCCGTCTTTAGATCATCGATCTGATGTTTAAGATGGATCTTTCCCAGTGACCGACTACTGCTGGAGTTAAATCCATAGATAGTAGTAGTTGTTCTTAAAAGCTTATAGAGCGGATACCTAAGAACCTAAGGAGCCTCTGAGGGATGATGCTCAAAGTGGATCCTGGATCAATATTGATTTGGTCGACCTTAGTTGAACCAATGTACCATGTAACGCCCAGAGGTACATAAAAATTAGGCATGACCCGACTGCAGTAAAGAGAGTTGACCTGCTTAATTTTTATATGCACTCCTATAATATAGAATAATACTGAAGAGCAGAATTAAAGCATCGGAAATATATATACAACAGCTAGAATCACAAGGTTGGCAATAGAGCCCACAAAATATGAGAATAGTAGAAAGCTAAAGGGAACAATAATACAGTACAAAGTCTGATAATAATCTACAATACACATTAGTACATGTCCGACAACTCAAAAGTACTATAATAGTAAATACAAAAAACTCCTACTATGATTTCCCAAAAATGCTAATCTTCTTTGTCAGGGTTTGCGATTCCCTTGCCTTTCTCAACTGTATGACCTACGAATGAATACAGAACAATAGAGGTGAGCCTAAGGCCCAATAAGCAATCATAAAAATCTTGGGTATAACATATGGGGATAAAAGAAATGAATATATATATATATATATATATATATATGTGTGTGTGTGTGTGTGTGTGTGTG
>JBAKGM010000001.1:13991463-14005276 GCA_037177215.1 Asparagus racemosus | reverse complement strand
TTTACTTATAGTAATCAAATAAATAAAAAAATATTTTGATATTTAACCACGTGCATTGCACGTGCATAAAAACTAGTTCCCTTTAAAAATACGAGTTCAGGAAAAACTTTCCACGGTCAATATTGCCCTTCACTATTTTAATATTACATTTTAATCTTAATCTATCCTAATCCTAATTATCCTACACTAATCTCATAGGAATCAACAATTTAAAATCATTATCACTATAATAATCCTGTAATTGTCCTATCCTTTAGCTCAACAATGTAAATTTAAAACCACTATAGTAATACTATATATGTCCTATCCTACATAATATAGCAAATACTAATTATTAACTTCAATCCTAATCCTATGCCAATCTTACGTACTAATAATTACAAACTTCAAGAAATAATATAATTGTTATCCAAATAGAATTTATTGGATATTAGTCCCTTCTATTGAGATTAGTAATTTGCTATTTAGACCTAATTCTTATAAGTTATTATGAAATTAGTCCTTTGAATCGAGAAAATTGATGTTAGGTCCTTCAATTTTTAGAAGCTATTACAAGTTAATCCCTCCAATCAAGAATAGTTGTAGCAATATAAGTATTTAGGAGACAAATAGCAATTTCAAACTAATTAGAAAATATTAATACTTAAGTGGCTAATATTGGAAAACCCTTAATATTAATTTAGGTGATTTTGATAATCTGAAAACTTTCAATACTTTTCTATAATAAAAATATTTTATGATAATTTTTGAAGAACTCTAAGGATCGTTAGAGTTGCAGAAGTAGTATTACAGTGAGATTTATAGTTCTCATGTTTGATAGTGACATTGTAAAGAAAACTAAAGTTGCAATTTTTTAAAAAATAAAAATTGTAGTAGATGCTGCAACTAAGAGGGCGTATTGGTTGGTGTAATTTTAGGATAAGTGAGACAATTTTTTAGACTTTATTTTATGGTGTTATTCATTGAGACGATGAGATTGAGATTTCAAGGTGTTATTCATTAGGACAATAAGATTGGGACAATTACCCCCACGTTTTCTAAAAGTATCCCACTTTTATATAAACTTTTTGTCTCAACCTCTAAAAATTATCCCATTCTTAACTTTGGGACAATCATGGGGAAAGTGGGATAATTTTAAAGTATTAATTTATTAAATATCTAATGTATGTTAATTGTATTAAATATATAATATATCTTAATTATATTATATTATAAAATTCTGCTATAACATAAGATAATAAAATATTATGCAATATTATCTAATATAACATTATTATAAAGCATTATTACATATTAGTTAATAATATTTCGTATATTATAATATTAGTATTGTATTATTATAATATTCCTTTATATTATTTATTATATTTTTTTATTAGTTAGAATAAAAATATTATTGTATATTTTTATGACATAAAATATTGTATTATGTTTTTATATATTTAATATAATAATCTATTAAATATATTATAATATAATTTAATATAATAATATATTCTATTATATAGAATATTGTAATTTGTATAATAATTTACTATTTTCTATTACACTTTATTCTATTAATTAATAGTCTTAAATATATTGTCAATATTGTGGTAGTTATAATATTAAATAATATTTTATTGCTACAATAAATATAGTAACAACCTACTATCTATTAAAGTATGATATTATATATTATATTATATATAAAATTAATATAATATAATATATTAATTAATAATATTTTTAAATTAATAATATTGAACATATTAATAGAATATTGTGATTATTATAAATATTATATTTTTAATAAGGATCCATGTCATCAGTTATCTCATGTAAATAAAATAATTATCATAAAATATAATATTATATTTTAATAATAATATAATAATTTAATAATATTATATTACATAAAATAAAATATATTATTTATATTTATAATAAAATTATTAAAATATTATATTAAATATATTGTTCGTATACTATGTCAATTATTATAATAATATATCACGTTATTATAATATAATATAATATATTAATTAATAACATTAAACATAGTTATAATTAATTAGTAATTATAATATAACATATTATATTTTAGTATCAAATAAAATAATATATTATATTATAATAACATACTAAATAATATATTAAACTAATTAGATAAATTAATTTAGACTTAATTGATAAATAGATATTATATTTTAATAAGGTGCCACATCATCAATTATCTCATTTGAATTGTCAAATAAAAGCCTTAAATTGTCTCGTTACCCCAACTTGTCCCACTTTACCTCACTCAAAATATCCCAAAGGGATAAAATTGTTCTATTAGTTATCCCACTTGGCTCCAACTTGTCCCAGCTAATAACCCCCTCTAATTTAATATGATTGAAACATGCAGTTTTTCAAAAAGGAAATTAAATCATACTCCTTATAAAAGTGTCAATATTATCTTTGACCCTTTTTTATATTATATTATTATCCTAATCTAATTTTCAAAATCTAAATTGCGTTTAAAAAATGAATTTTTTATCTTTAAGAGTTATCTATATACCAATAAGTTCATTTGCCCAACTCATCCGATAACAATATGTTAGTATTTGTTTGTAAAAAACTAAGATAGTCCCACATCAAATATTTGAGCATTCTTTTAGAGGTTTAAAAATATTTAATGATTATTAGGATTTGATAAATGGGTCAAAGCATAGACCTCTAAACCCGCGTGCGGGTAGCGCGAATAATGCGCGATTTTGACGCGATTATTAGACGCACTTAGCACTTTGCACACTTGCCACTACCGCTTAAATATTCTAATTTTTTCTATATATTTTTGAATATATTATTTTTATAACTGTTGTTATTATTTTTTAAAATTTCAAATTTATCAAAATGTCAACAGATAATTAACTGTTGGAATTAGATTGTTGGGATATGTATGTTTTTTTTCAAAGGGGTGTTTGAAAAGTTGTGACTGTTGGAAACACTTTTTCAAATCTATAAATAGCCTATGATTTCAGAGATCTAAACTCACTTTTTCTCAAAACGTTTCTCTCAAAAAACATCTGCAATACTACATACTTGTTCCACAAAGAATTGGTGGAAAATTCCAGATGTGCTTGCTGGAATTTTCAATTTTTCTGTTGTATCCTGGGAAGAAAATTTGCATTAACCCGAAGCAAATTTGAATATCAAGTGGGGCAAATATTTCTTTAAGGAAAGTGTTTCACGCCTCAGAAATTCTCTCCTTTATTTTACTAACATTATATAGCGAAGCTAAACACTTAAACGAAATATTAGCCAGTTGATTTTGACAATGAATTTAGCCAAATAACGTGTTACATTTAGTGAGTTCCACAATTTATTTTCGTTGCTCCTACTCCACCCAAAGAGAAATATAGGAACAAGCTTTCTTCTCTCCTTTCCTTTACCTTTGATTTTGATCCCCCTTTTTTCTTTAGAGTTTTATATTTGTTGTTTGCATCATGTGGATATTGTTGGTCATGAGGCAACTAGATCAATCTGCTGCTGTCGTGATTCCTATTGGGGACGGTGGGCTTTGCTTCGAGCACTATTGTTATTGAATGATGTGGCTTATGTGCTGATGTAACTATCTGTAACTTTTGAGTTTTGGTATTTTTTGGTGGCATGTTATGTTTTGTAGCTATTATATATGTTTGCGGTGTGTTTTTTGTCGTGTAAAGTTTCGTAACTAAAGACATCTATATCATCACATTTTTGGAGTTGGGAATATAATGATTAATTATGTAACTAAGGACATCTATATCATCACATTTTTGGAGTTGGGAATATAAATAGACTAGCTCCATGTCATGCCCCCATCTTTTTTCTTAAAATAAAAAAAAGTATGGTAAGCTCTTGATTTTGGTAGAAGGGGATGAGATGGGTTGATTTTTTTTTTTTTTTTTTTTTTGGCCTACGGTTATATAGGTTGTGGATGTTTGGTCTCAAAGATGAAGGCTGATAGATAGTTCATAGCAATTGCAGTAACTAATAAGTAATGAATGTTATTATTGTTCTTGATTATTCATGTGTATCTTCTTACTAGATAAATTTTATTATTTGCTCCAGAAGATTGTGATGGTTTATTTTACTTATGTCATTTGATTTGTCAATGAAATATTGAAATTATTGAATGGCCTTCTAAAAAAAATTAAAGGGAACAATTCCTTATTTTATAGTTCCAAAGATTTGGATGTTTTATTGAATCCTCATAAAAGGTCTTACTTTCATGTCCTTGTCGCATGGTCCCCATAATGGAAAATTTTTCGCCTAGCAGATGCAGTTTGAGAAATTTTTTATGTGCTCCAGCGCATAATATTTATTCCAGTTGTTTAAGCAGGCGACCTTTGGTTTCTTGAGAAAGTAAGGAGCTTTTACTATTCCTCTGTCATTGAAAATTGTTAAGTTGTGCCTCAAATAATCGAATTTTGCATCCCCGAACTAGGCTCGGCATTCACGCTGGTTATGTTTGCTAAGGGATTGAATTCCTAGTTATTGGATAAGAACAAAGTTCTTATATTATTAGGAAATTCAATTAGATGGGGATTGTTAAGGATGAGATAATTGATCTTATCATGTTACATATCCTTTATCTATAAATAGCAAGAATAGAGGTGGAAACCTCTTTGGTGAGAACACCCGTGAGCTTTTGGATAGCAGCAACATCAAGAAAATAATTAAGGTTGCTTGCCATATGACGAGATGAAAACATGTCGTTTTCTTTGTAAAGGTGTGTGAAATAATTTGGTTTTCGGTATGGCTCTATTGAGCGTTCCTTCTGCTAAGAGAGATTGTGATCCACCCAACGCCAGCAGTAAATATTGAGACGGGCTCTGCAGGCTGAAACAATAGATTCAAGAGATTCTTGATTTGGCTCTTTATTTAGTTCGCTTTACAGGTATTAGAGATTGTTAGAGAGATTAAGTGCTTTCTGCGGTGTGATTTAGGATTGAGCGATTGAGAGATCTTCACATTGTATTCCTCACAATTTAGTAAAGTTGTTCTCCTCATTCGCTCGTGGACGTAGGATACAAGCAGAACCACGTATATCTTTGTGTTCGTGTGTTCTCGATATTTTTCGTGCTTTCGTGTGATTGATATTAGTTTATCATGGGGATTTGTCATAACAAGTTGGTATCAGAGCCATCAGCTATCGATTGAACGAGAAGATGATGACAACCACTACGAAATGGGATATCGAGAAGTTTGATGGAAACATCAGTTTACAGACTCTAGTAAGCTAGGATGATCACCGTATTGACACAGAATGGATTTAGGAAGGATTTGTTCGGCAAGTCAAAGAAATCGGCTATCATGTGTGAGGATGATTGGAAGGAGTTAGAAATTCGTGATTCAGCTCTTCAGCAGGATAAAACTACGAGAGTTCAGCAACCAAATCCCCTTCAAGTAGATGAAGTATCTCAGCAGTTTTAGGAAGAGCGAGAATACATTATTGCTAGAGATCGGTCTAGACAACATATTCGACCACCGCGAAGATATGAAGATACAGTAGCCTATGCATTGTCAGTTGATAATTTTGTGCCCTTTAGCTATTCAGGAGCTACTTTAGGTGAGAACTTCGCCAAGAGTTATGGTTGTCGTGCGGACAATTTAGTCAATTTGTTAAGGAGGCATCTTTCAATTGGCAAGTTCAAGTAGTGCTTGGACTTGATTGATATGTGCCACACTTGATGCCCAGTGGGGCTATTAGAGAAGGTGGAGTAAGTAAACTAGCTTATTTGGTGTGAGGTATTCTTCGATGTATTTGAGTCAAGGTGGAGATTTGTTATGTTGTGCCTCAAATAATCAAATTATGCATCCCCGAACTCGGCTCAGCATTTGACTCACGCTGGTTATGTTTGCTAAGGGATTGAAATCCTAGTTGTTGGATAAGAACAAAGTTCTTATATTATTAGGAAATTCAATTAGATGGGGATTGTTAAGGATAAGATAATTGATCCTATCATGTTAGATATCCTTTATCTATAAATAGCAAGAATAGAGGTGGAAACCTCTTTGGTGAGAACACCCGTGAGCTTTTGGACGGTAGCAATATCAAGAAAATAATTAAGGTTGCTTGCCACATGATGAGATGAAAACATGTTGTTTTCTTTGTAAAGGTGTGTGAAGTAATTTGGTTTTCCGTATGGCTCTCTTGAGCGTTCCTTCTGCTTAGAGAGATTGTGGTTCACCCAATGACATCAGTAAGCATTGAGACGAGCTCTGCAGGCTGAAGCAATACGTTCAAGAGATTGTTAGAGAGATTAAGTGTTTTCTAATGTGTGATTTAGGATTAAGTGATTGAGACATATTCACATTATATTCCTCACAATTTAGTAAAGTTATTCTCCTTATTCGCCCGTGGACATAGGCTACAAGCCGAACCACGTATATCTTTGTGTGTTCTTGATATTTTTTGTGCTTTCATGTGATTGATATTAGTTTATCCTGAGGATTTGTCATAACAAAAATCTTCTATGATGTTGTTACCCTTGAATTATTTTTGTATCTTTTTAGATTGTTATGCTCTTTCAGTTGCTATGAAATGGTATTATGTACCTTTTGGATTAGACACAAACGAAAACACCCATGCTACTGTGGCGAGGTATTCTTGGTGGTTCTTTCAATTATCATACATAGCTTCTCTCTGTATTTGTTCTCTGTACTCGCTGGTCTGCAATTTCTTGTTTGTTAACATATTGTCTCATTAATCATGCTCATAAAATAAGTAAATTGTAGCTATATAAAAAATCACCACTTATGTTCATGTATTTAACCATTACCTTGCGGCATGCATAAAGAGATGCAATAAAAGATTCGTGGTTTCTATTGAGAGATTTCTGCTCATCAAGCCTTTATTTAGTTAATAAGATGAATGATCCCCAAGCAATTTTTCTCATTTGTAAAAATAGGGGCGTTCTTGAGGTTGTTCACATTGCTTTTTGTTGCAAATGATGACTTAATTTCGTGTTAACTACAAGTTCTTAATTTTGAGATGTTTAGGTAGAAAAATAGACTTTAGTAGTGTTTTTAACATCTAAAATTTCAATATTTTTTATATTTTGTGAGCGACAAGGCATGTTGAAACGATAGAACCAGCTAATAACTACAGAACTACTGCATGCATTTAGACCAAGCACAACCATTGCAATGAAAAATAAGAGATACAAGTTTGTATGTTGATGTGTATTCTACTGAAAATTAATAACATGTGATTAGAGCTTCTAAGATAATTGAAGCTCATGTCATACCTGCTGCCCTTTGCATCAAGAACCTTAACAGAGATTCCTCCCTTAGACTGAGTATATTTGTTAATGTCGGATTGTGTCAGCTGCAATCAATTCTGATTAGAATCGGTATCGGATCTTGTCACTTGTTTGATGAGGTACAACTCGCAGCGAGTCTTACCCATCTCAGTCTTTCTTGATGAATCGCTGCAGTTTTTCGCTGATTGGTGCTTATTGTCACCGATATTCTTCTTCGTTCTGCGATACGAAATAATCCTTTGGCGTTCTTCTTCTTCTTCCTTGCAAGAAAAAGAGCTTGCTTCTTCTGCAGTGAGACGTGCCATCTTTCGCTTTTTAAACGGTAAGTGTTTGTCTTCAATGCTATCGATGCAGCTGCTGATAGTTGTGTTATCTTCTTCTACAAGTAGGCGTGCTGTCTTTCGCTTCTTGAAAGGTAAATATTTACCTTCGATGGTCGAACCAAACATGATTGAAAATCTCGACAACTTGTCATCAAAATCCGTCTCCACCTTTGAAATTAATATAATAACGGGGAGGCGAAGAAGAACAGGAGGACTCAATCAATTTCTTTAGTAAAGGAAAACCGCAACTCAATCTTTTGATTCGTGGTATAATTGTCTCTAACATGTATATACATAGGAAGAAGAGAGGGAGGAGCAAAAGTTGAGCCTGAATAGGATTGGGATTTAGGGTTTCCGCTAATCCGTGATTAATCATTGTCTAACTAGATTAGGAATAGAATTTGTTATAATTAACCGCAATCCGAAACTATATATGTTGCCGTTTCTGGCTGGGTGATATATATTCTCTGCTCTAAGGCGGCAACTCAATTTAAGTATATATTGAATATGAATAACAATTATTAAATTCACCTAATAGGCTTTGCCCAAGCCCAAATCTTGATGTAGCAGCTGGGCCCAATATTGCTTTCCCGCTCTCTTGTATTCTGTTTTACGTTACATTGCTGACATTTCAAAATTTGACACAAAGGACTTCTTTTTTTTTTTAAGAAAATTTTTTTCCCCCATTTGGGCTAGATAATTATCATATTTACTTCTCTCCTAATGTATTAGGTTGAGGAAATTGACGGCTTCAGGGGTTGGGGAATTGACTTTGGAGATGAGGGTGGTGACTCTTACCAGCGAGGTGTGGCCGGAGCTTTAAAACACTGAGGTTAGTCAGCTATGTTCACTGATATGGTTCTGAATTGGGATCTAGAAATTTGGTCTAACATTAATGTGTTTGCATAATAGTGATAGAGTAAATAGTCCAACTTCACCACATTATATTCAGTATTTAGTGTCGTTTTTAGCTTCTTTCTAAAAAGCAAAATAGTTTGTTTTGTTTGTAATTCTGTACTGTTCAGTATCAAAATAAAGTTAGGGTTCAGATATGTTGGTCTGGATGGGAATATAAACATTATTTTCCTAAATGCATACAAGTTCATAACTGATAGTGCTAAATCAGAAAAAGATTAATGCGTAAATTGGCAATTGTGATACCAAAGATCATTGTTTTTGTTTTTCTGACAGGTTTGGACTGTGAAGGAGCTAGTTTTTACATGTTTACCAAATTTTTTTGAGTTGATCCAGCCATTTTATTTCCGTGGTTACTTTTAGTTATGACAGTAAGTTTGTAATTCTTACCTGTCCTGCTCCATTCAGGGAGGAGGAACATTCAATTTCTGCCAGTGATTTCTATTCTGCTCCCATCTCTAATTCCACTATATATTAGTTCTTGCTGCGTGGTGAACCTGAAATACCAGAAAATTCTTTTTGGTACATACTGAAACACATGAAGTTCTCGTTAATAATGAGTGTTTATGATTTCAAATGTAGCACCTAATCTGCACAAATACTACTTGCTAAATTGTTCATTAAATTTTCCTAATACCTAGCTCTACATGGAGTAGAACACTGATTTAACTCAATGGTACTAAGCGCCAAGTAATACTAATCTGAATTCCTAATAGAAAGAAAATTCTTCTCAATTAATTTGAGCTGCAAGAAAACAGATAATTTAGGATTAAACTGTATGAAGGAATTAATAATTTTGGGTAAAAGTTACAAATACAGGATATTGGTTAGTTTAATGAAAATCATAAAAATATTCCATGGCTTGATCGACCTCCAAGCTGATTAGAATTTGGAAACATAAATTATGAATTCCCAGGGTCTACTGTAGTCCCCACCTGATGGCGGACCACAAAAATTGTTTATTAATTATTCCTCAAGTTTTCTTAAAGATTTGAAACTGTAATGAGCATATTTGACCTCATCAACTAATTTACTATCTTTTTCCATGCCAATTCAAAAGACATAACTTTCCAGTTTTTTTTTAAAAAAAAAAGATAAAGTGAACAACTTCAAAAGGATTTAAGTGGTGGAATCTGGGGACTAACATCATGGATAGAATCATATAACACCCTATAACACTGTAAATCAGAACACCTTAAATTTTTGTAGAGTATCTGAAGAAGAGGGAGGAGGGTAAAAACATCATTGCACTTATGGGGCCCTGAACTACCAAGAGAAATTTTACAGTTTTCAAAGGGCAAAAGATTATAAGCCATATAGTATTATTACACTGTAACTAGACAAACACTGCATTAGACTATTAAACAGTTTGCATTGAATCTTTTGAAGAAGAACATGTAAGCTACATACAGAAAAGCAATCTCTTCAATGAGCAGTTGAAGAAAGAGATTCACACGTACATAATCAAACAAACAGTGAGCAAGTTAATTGCATAATTGCAATTGAATAACATAAACAGAGACAGTAACAATAAACAATTTATAGATTCATCTGAGAAAAAAATCTGATTCCTCAAATTAATTACAGAAAAAAAACAGAAAAGTGACTCCTGTACCTCCGTTTTGGACTAATTACATAGTACCCATATTCTAAGTCTCCGTTTCAGTTCTTTAAGTAGAAACAAATGCCAGCCATGGACCTCTGTTTTCTCCATCATCTCTTGTCAGCCCCCAGATGTCCACGATCTCATTTGCTTTCAGTTTACTTTTCTTGAGGAACTCGGTATATTGACGACCCATGAATCTGTAGGTTTTAGAGCTGGTAACGTACTTGAATACCATCTCATAGGTGTTCCCAGCATTGTCCATAATATTTATATCTACTCCGCCAAATTTCGCTTGCTTCGCAATATCTCGTAGAGCTTTCTTAGACTTGTCGATGTCGGTTTGCGTCAACTGAAACCTGTGCTGGTTAGGATTGGTGTCTGATCTGGTGACCCTTTTGTTGGGGAGGTACAACTTGCGGCGAGTCAAACCCATCTCATCTGCTCTGTCTCGCCACCTATCAACCTCAGTATTTCTTGATGAGTTTGCGCGTGATATCTTCCGCTTCTTCGGAGGTAAGAACTCATCCTCGTGATTTGGAGGCGAGGATGAAGGTGCAGGGAAAGAGAGGCTCAGCCAATTCTCGTAGGCTGATCCCATTTTAAACCGCAATGCCCACATCTTCACCCATGTCAGCTGCCTCTTCTTCTTCTCACGTTCTTGATCGCCGACAGTTATCTTTCTTCTGCTGTTGATCTCTCTGATTTCCTCAAGAAGGCTTCCCCTCCCCTCGCGTTCCTCTTGCCCACTTTTCATCCAGATCGACAGTTTGAGCAATTCGCGATCTAGCTCCTCCTCCATCCCAAACCCTAACCTTGGTTTCCTCAAAAACCCAACTTAATTGATTTGAGGGGGAGAAGAAAGAAAAAGGCTCAAGGAGTTGCGCGTTGATTTTCTGGGCAACCGGTGATGTATTTATTTATAAAAAAAGGAAGAAAGGCTTTCCTAATTCTACTCTGAATCCTATACGGATACGGAGTACTCAGGAAACAAATTTCAGAGTTACTCGTTCGTTCTAGGAAAGTGTAATAGCAATCAATCTCTCTCAACGGCTATAATTGGTTTAATTTGGTAATATAAAGTCCTAGCCGGTCAAATATAAGAACAAAACTTGCGCTGCAAGGAAAAAAAAAAATCAGGAAGGCATTGCCAAAAAATAAAAACAAAAAAAAAATTAGTTTCCGGGTGGTGAACTGTACATGCGCTTGAAATATTGATTGGGTTGCACTCGGAACCTTAACCTTAGCAGGATATTCTTCTACAATATTAGAGATTTAATAAACAAGACTAAGTTTAAATTGTTATAAAACCATGATAGTTTAAAAAATACCCATATTTGCATTTATGAAGATCTAGAGATATTGGAATTAGATTGCAATGATTCGATATTTAAGGTCAGAACTTATTATTATTATTTCGGTAAAATGGAAAATAAAGGAATACAACTACAACGCCACACTTCTTGGCAAACAAGTGCCTGAATCATCATCCTGAACAAAGCTAATAATACAGTGAGGGGATGCTACACCTGAAGAAGACGATCCATAATGAAACCCAAAGAGGCAAGACTATCAGCACACTTATTCCCCTCATGATAAGCATGTGAACCGTACCAATGCATCTCCAATCAGGATCCACTAGTTCTTAACAATCATGAACTAGATTACCAATTACACTATTAATTTGTTCCCCATCACTGATCAACCGAATAGCTTGCATCGAGTCAGTCTCATAAATAACTTGGTCACCTTTCTCCCATGCGAGAGCTAAACCTGCTCTAATACCTTGTAGTTTAGCTACCATAACCTCTCAGCCACCAAGGTTCCCATAAAAACCTCCATGGCAAGCACCCTCATTGTCACAAAGAGGCCTTCCGTATACAGTATGTCCAGTAGACTCTTTCATCTCCTCATCTGAATTCAATTTAACCCAACCACTCACTGGTTTAGTCCACCCCCACTAATCGTACCACCTTTCCCTTAGAGTCCCTGGATCCCCGCAAAAGCTTCATCAAATTATTTTGCGTAAGTCCATATGAGAGCAACTAGATCAACGGGAAAATCAAAAGAATTATCAAAAAATTTCCTACATCTAGATCCAATAATTCCATTTGGGTAGAGCAAAACATCGGCGTCTATATATTTGTACTACCACAATCATCACCTAAGCTATGGATATTCCTCAAAAGCCAATCGTGAAAATCACCCTTGTTAGAAATACTACACGATCTCCATGATGAGTACATGCTTCTGTTCACATGGAGTTCATGTGTCACAGTCTTCAAACGCGCATCTACATGTTCTCCCCATTTGTAGGACCTATAACTAGTAATTGAGAAGCATAATAAAGTGTGTAAGCTTCTGCATTCTTATGGTATCAGAGCAAGCTCGAACCATGGCTAGTTCGTCTTCTCCCTCCTCTTCAAACTCTACCAGCGCCAACCCTTCCACCTTTGATCCGCCATCTTCTCCTTCTCTACCCAATATCACCCATGTCCGCCACTTTCTCTCCCTTAAGCTCACCCCAACTAATTATCTTCTCTGGAAAACACAATTTCTCCCTCTCTTGTGCACCTTCAATCTCATGGGAATTGTTGAAGGGTACCACGCACCCTCCATTCTACAACTACTCCTAATGCACCTACCACTCTAAATCAAGCTTACTCTACTTGTGTACGTAGAGACCAACTTCTACTTAGCTGGATTGTCATCTCCTTGTTCGAAGAAGTTCTCTCTCAAGTTGTTGGACTACACGCTTTCTACGATATCTGGAATGCACTTCGTCAAGCCTTTGGTGCTCTGTCTCACACCCGTCTTTCGTAACTCACACACGCAACTTCAAAATTTGAAGAAAGGTGATTCCACAGTTTCCTCGTATTTACGTCAGGAAAAGTATCTCGCGCTGAGCTTGCTGCTGCGGGTCAACCACTCACTCCTACCAACTTTAATGCAACCGTCTTCAACAATCTCAGCTCTGACTTTAGTGAGATGCGCTCCACACCTCCACTCGAGCCGATCTCATCTCTTACCCGAAACTCTGTAGCCTCCTCGTTAGTCATGAGATTCGTCTTGCTAACTGACAAGCTTCTACTCTTTCTGTTGCTAACCTCACCACCACAATTTTGTCTCAATCTAATGCTACTTCCTGCGCTAATAACAACTCTTGTGTTCATGGACGTGGGCATGGACGTGGTCGTGGCTTCTACTCCAATGAGCATCGCGATCCATGTCCAGTTTGCGGTGTCTATGGTCATAGCCCCTATCATTGCCGCTATTGCCATCAAGGACGTGCTTCTCCACAAGCCTACACCACCACCTACCACAGCAACCATGAACCTTCACCACTCATTCCACAAGCTGTTTCTCCGAGTTGCTTTTCGACCACAACTCCTTCCTGTGAATATTGGTTCCTCAATACTGGTGCAACTCACCATATTGCACCAAACCTTCATCAACTTCACTCCTTTGAACCTTATCAAGAGGCTAACAAGGTTCATGTCAGCAATGGTGCAGATTTGCAAATCTCTAATGTCAGCCATGTTAGCCAGCTAAAGGAGAGTGGGCCCCATGTGGGTCCCACGGTGGGACCCACGTGGGTCCCACAGCCTAATAAAACATCGCACCTAAAGTTTCAATGTTAGACGGTGGGACCCACATGCACCGTCAAATATTATTATTTCATTGTAATAGTGTTTTTT
>JBAKGM010000001.1:13973600-13991363 GCA_037177215.1 Asparagus racemosus | reverse complement strand
TTACCCCAAATTCATTTAGGGGGTTTTCCACGTAAATCTGTGTGTTCTTTATTACTTCCGCAATACTTTAGCTGCAGTTCTGCTCTATTGGGCCCGGGGTTTGTTCCCAACAAGCCACTCTTCTTTGTCTGCTCCCTGAAAATCCCTTTATTTATCTAATGTTCTTCATGTTCCTTCCATTACCAAACCTCTTCTCTCCGTTAGTCGTTTCACTAAAGAAACTAATTGCTATTTTGAATTTCACCCTACTTCTTGTTTTGTTAAGGATCGGTACTCGGGACCCCCCTTAATCCACATCAAGACTAAAGTTGGCCTATACTATCTCCAACCATGCCCTACCACTCCTCTCACAGCCCATCTCATAGAACATGCCTCTAATTCTCTTTGGCATCAATGACTCGGCCATCCTTGTGATCGCACTGTTATGTTCTAAACACCAAGAACATTTCAAGTTCATGCATCCTCCTTCACCACGACAAAATATACAGCATGTCTTCTAGAAAAATCATCCCGTCTCACTCTTCAACCTACAGGAACTCAAAGCACTTCTTTAGATTTGATTTTCACTGATGTATGAAGCCCATCCCCGATTCCTAGTTGTAATGGTCGTTGTTATTTTGTCTTGTTTATTGATGATTTTTATAAGTTTACGTGGCTGTATCCTATTATAAAAAATCAGATGTTGGTACTTTTTTTACTCAATTTCAAACTTATGTCAAATGCCTTTTCCAACGTAAAATCAAATCTATTCAATCTGATTGGGGTGGTGAGTATCAAGAGCTCACTTCCCAATTCCTTCAGAAAGGTATTTATCATCGTATCACGTGCCCTCATGCACATGAACAAAATGGAGCTGCTGAACGTAAAATTTGTTACATCGTCGACATCGGGCTCACCCCTCTCGCCTATGCCTCTGTTCCCAAATGATATTGGCATTATACTATTGAAACAACTATGTATCTCATCAACCAAAATGCAACACCCACTCTAGATGGTCTCTCTCCATATAAGGTCTTGTTTCATGACAATCCAGACCACCTCTCTCTACAAGTTTTTGGTTGTGCCGTCTACCCCTTGATCATCTCTAGCGCATGCCTCTCGATGCTTGACAATAGCCCTGGCCTCAGGGCCTCCTTCTTGATCTCGAGCCAGTTGGAGCAGCCCAAGTTGGAGTTGTCCCCGGACACCCATATGAACTTCTCCTTCAAGTTCTTGTTGGACTCAGGAGCGTCGATGAGGATTTTATTCCCCCTAAGACTTGGAGATAGTAGTGGGTCTCATGCTGGCTCACCTTCACACAAACAAGGTGGCTGAGGAGCCCCAGAGTCGAATTGACTCCCAACCGGTGGCAGATCACCACAAACCCCACCAAAGTGGCAATTGAGTTCGGCTTCATTTATGACGGCATCACCCTATACACCTCAAAGACTTGGTGGAGGAAGGGGTGTAATGGTAGGTGTAGACTGTACTCCAAGTGCTTGAGATACACCAGAGACAAATCATTGCCAAGGTCGGAGACCGCCTGTGATCTCGCCGGTGCCGTTAGGGCAAATGCCCTAGGAATGTCAAACTTGCCGTACAGCGCCTCAAGCTACGGCAACGACACCTTAGAGTGAATTTTCTATAGCTGATTAATTCTGGCCTCATTCCTGACTACCGGAGTTGAAGACGCCACAAGTTAGTTCTAGAGATCGCTGGATAAGAAGATCTAAAGATCGGAGTTCTTTTGTAAGTAAAAAATTTGAGAGTTTGTGTGAACGGCAAAGCCTTTCACATCAGAGCAGCCGATTTATAGGCGTCAGGGCTGACAGGTGGCAAGATCACAACGGCCGACTCAACTTAGAGCCAACGGCCGAGATCAATCTCAGAATACGAGGGGGCAGCTACAGAACTGATACGTCCCTTATATTGATCAGCCCACAATCTCCATGCGAGAATCGAGGCAGCAACAACCTAGAATTATCCTCTGACGTCAGCAACGTCACATCAAAAGAGACTCTTCAGCACCCCTCATAAATACACATTAGAACCCAGCCAGCTACTGTCCTATTTCACTCGAACTCCGCCACCCCTAGTCCAAGTGAAAGGGGCCACTGTTATGTCAATAATTCACCAAGTATTAATCCTCCTTTCAGAGATGACACATGTCCCATGTCAACACTAATCATCAGATCGGTTCAACCTTAGCCCTGGCAACTCGAGTGTTATGGACACTCGTCCCTTTAGAGATAGGCTGAGTTGGGACAAGCTCTCACTCGACCTCATCATTTGAGCTGAACCCCCTCTATTTGCTCAAGGCCGAGTCGACAACTTGCGAGGTCAACAATAAATGTGGTATTTGTTGTCTATCTCGCAGAGCCGAACTAAGAGGCGGTGTGTCCTCCAACTCCTCGCCGACAGCTGACCATCGCCATCATTACCTCTACCATGGGTCTCCTGACTCACCATACTTCGTCAGTGCCACGCCTTTTCAGTCAACATCACGTCAGGCTCAGTCATGATTCGTTCCATCTGTAGCCGACACTTGTATGCTATCTGCTAATCTAGCTGCCAGCCTAGACTCAGCTAGAGTTACGCATCTATCCCCCTCAACTGGGTATAAATATAAAGCTCGTCGCCTATGATAAGGGGTTGATCCTTGATCACCTCTGGAGCCACCAGGGGGACACCGGTATGCAATTTATGTACACTTAGACTTAGAACTCAAACAGTTCAATTAGTTTCTTCCCCCACTCAAGCTCTATACTGACTTGATCGTTGGAGGAATCACCGGAGAACCCAACTCCGGTCTTCTAACGAGCCTATTTTGTAGCTCTCTTAGACTGAGTAGGGGATAGGGCGTTTGAAGAGATGAGGGGACCCCTGTATGGTCTGTATCAACCCTGACACCTGTCGTTGATTTTGGATTACCTACTAATCTCGCTATTGAGTCTTAGGACATTAACACTATATTATAGGGAGTCTTTTTAGGGTAGAATTTGATACTTTCTATTTCTTTATAATTCTAGTCTTATTAGGAGTCTATTTTGTTATTCTATTTAAGAAGAGACACGGAACTCTAAAATTATAAGATAACTTTTCATTAATAAAATTTCTCTTTTAATATTTTCTTCATGGATTCGAAGATCTTCGTGGATTCGGAGATCATTCTTTGTGGATTCAAAGAGAACCCCTTGGTGGATTCCAAAGTTTATCACTTCCACGCTGTGTTACTTCTCTCCTTTGGTTATGTTTCATCAACCAATGATGCCTCTCTGTTCATCTATCTTCACAATGACATCCACATATATACCCTTATTTATGTTGATGATATAATTCTTACAATGAGCAGTCCCTCTCTTCTTCATAACCTCATTTCCTTTTAGTCACTCTTTTTCCCTCAAAGATCTTGGCCAACTTCATTATTTCTTTGGAATTGAGCTATTAAAAAGGTCTGATGGCCTTATTCTTTCTCAGCAAAAATACATTCTGGACCTTCTTTTTTATACTCACATGGATGGGGCTAAACTAGTCTCGACTCTATTGTCTCCATCACTACGGCTTTCAAAAAATAGTGGTTCAGATTTTCATGATCCCCAACTATATCGACAAGTCATTAGCACTCTGTAGTATGCATTATTAAATCGTCTAGATCTTGCTTTTTGTCAACAAGGTTTGCTAATATATGAGTAATCCCACAGTCGACCATTGGCATGCTGTCAAGAGAATCCTATGTTACCTCAAAAATACAATGCATTAGGTCTTTCAATTTCACGCTCTCCTTCAATTCTACTTCAGACCTTCTCTGATGCCAACTGGGCAGGTTGTGTTGATGACCGCAAATCATCCGGTGGATATGCAATCTACATGGGAACCAATGTCATATCGTGGTCAGCACAAAAGCAGCAAACTATGTCTCAATCATCCACTGAATCTGAATATCGAGCACTCGCTAACATTGCTACTAAACTCGTTTGGTTCCACTCTTTACTCTCTGAGTTAGGGTACCCACATCCAACAATCGTTGATATTATGGTGTGATAACCTCGGTGTGAAGTAACTTACAGCCAATCCCATTTTCCATGCCCGGACAAAACATATTGAAGCGGACTTCAATTTTGTTCGAGATCAGGTCGCCAAGAATCAACTACAAGTGTGTTATTTATCTACCGAGGATCAGATTGCAGACATCATGACAATGGCTCTCCTAGATCGTCGTTTCAATCTACTATGAAGCAAGCTTAGACTTATCAGTCAGGAACGTTGAGCTTGAGGGGGCGTGTTAGAAATACTACACGATCTCCATTATGAATACATGCTTCTGTTCACATGGAGTTCATCTGTCATATTCATCAAATGTGCCTGTACATGTTCTCCCTATTTGTAGGACCTGTAACTAATAGTTGAGAAGCATAAATACATCATATCTCCACACTAATAAAGTGTGCGAGCTTATGCATTCTTAACCCTCAAGAAATAAACAAACTTAACTTAAAGGGATCAATTGATGCCAACCTGAGCAATCATATAACAACCCCTGAACATTGTGGTCCTCAGTTTTACAATGAAAATTGCATATAGGACAATAAGAATTACTCACAATATGTCGGCGCAAGCGAGTGGCATTACAAAGAAGACCATTGTTAAAATCAACCATAAAAAGTAGCTCCATTTCGATGGACCTCATGTTTTCCACAACCCTCCAAAATCAAACACGGAGAGATCCCTCATCCATGAGCTGGCGGTAACATGAATGGATACAAAAATTACCATCTTGAGACAGCCTTGACTAAATATTATCCTTTCTAGCATTGAAATAGGGCAGGGCATATCTTGCAATGCACTGAACCAGATCCTTTGGCAACAACTGGGAAATATGATTGCAATGCACTGAACCGGCTCATCCAAACTCTCATCCAGTTGATTCTCATCAATTAGTTCAGATTTTTCATCCAACCAACAATTGAGCAGAATCACTACCCGCACTACCCGAACCAATTTGTCATCTCAAACCCACAAGAATAGCTTTAAATGAGGCACGCAATCCCTTCCAGCAAACTGAATTATCGGAGCGAGCATTAGTACTAAGCATGTCAGCCCAACCCACATATTTAGAGTAGAAAACATGAGACCACACAATATTTCTATCATTGAGACTATGCAAGACGGACACAAAATTTCTATCATTGAGAATACGCCAAACAGATTAGCGAGCATAACAATGTTGAAATTCCTCACCTGTTTCAACCTAAGGCCCCCACTCTGCTTTGGCTTACAAACTGTACTCCATTTGACAAGGGATATTCTCTTATTGCCTTCGCTGGCACCCCAAAGAAAGCGTCAGTTAAGCTTATCTATGGTATCACAAATAGAAATCAGGGGTCTCCTTGCGAGTAATGAGGCAACATGGGGTCTCCTTATCGCCAATGTCTTCCATACATAACACAAAAAGATGAGGCAACATGGGGTCTCCTTGCCGAATACCCCTTTGCGTCTAAAAAGGCTTCAGTAATCTCCCAGTTCCATACCATTGCTGATTGAATCAAAGGCACACATGACATAATCAATTTAGTCCAAATATGCGGGAAACCAAATAGTATAAGAGCTTCCTCTAGAAAATCCCACTAAATTCTGTCATATGCCTTAACAATCTTTAATGCCATCGCACACTGTCAGAAGTTAAATTGATGTTTCCTGCTTAATCATCTTTCTTTGCGTCCAAGGAGCTCTTAAGGCTATTTCATTCCATATGTGGTTATGATCAGGTTCGGATCCTCTCCATTACTAAAAAACAGCGGAGGGATCACTACATTATCACAATCATTGATTCACTAATGGGTGATTATGATTTTTTTGAGTGCAAATTAGGAATGTGTGTAATTCATGAGGGTATGGTAAATGTTAGGTTTAGATAAATCACAATCACCTACTAGATAATAAATGATTGTAATCAAAAGTAGATATCTCTTTATTATATTTTTATAGTGGAGAGAATCCAAATTCAATTTACTCAATACTATTTGTGTTGAAAGAGCATATATTACAGCTTTGTTTTAGATGAAATCTCTTGGGATTTTCTTTAATAAAGGCAAGTTTAAATTTGGATTTTATTAAGGGGCTACTTGGTTCACTCAAAATTATAGGATTTGGGGTGGAAAAGAAAAAATAAAAAAAAACAAAAAGTGCCTCTTTTTGCATTATAGGATTCCACATATGTTGTTTGTTTAAAAAAGAATTTAAGAAATGGTTTTTATAAATGCAAACAATAATCCAATTTTAGGATTGTTGTCAAATCCCAAGTTTCCATAGGATTTGAGTAGAAAGCTTACACATTAATGCCACCTCAACTCTCTCTCTCTCTCTCTCTCTCTCTCTCTCTCTCTCTCTCTCTAGTTTTGCTTTCCTTTTTTTTTTTTTGGAGTTTGAACCAAGCATGAGATTATAAATTCTAAGGTTTGCTTTCCTATTATCATGTTGAACCAAACAAAAAATTGGTAATTCCAAGATACCAATCAAAAGTAATGAATTTGATTTCTTGATGAGGATTCCATTTCTTATAATTTTGGAAATGAATCTTATAGCCTAAACTGACTTATTGTTATTAAAGTTTGTGATACTTACGTGGTCACTGTCGTTATGAATTTAGAGGGAAAAAAAAAAGCATTCAAGATTTCATTACAATGGGCAAAAAAGATGGCTAAAATACTACACTTTTTTTTTGATGAAAATACTACACACAGTTTTAATTAGCGTCTTATTCATGTATTTTTTACCCCCGCTACTTATGTCTTTATTGGGATATTACGTTAAATTCCGATTAAAGAATTAACAGGGACAATGCCTTGATATACCCACCATCTTTTCCAACAAAAAGTAATAATGAAAATAAATAAAGTGGTCAAAATAGAACTTTTGAGCCCCTTCATGAATGTCAATTTGCTTTTTGCAGGAGTCTACCTTAGGATGACTACAAGTAGAAAACAATATGGGATAACAGAGCAAGCATTTGAGTCTTCACAAAATTATCTGAAATGAGAGAGAGAGAGAGAGAGAGAGAGAGAGAGAGAGAGAGAGAGAGAAGCAATAAAAATAAAATAGAAAAATTAGCAGCACATTTAGAAAGCATGAACAATCCTAAACTGATTGAGACATAACAACAGGCGGTCCCCTAACAATTACCTCTGAAGACAAATAACAGGAAAAAAAATTTGGGAATATCTGCAAATTCGCACTAACCAAATGCTCCAGAACAAATTGATACAAAATAATCAAACGAAAATAAATAAAAAAAATAAAAATAAATGCATAGCAGCAGACCACCATCCTTTACCATCACCCAAATGCATAGATCCTCAACATTTGCTCAGCCTGAAATCTATTGTCCTTCATGAACCTCCCCAAATCACTGCCAATGAGTTGATACCTACAATTACTTCCAATACAATACAATATATAGATTATTTTAATAAAAATCTTACAAATATTTCGTAGGTTTGATTCAGCTCCAAACCTTATCAGAATTTTGATATATATGTTTATGAATTTCCAGGATCTATTTCATGAGATGAAAAACCGGAAAAGTAGCCATGGAATGATTTAGTAAAAATGCTTCTATCTCGCATATTATTATTACTATTTTTTAAATTTTGTTGCTTCATAGAGAACATAGAATATAAATCTAGGTAACTTTTTTTTGAGGAATATAAATCTAGGAACTAGGAACCTAGTATCTCTTAAACTTATTCTGCAACAAAGAGATTAATTTCTGGTTATTAATTTCTGAAGCAACCAAAGAGTTTGGGAATACTAAACTGTGAAATAATCGTCCCTTCAAAATTATAGAGAATTGGTTTTCTCCAAACAATAACCTCTTTCTGAAATTTTGCCGAGAAAGCTATGCAACCAGATGAACAGAGATATGAACATCGATGCAACATATTAACCTGCTTAGTACTTTATCATTATATCACAACATATAAAACACATAAATAAATGTTATTATTTAATACACAATAACAAAAAAACATAGACAAACATATTTGGATAACAAGCCATATACAAACTCGAACACCATCGGTTGTGAATGACTAGAGAAAGTACAGGATAGTCCTTCAATGTTACACCTTTTCAATAACAAGTAAATAAAGACCATCACTTTATTTGCTCAAAACAATCTAAGTAATAATTGTCCAATAGCATGTTTGATGCTAGTGAATCCTCCATTGCTTAGTATGCTACTAAAAATGTAAGTACTATACTTACATTTAATCCCCCTTGCCCTTTTTATCCGCATCCTCTCTGCAATTTAAATGAATTGTTAGGCTCTCAAAATAATATGTTTGTATCCCTCTGTTTTACTAACTTAATGAGTTCACAATTGATGCAAAATAATTATGCTGTACGCCAATTATTTTTGAGAGTTAGTAAAGCTTTTCATATTTCATAAGAACAGAGGCATTCATGGTCATGAGTTCATGGGTATCCACTAACATGATCATAGGAACTGCTCATATACAGTACGAAACATAAGAGAATTATATGACATGGTTTGAACTTATGCAATATTGACCATTAAATACACCTATTATTTAAGAGAACTGATAAGATTATTATTAATAGAGAGAGGAGGACTAGAAATAGGGTTAAAACAAATTGGTTAGAAATAATTAAGAAAGATATAATAATAGCTAGATTAATGGATGAGATAAACCATCAATAGAACTGTGCAGGAGAATATGATTCAATATATCCAAGCCCAAAGTTCGGAATAGAGGCTTTGGTGGTGTCATTCTCGTAATATAGTTACTATCCCTGTTAATACTTGAAAACAGATGTCAACGAATGAAAGTAAAAAAAAATGGAGAGTGACCTACTTGTGAACCGCTGCGTTGAAAGAATTGGTTACAGAAAAGGGGTCAGGAACATAAGATGCTCTCGCAACAATTTCAGCTTCTTCTTCCCTCTTCTTCCAATATTGTTCATCGGTCTCTGCAGTGACAGACGATTTTGATGCCAAGACCAAGGTGAGGAAGGAGATGAGGAGCAACAAGGAGATGAATCTTGAGTACTTCATTTTTCTAAGCTTCTAGCTTGCTTTTCTCTTTTCACCTTCAAAGCTTCTAGCTTATAGACAAGAGAATGAGAAAAAAGCGGGAGAGAAATTTAGGGAGAGCCATAGAGAAATTTAAGCACAAATACATGAAAGAATGGAGGACTCGGTCTCTGGATATGAGTTAAATTAGGAAAAAAAGTAGTTGAGGAAGGGACAAAGTCAGCTGCCTCATGGTGGCATAAATTCTGAGAAGGATTCATCGCAGATAGACTCCCCTTTCAATTGGTGGGGATAGACCCCCGTGTACTATCATCTAATTGCGCAATAGACCCCAACTCTAGTTCAACTGGAGCAGATAGACCCCCTGAAGAGTCAAAAAAGTTCACTTAGGGGGGGTCTATCCACAATGTCCATCCCCTTGTGCTATCATCCAATAGCGCAGTAGACCCCAACTCTAGTTCAACTGGAGCAGATAGACCCCTGTAATAAGAGTCAAAAAAGTTCACTTAGGGGGGTCTATCCACAATTTGGCTATAATACATGGGGTCTACCACTAATTAGCCCTTCTGAAAAATATGGCCTTGAATCAGAAAATAAGCCTCCAGTAGTGGCTGTCGCATTTCAAATAAGTGATGATACATGCAGCTCATGGGACTAAATTCATTTGAAAACACTATTTCATACATAAAGCATCTTCATACAAACTGATACCAATGTGACGCATACCATCAAATTATGAAACTAAACTATATATAACTTTGCTCTCCCCATAACATGGTTTCATTTAATCCTCCGAAGAGGGAAATAGGTACATTTTTCTTAGTTACAGAGTGTTATATAAGTTAACAGTACATAATACTTGAAAAACAAATAATACTCTTTGCAATCCCAACAGGGGTTGATAGAAGCACAGATAAATCACAAATTTACACAATATCTGCCTTGAAACAGAATTGCAAATACTTTCCGTTACCAACTTCACCAAAAACATTCAGTGATATATAAACGTAATGGAGATGTAAGATTCTGTGAACAGAAATATCCCCCAGCCTCTGTAATTTTATAGTTATCCCTATTAGAGAAATGCAAGTAAACAAAAGGGGTGCTAATCAACCCATTTATTCAAATCTTCTGGCTGCTATTCATCAGTCAGCCTAAATTCTTGCAAAAAGAATCATTACTCGCATAATAGGAATTTCCACCCACTTTAGTCATCTCGCCAAAATGTTCTTTGCAACTCTTAATCACCGGCATATTACTCCAACGAATATTCTCATAAGTTGTTTAAATAATCCAATCTTCATGGAGATCTTCTTTCTCTAAATTTGATTCATGAACAATCTAACGAAAATGGAGAGAGGTCTCATGGAATATCGCCTTCTAGTCCCGAGATTGAAACATCTAATTCATGAACATATCTCAGAGGTTCTATTTAGCAACAGAAGTTGGAGTTAGCGCCTATATCCAGCTAGCCACAGCCAAAGAAACAAAACTAGAGGAGGTTTCAGATGCAGGCTTTCAAGGGCAGAATTCCATTTTACACGCAAACAATTCTTTGCTTCTGGTAGGAGCTTGCGTGCTATAACTTCGCCTACATGGAATTTGATTAACTCCGGATGGGGGCCATGAGCTCCCATCTTACCCCTAAAAATTCAGTACACCCACTTCCATGCAAACAAGGGAATGAGAAAAAGAAAAACATTGGATAAGTGGATAACTATCCTAATATTTGAAACGCGGCTTAAATCATACATCAACATGCAATTAAGCCAAACAAACAAAACTAGAGGATATCGGGATTTTGTTACCAATATTGTCTTCAAATCAACAGTTCTCCTCATCTTGGGTGTGCGTTGCACAAAAACCCATGAACTTTGAAAATTACAGAACTCTTCTAAACTTTGGGGGTTCCACAAAACCCCTTGAACTTTTGAAAAGATCTCCATGACCAATAGTTGCCTACTAAACACAACAGATGTAATTCCGTCTACTTCTTGTATCGGGCGACCTCGGCTTCATTGGGGAAGAAGCCCATGAGCCTCCCAGCCGAATTCTGGTACGCGTGCATGAACCCACCCATAACCCCAATCAGCCCCCCGGTCACCATCGAGGGGCCTCGGATGTTGGGCTTGATCCGTGCAAACAAAGCCTCGATTAGGGAATCAAACGAAGGGATGGATTCAAGAGATTGAAGAGACTGAGACCGGAGAGGTAGCCGACGGTGACGGAGACGGCGGTGATGGTGGAGAGGCGGAGGTAATCGAGGGTGTTGAAGTTGGCTACGGTTTCCGTGAAGGGAGGGTTTCGGTCGATCACTGGGTACTCCGGCTTCACTGACGCCGTGATGTCGGTGTTCATCTTCTTTTGGTCGGATTGGAAACCGAAACCTAACCCTAGCTCAGCCCTCTCGCTTCTGACTTGGGTGTTCGGGTTTGGGCTCTTTGATAAGTAGCGGCCCGTGCTGGGCCAATCTGATTGTCTGAACTGAAATTTTGGGTTTACTAATTTCACGGACTCCCCTGGATATATATTGTTTATCTCACGTAACTCTTCTGAACTGTAGAGCTTGTTTGGATTTGGTGATGGTGAAGGGAAGTTAAGAGAGACAAGGTGAGAGAATGGGAGGGAAGGGAAGGGAATTCTCTTTCCCTTGGTTACACTTCAATTTGGGAGGTAACAAATTTTAAGCTATTAGGGGGTGAACCAAGGAGAAATGGGGTGAATACTTCACCTCTTAAATGTTTCCCAAACAATATGAAGAGTTCCCCTAACTTCCCTTCACCCTCATTACCCTCAATCCAAACAAGCCCGTAGAGTGTCAACTCCATGAGTATCGCAGCTTTTCAAGGGACCAAAATTTTTATTGGGAGAAAATTAAATCTAAAATTAAATTTCTTTTTTATTTTTTTTAACCCAACGCGGAATCCAACTCAATCCGAGAGTGGACTTTGAATTTGTAGTTTTAACAGCTTATTAGATGCATAAATTTTGGTTCCTTCCCAATTAATTAATCCCCACAAGAATCTTTTTAGTTGCTCTAGACTCCATGAAATAGGGATCGAGGCCAGAGTGGGCTTTGAATTTGTAGGCTTGAAGAAAGTGCCGTGTTATTTCCCTGTACCCTTAAGCAAATCGAGGTCTATCATCCCATGGAGTCAATCGTAGATTTCTTTAGTTAATCCAACCAAAAACTCGTTTAAGGTTCTCATTTTCTTGGCGTCCAAGATTGACCATGGGTAAAACCACAGGGTAAATGAGGGTATAAGAGTAATAAAAAAATTCACTCTGAGGGTCTATTTGCCAAAATGAAACTATACCAGTAAATGGGGTCTCTGTGTAATTAACCTCTTTTTATCTTAGTCCCTTACATCTCCATATTTTGAAACTAGCGCCTCAAATAATGGAATTGTCATTAGGTCCCACAATTCAGAAGCTATTTTTAAATAGTCCCTCAAATCATATAAAATGCTACTACGTCCCCCAATTCTACGTAATTTTGAACTTAGTCCCTCCGATCAAGCATGAAAGTAGGAACTGGAGAGAAATTAGTCCCTCAAATCATCTAAAATCCTATAACGTCCCACAATTATCACAAGTTGTTTCAAAACGATTTCTTTAATTGTTAATTCTACTACTGATTTGAGAGACTTATTTCAAAATAGCTTAAGAATTAGGGGATTTTATAGCAATTTCTATGATTTGCGGGTCTAATTTCCAAATAGCTTAATAATTGGGGGACCTAATTGCAATAATTTCAATGATTTGATGGACTACATTCAATGCATGAAAGATTGAAGGGACTAGTATTAAAAAACATTTAGTTTTTCAAACACCTAGTCCAAGATTTTGTTTTTTTTTTGGGAATTTTTTTAAACTGTAATAATTACTTTTGAATCAAGCATGAATCAGTAAACCAGCTCCCTTGCTATCAATCGCCTTCTCCAAAAGAGTGATTAGTCAACTGTGCAGGTTGGTGAATGCAGCTCACTTACAAAATAGAGCAGTAGAATATTATAGATTCGAAGTCTCTCTCTCTCTCTCTCTCTCTCTCTCTCTCTCTCTCTCTCGCTCACTTTTAGGGGTCAAAATGCAAAAACCAGAAAGCAATTCTGTAGTCAACGACACTTTTACTTACAGTAAAACACTTCAATGTCGCTCATTTAGCTCAGCCTCCTCCCTTATAAATCTCTACATCAACATCGTAGTAACTGGAACAAAACAGAGCTCCTCCAATGGCTACTGCAACCTGTTCCCTTACTAAGAAATCTTCATGCACCATCCTTTCTTTCTTCCTTGTATTTCTCATCACATTCTCCTCCCCTTCTCTATCTGCTCCTGCCAAGATGAGCTATGCTGATCACTGCAGCTCATTTGTTCCCGAATCAACCCCTGTTGCCTCTGCATCCAACATCAACCTTAAGATCCACAACAGTTATTTCTCTGGCGGCAACAAGATCCTCGGTCTTGATCCTGATGCATCATCTTCTTCCAATATTCCTCCCTCCCCCAACTTCTTCTCTTTCTACTGCAAAGGCGCCTATCGAACCAAAACCGATGGCCTTTTCCACGTTACCTGCTCAATCTACATTGTCTCCGGGCACAGAAAACAGGTGAACTTTGAAAACCTTTTTGGTTTCTGGTCAAAAACTACGGGAAAAATCTGCATGGTTGGCTCTAGTTACAGCTATGATACCAGCCCGAAACTCTCAGCCGTCTTTAAACTCCATTATCCTGCAAACACAAACATTTCTTCTAGCGTTGTTAGTGGGATAATTGAGAGCTTAGATTCACCTGAAAACCCGAATCACTTTGATTCGATCTCCACATTAGGCTATGTTCCGATGAATTATAGCTATACCCAGATGCCCAGAGTTAGAGGTTCTTGCTCCAAAATGAAGGTTCCTATAGGATTGCTTGGGTTTGAACCCAGTGATGCCTGTAATTACCTTCCAAGTTTAATAAGAGGCCAATATCAGTTGAAATATGAGAGTGACTGCACTTCTGGGAATTGTGGTACTCCATTTTCGAATAAGAACGGTCTCGGTGTTTTGCCAACCTTCATGATTTTACACCAGATTTTCTGTTTTGAAAATGGCACTGTACATACGTTAATACGTTTATCTGATACAGCTTTCCCTGATTATCTGAACTTGATTCCTGGAAATTCTTTAGTTGCTGAAGGGTACTGGGATTGGGAAAAGAAGCTCCTTTGCTTAGTAGCCTGTCCAGTGCTAGAGCCAAAAGATTATCTAAAAGATTCATCGGTTGGCGAATGCACAATTGGCTTAACCTTCTGGTTTCATTCTGTCGTCACGATTGAGAATCCGAGCAACATTTTGGGGCAAATCTGGAGTATCAAAGACCAGAAAGCCCCTGGGTATTTCAAATCAGTTTCATTTCAGAGTATGGGTACCAATTTAGATGGTTTTCTTCCTGGTCTCAAGTATGCATACACTAAACTGGACTCTTTGAAGAGTTCCTGCAAACACAATCGAGTTAACAGTTTGGGAGATGAAACTTATCCGGATGGGAGTTCAATTATAGACTTGACTTTTGAGCTTTCTTTGAGAAATGTTGAAGGAAATGTGATGCTGGGTAATGCCGTGCCTCTCTCTTTTGGTGACAAATTCTTCGGTAGGTCACATTCAACAATGGCTTTTGAGAATTCTTTGGTGGAGAAAAGCATTAACGTTAGCCAAAACCTTTGGAATGTGAGTTATAGCATAAGCTATACATCCTTCAATTCAGCTATAGGTTTGAGCGAACCTAAACATTTCTCAGCAGAAGGAACCTATAACTCTGCAATGGGGACATTTTGCATGGTTGGCTGTCGGCTTCAAGATAATTCACCGAAAACTTCTATGGACTGTGAAATTGTCATTAGTATCCAGCTATCTCCTTTAAACCTGTACAACGGAGAAAACATCGAAAATTTCAGTCAAAATAGAAGACATGTAAATGGGACTATCAGGAGCACTAGAGAAAAAGCAGACCCTCTTTTTTTTGAGCCTTTAGAGGTCTCATCAAACAATGTGTATCAATCTGAAGCAATCAAGTCAATGAGGAGAATGGATATGGAAGTAATCATGGTGATGGTCTCTTGCACACTTGTATGTGTTTTCATTGTGTTTCAACTCTTCTACGTTAAGAAGCATCGAGATGTGATCCCATCGATTTCCATCACAATGCTTGTTATTATGATGCTTGGATATATGATCCCTCTAGTGTTGAACTTCGAGGCTGTATTTGTAAGGCATCAACATAAGACGAATGTTCTTCTATGGAGTGGGGGGTGGCTAGAAGTGACTGAGGTTATAGTGAGAGTCATGACCATGGTCGCTTTCTTACTGCATTTCCGTCTTCTTCAGTTGGCTTGGACTGCGAAATCTTCGGAAGATGGCAGAAAAGGCCTGTTGATTGCTGAGATCAAAACTTTGTTATTCTGCCTTCTGGTGTATTTTTCTGGTGCGATAGTTTCTTGGTCCATTCGTAAAAGAGCTAATTACCCTCGAGTGAAGCGCTTCGGCTATAATCCTAATCAAAATTGTTTGTTGATGGACTATCTACGTTCTTATGCCGGCTCAATAATTGATGGCTATCTGCTTCCTCAAATTATTCTCAACATAATCTCTGGCTCTAAAGATAAGGCTCTCAGCCCTCTATTTTATATGGGAATTACTCTGATTCGTGTAATTCCTCATCTTTATGTTCCATATAGAGCGCGAAACTTTGCCCAACATCTCAAGTCCTCATACATTTATGCTAACCCAGATGAAGGCTTTTACTCCCCCGCCGGGAATAAAGTAATTCCAGTGATAAGTATTCTCTTCACAGTCCTGATATTCTTACAGCAGAGATTTGGTGGAAAGTTTATTGTTCCACAGAGATTCAGAAGGCGTTGTGGATATGAGACGGTTCCTGTTATTAGCCTGGAGTCTTACGGGGACTATGGGCAGCTTCGCTAAGTTCATGAAAGTGATTTTTTTACTTCTTTAAATTGCTACTCTCTATGTGTTAATCTCTGTAAAATAAATTGAACGGAAATTGTTGTGTGTGCGGGGCTAAGCTTTGATAATGGTTTGTTTTTATTTATTTGTGTAATCGAGTAAAACTAAGAGGGCATATCGAAGGATAATGAAGATAACCTCTTTTTTTTTCTTTTTGTTTTTCTCTTTATTAGTTCAGTTGTCATGTTAGAAGAGACAATTAATATTTTTTTTTCATATGGTGTTACTTATATGTTAATGATTAAAATGAAAAGGTGCCTCCCCATAATCTGAATCTTTCTTCGCTCTTTATTCTCAGTGTTCTTGATGTTTGATCCACCGAGAGTTTGAGTGTCAGGACTAAAAGTACATTTTATACATCTACGCTTGATTGTTTGGAATTTTCCATGGCGAGCGCAGTGATATATTCATGGACATAGAGCGCTCCAGCTCCTGTTGATTGTTGAAGTCTTAGGTTCTGCCACCATCATAGATTTCATCTCCTTCAACTTAATTTTGTTATTATGCCGACTTTTACATAGACCTATGTATTTAGACCTCTGTTTTCATGTTACCGCTATTCAATATCTATGGCCTTACTCTTATTCAAAAATAAGCCTTAGAAAGAAACTCCCACCACCCAAAATCAGAAAAATCGAAAATATTGGGAATTTACACAAATCCTAGTCAGAGACAAAAAATCCCGAAATTTCTCATTTCTCTGGTTGAAACAAGCTTCTCAACCCTGGATACTCCTACTACTATAAAGAACACTTGAATCTGACCAAAACTCCATGTATCATCGAAATTGATGGAACTCCAGCTCTCGAAGGAAATGCAAGTCCTAACCAAGCATAAAAGAGGGCTAGTTTCTCACTTTCAGATTTTAGGTCTGAATACAGTGGAGAACTCTGCATGGTTGGCTCTGACTAGCTTGAACATAACAGGCTCATTTGCGCTGTATGTTCTGTTTGCAGAACAATAAGCCAAAGTTCCTCTTTTATAACTCAGCTGGTTTCAAGCTTAATTACCCGAGGAGCTCCAATAATTCAACCAGTCAATGGAACAGTTGAGAGCTTGGACCCTGCTGACAGCCAAATTTACCTTTTCCCTGTGATTTCGGTTCTAGCATATGCTCTGATGAATTGTAGTTATGCCATGATTTCACAAGTTAGAGATTCTTTCATATTCAGTAAAGGTTTTCGGATGGAGTGAAGAAGAAGCTCTGCCTTCTTTCATGTCCCCTACTTGATGTGCAAGATTCTGCTAACAATAGGTGATTATTCTATTGGGTTTATCTTCTTTTCCCTTTCTGTCTTCTCTCTCAGCAGGACATTAATGGGGAGTTTATAGAGAAAAAAATGCAAAAATGATCCTGGATATTTCCCTATGATTTCATTCCGAAGCTTAAAACTTATATCAAAATAGATGAGATTCAGGGGACGCATATCTCAGAACTCATGTTTGTATGGGCATACATCTAATTGTCATATCATATGATATTAACTTTCACATGCAAAAATTTTATAGAAATTAAAAGGAGTGATAAACTATAACTCTAAAACCTGGGAACAGTTTTCTGATAATCATGCAAACCTTAGGCAAACTTTCTATGACTTATCCTTCCTTTTCATCAGAAACCGCCTAATATATTTAATATTTGTATTATGAAAAGGTAAAAAGAAGAAGAAAGGCAGCCTCATCTGAGGTACTAATTTTATACCTGGCAAAATTATCTATCTATAT
>JBAKGM010000001.1:13956479-13968591 GCA_037177215.1 Asparagus racemosus | reverse complement strand
TATGAAGATTAAATAGTTGAGGGGGGTTTTGTGAGACAAGAGCCATAGTTGAGGGGGGTTTTCTAAAATTAACCCTTTTTTTTTCCTTTTTGTCCTTTATTATTATTATTATTATTATTATTATTATTATTTTGGTTGGTGGTTTTTTTTGGTAAGGCAAAGTATCAAGTGCCTTCAAATTTGACGTATGTAAAATAGAGTTCATTTACTTGGTAGATGTTATTATGAATATCATGCTCTCTATATAATATTTTTCTCTGAAGTTCACCGCATAAGAATGTTATGGGAGTAAATATGGAAACTTCTGCTTTCTTGTTTGTTTGTATGAAGGACAACGATTAGAGGGTGGGAACGGAGAAGACATGCCTGATCGAACTTCAAACATGCTAAGATCCTGTATAAAGATGAATTATATATGTGCAACTTTAGTCTTTCATCATTGGGTATGGATTAATTTTTCTTCTCCTTCTTCTTTCAGTGAAGTTTCCATTGTCGTAGAAAGAAGACAAACAAATCCCCTTGTATCTTAGTCCAGTCAGTGTTCGAATGAGGATAACTGAATGTGCTAAAGATTTATTTGAAATGTACCTTGCCATCTTATGCGATACATGGGATATTAATATGAAAAGAAGGTCTAGTTTCATCATATTAGACTAATACAGTGCTATTAAGCATTTACCACCAACTTTCTTCTTATTGAAAATATACTGTATTTAGAGTCAATCCTCAAATAATTACCACCTACCCAAGCTTTAAGAGGTGTATATGCCTGTGATATTTGAGATGTGGATTCAAGGAATAAGCTCCAAGACCTATACCTGAGGCATTCAACATCCTCTTGAGTTTAATAGTTCACCTTGCTTAGCTATGGGTCTAATCTAGCCTGCTGGTAGTTTGTTTTGAAGCTAATTACCGATCTTTTGACAATGATTCATTAGTACATACAAAGTCAGATACAGATTGCTTCTATGTAGCAATTCGGAAGACCTGTGAATAACATGCCCAAGAGAACCATATAAGTGATTTTTTGTAGTGTAAAGATGATACACGCACAAACTGATCCCATATACACTGCACGTGCATAGCGAAAAGAGAAGGTAAAAAAAAAAGAAGGAAAGAATGGACTGAAGTTGAAAGAATAAAAAGAAGACATTCATTTGGTGGACTAATTATCTGCTGCTCGGTTTTCTATTACTAATTTGTTGTTGGACCTTGACCAATGAAATTATTTTCTTTCTTATTCATAAGTAATTTGGTCATAATTTTTTATGTTAGCCTAGCTACTATGCTGATGTTGGTGATGAGGTTTTGCTTTCGTTTGACTTCTTCCTCCAGTCTATCCTTGCTTTTGGGAGTGGTTTTGCTTTCTAATCTTGTATTAATCTTCGATACTGAGGTAAAATATGGTTTGTTAAGGTTGATCACTTCCAAACATTTTCAATATAAACAAGAAAGTATTTCTTTTTTCTGAAAGAAAGAAATATGTCATCTGTTTCATTGAATGATGTCCCAAGGCTTGATGGACTTTCTCTATGTATTATGTTGGGCGTAGAGACACGCCCACACGCCGCGGAAGCGATATCACCTGAGAGAAGGTCCTGATTATATTCACGAAGGAAATAATCGTCGACGGGGATTAGCTCACGAAGGAGATAATCGCCGAAATGGGTGAAATCGACCAAGCGAAATCACGCACGGACCCTGAGATTAAGACCAAGGTTAATCTTGAGGTTGGATTTTGTAGAACCTACAAACTATAGCCACTGCACAATAAACAGCAAAAACACGAGATTTACGTGGTTCGACAAACTTGCCTACATCCACGGGAGGGGTGAGGGGAGATTCTACTATGAAGAAGAACACCGAGGACTTGTACAATCCACAAACTTGTCTAAAAGAAAAATAAAAGATTTGATTTTTACCTAAGAAAAATTGACCTCTCTCTTATAAAATTTCTCCAAGCTCTCTCTTTTTCTCTCTCTAGCCTTTTCTCCTTTTTCTTCACACCTTCACACATTAACAAATCCTAGGTTTAATTCCCTATTTAAAGGGAATTAAGTAAAGAATTTTCTTCATGTTTGCCGATGTGGGACTAATTAATTTTACCCACGTGGGTGGGCCCCCACCACGTTCACGGAATCTCTATTCTCCTTGGTATATAAAAAGTAGCAACAACAGGTGCAGTGTAATTATCACAAATATGAAGGGGAGAAATAATAGTTTTTTTTTCCTTAAAATGTTGTGCTAACATCGGGACTGTTTGAACTACACTTATATTATTCTAACAACTCATTAGATGCACAAACTTTAGTCCTTCGCCAATTAAACAATGTCCCTGAGAATCTTTATAGTTGCTATGGACTCCATAGAACAGTGGTTGGGTCGAGAGTGGACTCTGCATTTGTTCACTTGAAAGATAGCGACGTGATACTTACCTAACGAACTTAAAATAAAGGGACTACTTTCCAATAACCACCGATTTTTCGGGACTTACATCAAAACATCATTGCTAGCCATCTCCTTCTCCAAAGAATGATCAGTCAACTCTTTGCCAACAGAAGTAGTAATTGAGTGAAACAAACTAGTACATGTTCGTGAATGAAACTGAGCTGTAAGGGAATAGAAAACATACTCAAATGTCTTTGACATCTCTCTCCTGCGAGAGTCAACTAAAGCAATTCTACAGGCAACAATTAATACTTCTACTTGTAGTTGTATTTGTCGAGGGTTATAGTTTTATATCCTGATACACTTCAAACTCACTAATTTCTCACAGCTCGACTCCTCCCTTAAATCTCTATATCATGAACATAATAACTGGAACAAAACAGAGCTTCATCATGAAATCTTTATTCGCTATTCCTTCTTTCTTGCTTCTCCTCCTCGTCTCCTTCCCTTTCTCTTCCCAATCTGCTCCTGCCAAAATCAGCTATGCTGAACACTGCAGCTCATTTGTCCCGCGATCAACCCCTACTGCTTCTGCCCTCAGCACCAATATTGATATCTACAGGAGTTATTTCTCCGGTGGCAATAAAATCCTAAGAACATCTTTGTCTTCTTCAATTTCTCGCTCCAATAATTACTTCCATTTACACAGCAAAGGCGTCTACAAAACAAAAACTGACGGCGTTTTTCACCTCATGTGCTCAATCAGCATCGTTTCCAGCCACAGGCAGGTGAACTTTGAAAACCTTTTAGGTTTCTGGTCAAAATCTACAGGAAAAGTCTGCATGGTAGGCTCTGGTTCTGTTTCTGCTGCTTCTGGTAGCACTCTTAAGCTCTCAGGTGTTCTAAAACTCAACTATCGTTCTCATTCAAACATTTCTTCTAGTGTTGTTAGTGGGATAATTGAGAGCCTAGATTTACCCGAAAGCCCGAATTATTTTGATTCAATCTCGATATTAGGCTATGTTCCGAGGAATTATAGCTATACCCAGATGCCCAAAGTTAGAGATTCTTGCTCCAACGTGAAGGTTCCTATAGAACTGCTTGGATTTGAATCCTGTGCTGCCTGTAATTACCTTCAAAGTTTACTGCCAGGCCAGTATCGGTTGGAACATGGAAGAGATTGCTCTTCTGTGAACTGTGGTCCATTTTCTAATCAGAACACTCTCAATATTTTGCCAACCTTGAATTTGGACCAGATTTTCTGTTCTGGAAATGGCAAGGTACATACACTTGTAGGTTTCTCTAATTCAAGTGTCGATAATTATGCCAAGTTGATTCCTGGAAGTTCTGTAGTTGCTGAGGGGTACTGGGATTGGGAAAAGAAGCTCCTTTGTCTAGTAGCCTGCCCAGTTCTAGAATCAAAAGATTATCTTGAAGATACATCAGTTGGTGAATGCACAATTGGATTGACCTTGTGGTTTCCTTCTGTCATCACAATTGATAATCGGAGCAACATTTTGGGGCAAATCTGGAGTATGAAAGACAAGAATACTCCTGGGTATTTCAAATCAGTTTCATTTCAGAGTATGGGTACCAATTTGGGTAATGTTGTTCCTGGTCTCAAGTATGCTTACACTAAATTTGACCCTTTAAAGAGTTCTTGCGAACACAATTATAATAGTTTGGGAAGTGAAATATATCCTGATGGTAGTTCAATTGTAGACTTGAGATTTGATCTTTCTCTGAGAAGTGTCAAAGGAAATGTAATGTTGGGCAATGCCATTCCTCTTTCTTTTGGTGAGAAATTCTTTGGTACAGCACATCCTCAAATGGCTCTTGAGAAATCTTTGGTGGAGAAAAACTACAACGCTAACCAAAGCCTTTGGAATGTTAGTTATACCATAAGCTATACATCCTTCAATTCAACTGCAGGTTCAAGTGAATATAAATGTATCTCAGCTGAAGGAACTTATAATTCTGCGACGGGGACATTATGTATGGTTGGCTGTCGGCTTCAAGATAATTCACTGGGAGCTTCTACGGACTGTGAAATTGTCATTAGTATCCAGCTATCTCCTTTAAGCCTCAATGGAGAAGATGTCGAAAATTTTAGGAGGAGACATGTTAATGGGACTATTAGGAGCACAAGGGAAAAGTATGACCCGCTTTTCTTTGAGCCTTTAGAGATCTCATCAGACAATATGTATCAATCTGAAGCAATCAATTCAATGTGGAGACTGGATATGGAAATAATCATGGTTATGGTCTCTCTCACACTTGTATGTGTTTTCCTTGTGCTTCAACTATTCTATGTTAAGAGGCACCGAGATGTGATGTCGTCGATATCCATCACAATGCTTGTAATTTTAACACTTGGTTGTATGGTCCCTCTAGTATTGAACTTTGAGGCTGTATATGTAAGGTATCGAAGTGAGCAAAATGTTCTTCTATGGAGTGGGGGTTGGCTTGAAGTGACTGAGGTTTTAGTGAGAGTCATGACCATGGCCGCTTTCTTGCTGCATTTCCGTCTTCTTCAGTTAGCTTGGACTGCGAAATCTTCGGAAGAGGGCAAAAAAGGTCTGTTGATTGCTGAGATCAAAACTTTGTTATTCTGCCTTCTGGTGTATTTTTCTGGTGCAATAGTTTCTTGGTCCATTCATACAAGATCTAGTCACACTCAAGTGAAGAGCTTTGACTACATTCCTGAACAAAGTCGTTCATTGATGCAGTATATGCGTTCTTATGGTGGCTCAATAATTGATGGTTATCTGCTCCCTCAAATTATTCTTAACATAATCTCAGACTCCAAAGATAAGTCTCTCAATCCTCTCTTTTATATAGGAACAACTGTGATTCGTGTAATGCCTCATCTTTATGACCCTTATAGAGCTCAAAACTATGTTGCACATTTCAAGTCCTCCTACATTTATGCTAACCCAGATGAAGGCTTTTACTCCTCTACTGGAAATAAAGTAATTCCAGTAAGTCATGATATTCTTGCAGCAGAGATTTGGTGGTAGGTTTTTTATTCCACAGAGATTCATGAGCCCTGGGGGATATGAGACAGTTCCTCTGATTAGCCTGTAGAATCTTATGGTGATTATGGGTAGCTTTGTGAAGTTCATGAGGAAAGGTATTTTCAGTTACTTTATAATCGTATTCTCATATCATCCCTAAAGAATAAATTGGGAGAAATTGTTTTATGTGTTGGGCAGTTGGGTAAGCCTCGTATACTTATCTCAGGAAACACGAATCGATATGTAAAGAGGTGGACTGATATTTATGTAATTTTCTCAAAAAAAAAAAAAAATCAATGCACCAAATAATTTTAAAGAGGAAAAATTGAATGATGATGAAGGTAACCTCTTTTTTCTTATTATTATGATTATTCAGTTGCCATGTTAGAAGACTATTCATATTTTTTCAAATGTTTTCGCTTATACGATAATGGTCAAGAAGATAAAAATTCCTCTCCTGGCCTGAATCTGTTCGGGCTCATTCTGTCCCACATCAGCTAGCCAGCGGAGTCTTGGGTTTGTAAGGGAGTTGGGGTCTACTCCCTCTTAACAAACTAGCTTTTAGGAGTGAGTTCTCTGCCGTCAGTTACAAGTTCCTTCTCCCCTGCTTATTCGAGTACAAGTTCTATCAGGCACAATCATGCATACGCACGGGCATTGCTTTTCATATATTTCATGTCCTTCAACAGGTACTTTGTTTGTTTTGTTACTTTAAGGGAGTGTAAAATATTGAATTGCTTAGGAGTTCACTCTACTACGTTATTGGAAAAATCAAAGAACCGGATCTAGATAAGGTCGCCATGTACACGGAAGTTTGTATTTAGACCCTTGTTCCCACGTTAATACTTCTTGGTTGAGCTCATCAAGATGAATAAACTTACTTTTATTCAAATAAATAAACCTTAAAAAGAAATTCCACCCACCTACCAAGAATCAGCCAAATTGAAAATATCGTGACAATTTCCGGCAACTGGGGCTGCCATACGTATTTCATCGTTCAAATCCTAATCAGAGCCGTGAAATCCCAAAACTTCTCAATTCGGTCAAGAATACCAAACCAATGACGGCCTTCAAACGTCTACAACGGCATTTGAGATCTTCTATTTATGCATTTGAGACTTGGAATTTTCAACCTTGTCGTAGTCGGCGGAGAAATGGCATTTATTTCTCTTGCTATTAATTCTCCCATTTGTGGTCCTGTTATTAGTCCTATCTTCTACTGATCTTTTATCTTTTTTCGTGGACAAGTCCATTTCTTTCTCTTAATTTTCTCCCATTTGACTAGTACTCATCATGCTCCGATCTCTATATGAGACCGAAAGCAAGAATCTTCATCTCCATAACCAAACAATCATATGGACATCCAAAAAGACCAATGTCTACTTCTCTTCCCATTCATCATCCTGTTCTTCTTCCCTTCTCTGTCTTCCTCTTCTCCAATCAAAATCTCTTACGCTGATCACTGCAATTCTATAGTACCTCCCTCAACTCCCACAGGCAACTTATTAGTGGACTCCTCGAGCTCATTCCAATTCGACGGCTACTTCTCTGGCGGTAACAAGCTTCTCAGCTCTGGATACTTCTACTACAATACAGAACACATGTATATGACTAGAACTCCCGGTATCATCCAAATCGATGGGACTCTAGTTTTCGAAGGAAATACAAGCTCAAGCCAGGCACAAAAAAGGGCGAGTTTCTCGCTTTCGGGTTTCTGGTCTGAGTATACTGGCGAACTCTGCATGGTTGGCTCTGACTGGCTTGAACATAACAGGCTGGTTTGCACTATGGGTTCTGTTTGCAGAACGATAAGCCAAGGTACCTCCTTTGTGCACTCAGTTGTTTTTAGGCTTAATTACCCGAAGAACTCAAATATTTCTACTAGTCTTGTTAAAGGGACAGTTGAGAGCTTGGACCCTGATGATAGCCAAAATTACTTTGATATGATTTCGGTCCTAGCGTATGCTCAGATGAATTACAGTTATGCCATGATTTCAGAAGTTAGAGATTCTTGCAGTTCTTGGGGTGTTCCTGAAAACTCACTGGGAATAGATGGTAGTGATCCCTGTTCTTATCTCCCTAGCTTGTTGTTTGGGAGATTCATGTTAGATATAATTCCTGGGTTTTCTCTAAGATTTATGAATTTTAATCGGATTCAATGCTCAGAGAACGGGACGTTACATATGCATATATCATTCTTCAATAGCAGTGGTTACGAGCATAACAAGATGCAGATACCTGCTAAATCTTTGGTCGGTGAAGGATTTTGGGATGGAGAGAAGAAGAAGCTCTGCCTTCTGGCATGTCCAATACTTGATGTGCAAGATTCTGGTACAAATGGCTATGTTGGTGATTGTACTATCGGATTTAGCTTCTTTTTCCCTTCTGTCTTCTCTCTCAGGAATCACAGTGCGACATTGGGTAAGACATGGAGCAACAAAGGCAAGAATGCTCCTGGCTATTTCCCTATGATTTCATTCAGGAGTTTGGAGATAGGTATAGATCTTCTATCAGGTTGGAGATATGAGTATACTGAATTGGATACTGTGGCAGAATCTTTTTGCTTGAATGAAAAAGCTCTTAGTTTCGGCAATAAAAGATATCCAGAAGGAGATTCGATGAATGATATGAGATTTGGTATTACAGTGGTAGATGTCAAAGGAAATAAAATGTGGGGCTTTGCTTCTCCCTTAACTTTTGTTGAAACAAACGTATTCAGTATCTCTGATCGGTTTTCTGATACAGCTGAGGTAAGTCTCCCGACATCAGAAAACAGAAATCAGAGACTTTGGAATATAGGTTACAGAATACGATATTCCTACGATATGAAACAATGGAAAGAGATCTCTGCGGAAGGTATATACAATGCTGAGACAGGAAAGCTTTGCATGGTAGGTTGTCATTATGTGAGTAGTTTGTTAGACTGTAAAATTCTCGTCAATATCCAACTCGCGCCTATAAATCCAGAGGACGGAGAATATGTTACAGGGAAAATCACTAGCACGAGAAAGAAGTATGATCCACTTTACTTTGAACCTTTAAAGGTGTCATCGAATAAACTATACAACGAGCAAGAAACTGAATCAACAATGGATGTAGAAATCGCCATGGTTCTGATTTCTCTCCCGCTTTCATGTGTTTTCATCCTGTTGCAGATTTTCCATGTCAAAAAGAATCAAGAAATGCTGCAATCAATATCGATCATGACGCTTGCTATCCTGGCTGTGGGCTACATGATCCCTCTAGTATTGAAGGCTGTGTTTTCCATGAATCGTTATGAGGGAAGAATCTCACTAAGTGACATCACAGTGAGGATCATGACAATGCTAGCTTTCCTGTTGCAGTTCCGTCTTCTTCAATCAGCATGGACCAGCAAGGGACTCAGGATTGCAGAAAAGAAAGTCCTCAAGCTATGTCTTCCAATATATTTCACCGGGGCAATAATTGCTTGGTTTGTTCATTGGAGATCCTATGAGTCTCAGATGAAATTATCACTATGGGGTTTGATACTTGATGGTTTTTTGTTCCCTCAGATTATCTTCAACATGATCTCAAATTCCAGAGGCAAGGCTCTTCATCCTCTGTTTTACATTGGAATAACTGGTGTTCGAGCACTGCCACATTTGTATGATGCTTATAGAGATCGACAGTGTCTCCCCAGTTTCAGTTCATCAGAGATGTACGCTAGCCCAGATGGTGAGTTCTACTCTTTCGCTTGGGATGTCATCGTTCCTTTGCAAGGTTTCCTCTTTGCATTGCTCGTGTACCTGCAGCAGCGGTTTGGGGGTCGATGCCTTCTTCCCAAAAAGACCAGAACTGTTGGTGGTTATGAAATGGTTCATGTTGCAAGTGCTTAGCTAGACATTGATAAGCTTGTTTGAAAATGATAGCAGATTCAGGTTACTGTGAAGAACGTGGATAATTCCTTTGCACTGCAAAATGTAATATATAGGCATTCTTGTTGATGCGAAGGTGATGATGAATAGTGTTTGGGTGAACAGTACCCCCCGCATCTAACCTATGAAAACAGACGCCTAACAAATAAATAAATAACATGGCTTCATGCCTTGAGGAATCACTCCATAATTTCTCCAAACTCAAAACTTTTATTCATTTTAATTTTTCACTCTCAAAGAAAGCAATACATCATTATTTATAGGATAAAATCCTATCACATATTCAAGCTACTCAGAAAGATATAATTGCAAAGATGAAGAACAGATATGTTGTTGATGTCTTGGGACTCAGCAGCGGGATTAGAGGATAATCCCGAAGGCATGGGGCTTAGGGCCGACGCGGAAGGTGTAGGGGTCACCTCAGCTCCTTCGACAGCTGATCCTACTATACATGGTTGAGCCTCCTGCAAAACCGTAACACGTTAAAGCGCCGAAGTTGATTTCTCGTGTGATTCTTCCGACGGTCAAGTCAGTATAGAGCTTGAGTGGGGAATCAATAAACTGAATAAGTTCTAAGTGTGCAGAGATTGTGTTATTTAGCCAGAGATGGCTTTATTGGGCCAGAAAAGGCTTACCTTGGTTAGTAGGCGATGAGCAAATATATACCCAGCTGAAAGGGGTACATACGTAACATTGGTAGAGTCCATGCAGGCAGCTGAATCGGCAGATAGTCTACAGGTGTCGGCTGCAGATGAGATGAGTCACCTATAAGCTTGATGTGATGGCGATTGAGTAGCGATGGTGCTGACGGAGGGTGATGAGTCATGTAGACCCGCGGCATGAGAAATGATAATGATGGCCAACTGTTGATTAGGAGTTCGAGGACAACCTGCCTCTTGAGCCGGTCTTGTGAGTAGGATGACAAGGGACGCCTCTCGACTCGGCCTGGTGGTTTAAACTGACAAGTACCGCTTTTTTGTTAGACTCGCAAGTTGTCGACCCAACCTCACAAGGGAATAGGGTCGACTCCAATAGGTGAGTTCGAGTGAGAACTGATCTCTACTCGGCCCTTTTGGGAAGGATTGAGTGTCCATGCTATCCGAGTTGTCCTGGCTGGGGCGAGCTGATCTACTGATTAGTGTTAACATGCGACACGTGTCGAGTCTAGGGGGAGGATTAGTACTTAGGTTAATGTTGACATAACACTGGCTCCTTTTGCTCGAACTCGGGGAAGCCGAGTCTGAGTGAAATAGAACTGTAGCCGCTCGAGCCCCGAGGTGCATTTATAAGGAGCTGCTGAAGAGTCTCTTTTGATGTGACGTTGCTAATGTCAGAGAATATTTGCGCAGCTGCTGCCTCGATTCTCGAACGAGGATTGTGTGCTAATCAAGGCTAGGGGCGCTCTAGTTTTGGAATGGTCACTTCTATTCTGAGAATGATCTCGGCGTTGGTAAATAATCAAGTTGGATGCTGCGATCTCGCCACTTGTAGACCCTTCGACTTATAAGTACGGCAGTTCAGGGATGAGGAGAGTTATTGTTCCCACAAATTCTTGAACTTTCTTTTGCGGTGTTGCTATCTGATCCACTTCTTACTTTCTTCTCTGGCGATCTTCTAATCTAATAGCGTTTTCATCCTTGATGGCTTGGAAGGAGGCTCAGATCAACCACCTTTGAAAATTTCACTCGAATGTGCCGTCGTCGCTACTGGAGACCTTGTATGACAAATATGGCATCCCTAGGGCGTTTGCCCTATCGGCGCCGGCATGTACGCAGGCAGTGTTCGATCATGGCGATGACTTGGCTCCAGTGTATCTCAAACACCTGAAGTATGGATCGTGCCTACCGCTGCATCCCTTCCTCCGCTATGTCTTCGAAGCTCTAGGGGTGTCCCCGTCACAGATGAAGATGAACTCCATCACCACTCTGGTGGGGTTCGTTGTTATCTGCCATTGGCTGGGAGTCGAATCGACTCTGAGAATTCCCAGTCACCTCGTCTGTGTAAAGGTAAATCAGCAGGAGGGCCATTACTACCTCCAAATCATGAGGGGTAACAAGATCATCTTCAATGCTCCCTAGTCCAACAAGGATTGGAAGAAGTGTTTTGTGTGGGTTCTCTGGAGACGACTCGATCTTGGCTTGCTGCAACTAGCCCGAAATCAAGAAAGATGTGCTGAGGCCGGCACTACTATAGAGTGACGAGAAGCGTACACTCGACATGATCAGGGCGTATACCAGCTCCCGTCGAAGTGAGAACCTCTTTGACAACTCGATCCTGTGAGTTGTCGACATCATCTTCTATTGGCCATGCAAATGCTGGGCTCAGAGGAGACCGAGATGGTGCATGCGGATCCGCCCCCTCGAACTTGAGGGGGGCCCTTAGTGAGGCTGAAGAAGCGCCTCTGCTCTGACTTGGCCCCTAAGGAGACCGAGAGGGTGCAGGCTAATGTAGTCAAGATAGCAGCTCGACTGGCCGAGTTGAGTTCTGCTATAGTCCAGGTTGAGAAGTCTGAAAGAAGAAAAGGTGGCTAAAGAAGATGGGCAGCGGAGGCCCTTCTGAGAGTGTTGGGGCTCCTAAAGACAGGGCTGAAGCTGCTAGGGAGATGGGTGCATCCTCTGCTGTTCATAGGGATGTAGTAAGCCAACCCATGGCAGAGATCCCGCTCTCTCAAACAGTGGGAGGTGATGCTGCTACCTTCCCTACCCAAGAAGCTTCCGTGGATATGCCACCAGACTGTGAAATATTGATATTCTCAAATCATAGTTTTGATGATAACAATATGTGTGTATTGTGTATTCTAACTTGTTGATG
>JBAKGM010000001.1:13925762-13947405 GCA_037177215.1 Asparagus racemosus | reverse complement strand
AACCGCCTCCCCCAAGCTAGAGGAAGGAGCCACCTCAGCAACTGCCTCTCCCGTTGTTGTCGGCTCGACACTTGGGCCACCGGCCAGCTCGGAGACTTGTGCCGCAGAGGGACCTTCATCGAAGAACGGGACCTCTAGAGAGGGAAGGTCGTGGTCGACCTCGTCCCCACTAAGGGGGACGTCATCCATGACGGGCATCCCCGCTAGCGAACCTGGTGCAGGGGCCATCTCCTCGGCCGACAACTCGGCTGGAACCGGGGCGTCAGCCCCAACAGCTGTCGCTCCCGCAGCGTCCTCCGGAACAGCCGCCTTCTTCTTCCTCTTCTTCTTCTCAGGACCCGCAGAGGATCCCGACCCGGCCGCCATCATCGCGGCGACCATCCCGGTGTTTCTTCTTACGAACTTGACCTCCTCAGCCATCAGGGCCTTCCTCGCCCTCTTGAGAGGCGGTCTAGGTGCAGCTCCCGCTACCAACCCCGAAGCTTCCGTAGCCTTGGGCGGCCTGGGAGCAGCCTGCGCCAAACTGGCTTCCCTTTCCCGATCGGCGTCTGACGCCTGGATATGAGATAAGCCGGCCACCCTCAACGAGGCGTTGTCGAACAGGTTGCTGATATCCCTGGAGCCAACATAAGAGCGGATCTTATCAAGATCCTGGCGCTCTCTGTCGGAAAGGGGGAGCGGCTTCTAAGCATCCTTCTTAATCTCTAGCCATGAAGGACAGGAGAGGATGGGATCTGCCCGAAGACCCACATGAACTTCTCTTTCCAGCGTTTGTTAGACTCTGGAAAGTGCACCAGTTTCTCGCCTAAATTCATGAAGAAGAAATGGGCATCTTTCTTGCTGGTCTTCACGCTGACCAGATGGCTGAACAATTGAAGGGAGGGCTCAACTCCTACTCGGTGACATATCACCAGGAACGCCATCATTATGGTGATGGCGTTGGGGGCGAGCTGCGTTGGGGAGACCCCCAATCGCTCACAAATCCTCCGCACCAGACTCAGAAGAGGCAAGCGTAGCCCATACTCCAGGTGGGCTAGATAGAGAGGAGCCTGATCGACTCCATGCTCAAAGACGGCGGAACCCTCCCCCGGCAGCGAGAGGGTGAAGGCCGCCGGAATATCGAATCTCCCGGGGAGAGCCTCCAGATCTTCGCTCGTCACCCTTGAATGGAAAGAGGCCAAGAGGCTAAGCCTGTCGACGGGAACAGAAGAAGAAGCAGCCATTAGGAAAGAGTTTCTTCGGGAAAAAGAGCTTAGAGAACGAGGGACGGATTTCAAATGCAGTGAAGGTTTTGTAAACGAAGCTCGGAGAAACCCAAGAGGATACTTATAAGGCCAACGACGGACACGTGGCGAGCAAAAAGTAATCCCACTGCCGTCGAGATTAGCGGTTCAGATTAAAAGCAGGGATCCAAATCGTCCCTCGAAAGACGAACCGCCGCCTCTCTCAAACCCTAACACCCCAAAGCGTAAGAATCGATGTGATAATGACGGTTGAAGTATGATGATGCCATCCACGATGACCCATTGCAATCACACTCCGTGCCCTATCTTTTCAAATCTGAAAGGGTCGGTCGACCGTGTTGGCCAGCCGCTAAACGCCAAACCGAGACAACAACTCGGTTCATGCGCAAGCGAGGCCCAGCCGACATAGCACCCACCTAAGGCCGCGCCACCAGGATAAGCACACGAAAGTACGAGTAAAGCGAGCAAAAGCAAAAAGCAGAGCTCAAGAAAGAGGATGAGAGATACACAACGAGAACAATTTTCTTTTATTACTTGAAAAAAGAAGCATGTACAAAAGAATGCCCACAAAAATATATATATACACGCAACAAACCCCAAGACAAACTCCTAAACATCCATGCCGACCGAACTACTGGGCGACCGACTCGAAGCCGTCTCTTGCTCCTCTACGCCCGTGCCCTTCTGGACATCATATCCGCCCCCTGACCTCTCTATGTCGGTGAGAACATCTATGAGATCGGCAATGACAGGCAGATACTGGGATCGACTCCGTGACCCACGCTGCTCCGCAGGCAGCTATGCCAACACATAGTCGCTGTCGGCTTTGCAAGCTAACGTGACCTCGGTCTTCCCCATGACGGCCTGGTAGAACTCCTGGACAATACCGGGTCAGCCCCTCTCCAAGACGACCGCCTCATAGACAGATGACTTCAGATAGGACACCTCGTTCTCCGCCAAGCTCAAAGTCTTCTCGAGTTCGACGCACCTCTCGCGAAGCCTCTCGTTGGCCATCTGCTCCTCCTCCATATGGGACTTGGCTCGATCAGCGACCTGTTTCTCGATGGCGGCCTGCGTCAAAGCCAAGTCGCGCTCCCGCAAGGCCTCCGCAGTCGAGCCAGAAGATCAGACCCCCTCATCGACCTGGCGAAGCTTCCGCCTAAGATGCTGAATCTCGGCCGACTTCGTTTCGTCGGAGGCCTTGAGGTCGGCGATCAGGTGTTCTTTCACCTCCATTTCCCTGTGCCAGTCGTCGAGTTTGGCTTGTTTCGCTGAAAGCTCGGCCACAACCCGATCGAACCTGGTGTTCTCAGCCTGATCCTTCCCTGCGCTGCCCTTTTTGAGCACTTCATAAGTGTGGTGGCCCTGAGCCAGTCGGCGGAATAGCTCTTTTTCCACAAGGCATCCCCGGGTAAAATAGCTGCGGAGGATCACATGCAAGCCTACATCAGGGACCGCCCTCAGAAGGTCCTCATCATGGGCAAGACTGAATTGTTCCACGGCCCTCACCTAGTCGAATCGAGACTCAAACACCAACGATCGAACGTCTAAACCCTTGGCAGCGACGAAGCGGTGTGCATGATCCGGCTCCTCATCACGGTTGCCACTAGGAGGAAGTCTCCCAATCATCACATCCTTCACCCTAGCCCATGCCTCCACTTCTGACTCAGCCAGGTAGAAGGAAGAAGGCCATCCTGCTGGGTCGGGAACCCGCTCTCTCCCCCCGACCGGCTCCTTGCCAGGGCGATAAGACTTCCCACTATCGCGAACGTTGGTCTCCATTTCAGCCCGGGTCTCGGACCGTCCGGGAGCCGGCTCAGGGACACCCCTCCCCTCCTCCTCGGACGGCTCGGGAGGGAGTTCGTCATCGGTGTCGTCCGACTCCACCTCCATCGGGGCTTCAACCCTCACACCGCGCTATCGGGCTCCTCTTGGGCCGCTCGAGGTCTTCTTCTCTCTCCTCCTGAAGAAGCCCCGCACAACACCAGCTGTCACGCCCCCTGCCGCCGCAACGGATTGCGGGGCAGACGAAGTTCCCCCCAAGGTCATCTCCTCCCGAGGCCTTTTAGCCGGCCTCTCCAACGGCCTCGCCTCAGACTCTCCAGACGACTCATCAGCAGGGGCCTCTTCGGCGATAGACGCCAAACCAATCGCTCCACCGAACGTCAGGTTGGTAGCCCGTGACTCGTCTCGGTCAGTGGGAGGCACGGATGCTATTCTGTGCATCCTTAAGATCAACTTGTCAAGAAGGGCCGCCATCACGCGCGGCTCGGAGTAAGAAGTAACCAGCTCCAGCTCACCCCGCTCCTGGGTCGACAAAGGCTTGGGATCTAGGGCCTCCTTCCTGATCTCTGGCCAGCTCAAGCAGCCAAGGTCCGAGTCGCCCCCCTCTACCCAGACAAACCTCTCCTTCCATCCCTTGTACGATGTGGGAATATCGAGAACTATCTTGAAGTCACCCGTCGTCTGGAGATGGAAGTGAGCGGCTTTGTGAACGGAGATGCTCACCAAGCGGCTTAGCACATTTATGGAAGGGGTGATTCCCAACCACGAGCAGATAACAACGAAGCCCACCAGCATAGCGATGGAATTAGCCGTCATCTGCATCAGGGATACCCCCAAAGCCTCGAACACCTTCTGGAGGAAAGGATGTAAGGGCAACCTCAACCCGCACTCCAAATGTTTCAAGTACAGAGGGGATTTCCCCTCACCGTGGTGATATACCGCCACTGATCTCGCTGGCGCAGTCAATCTAAATGCCCTTGGGATGTTAAACCTCGAATGCAACGCCTGCATCTGCTTTGCGGTTACCTTTGAGCGAAAGTCTTCAAGCTGGGTCAAATGCTCGGAGTCCATGGAAGAAGAACGGTAGATCGTCGGAAAATCACCAGAAAATCTGAAGTTTTGGAGATGAGCTAAGTAAAAGCGTACCCCTTTCGTCTTCATTCAAGTAGAGGACTTTATGAGGGCTAGTCAGTCCTTCGATCTCCTCCACCTGTCCCACACCCAACGGTGAGGATTGTACTGCTCGAAACGCGAGGTGCTGGGCGCAGGAAACGAAGCGTCAGTTACTTAAGGACAGCTACTTACGTCAGCCACGCCCCTCCTAAAGAACCTTCGAGACCCGCTCGACAAAGGCAGACTGTGCCGGCCAAACCGCCTCAGGATCGACTCAACACTCCTGCAGGCGTCCAGCGCCTAGTTTCGCCCGCAGAGTCGTCACCCCTCTGAGGCCGATTCGTCATCATCCCTGACGACCGATACGCACGCCGCCCAGTCCCAAGACTCGATACACAAGCCAACCCCTCTGAGCCGTACTACCCAAAAAATGACTCGTGGGACCCCCACACCCTGAGAGCTTAGAGTGCCTGAGCCGAGCTCTAGCTCGGCACCAGGGACACGCTTGGGGTCGGCGCCCGACACCATGGTCAAGAGCCTTACCCAGCGAAGGTAGCCGGTCAGCGTCCGTAACCCTATCATACTAAATTTGACTGACACCCGATCGCAAGACCAGTCCTTAGCGCCACTCAGGCATAAAGTACGTAAAAGTTAAAAAAGGGATAAATCGAAAGGCATCGCAGACGACAATATAAAGCCAAACGACAATTTTATTCAATAAATAATGTCACATTACAGAATCTGAACCAGGCAGCAATAAAATTCTGAGCACATTACATCCTACACCCGTATACAGTCCACAACAAGGACTCTGTAGATGATCGAAGGATCATCTAGCTTCAGCTCAGCGACTCAAAACAACTCCAAGCTGAAATACCTTAAGCAAACCCGAAGAAGATGGAGATATTATTATGATAAACCAACGATCTTCAACAAGAGCATTGGTTCACCATGATAACATCCCCACTTCCCTCGGGTTTGTCGAGTGGGATATCGCCCCCTCAACGCGGCACACCTGTGAGCCTCTTATCGCACATTCAGCAACGTAACCATTGAAACTCTGGGTAAGGCCCAATCTTTTTCGATCTCCGCCTTTATATAGGAGGCAACGAGGGGGATGTCCCTTCGCCTTATCCCGTCCCTCTTGAAATCAACGGTGGTAATTACTTTTCTTGGGAAGTAAAGCGTTGAACACTTGAACTGAAGTGCCGAACACGAGAAGCGAGGCGGTGGATGTGGAAAACGAAATACTGGAGACTTAAATGCTGATCCGCGGTCGACAGCAGTGACATATCAGAAAGGCCTCAATGACTTTTCTCCCAAACATGCTCGTCTGGCCCAGGACCTAGAATTCTGTTTTCACTCGGACCCGTCACGAAGCTGACTCCAAGTGAAAGGGGCCAACTGTTATGGTCCTGGAACCTCACTGATGATGACCCTCTTGACTAAGGGAGCAAAACCCCTCTCGTAAACAACTGAAGTGTGCCTTGGGCACACTGAGGAGAGCTCTGCCCGGTTACTCGGGCATCGACCTCGGCTGTCTCTCCCCTGGGATGCTCAGCGTGGCCCAAGTAAAGGAGCCACTATGCTGACTGAACCCCTCGTGGATGACACGAAAGGTGGTATTAGTCGGCCCCCTCTCGTGGACGACACGAAGGGCGGTACTAGTCGGCCTCCTCTCATGGACGACACGAAGGGCGGTACTAGTCGGCCCCCTCTCGTGGACAACACGAAAGGCGGTACTAGTCAGTCTCCTCCACGACCGAAGCCGACAGCCACATTAGCAAAGCACCCTCACGAGCGGCATGAGGGGCACCGCCAGGTCGACCCATCTCTCCCTCCACGTAAGACAGCCGCGTTGGGTTCAAGTCACGACAACACGTCGGCGTCGCATTAATGAGGAAATTAATGTGCAGATTCTCTCTACTCACACGATATTTAAGGCATCTTAGACCATTAAGGCAAGCCACGCTACAGGTCCCATCCTCATTAACACCGTCGTAACAGTACAAACTCCCAAGCCACTCCCTGGTTGACACTTGGCAGCGCTGTTCAGCACAGCAGGGCACAGCAGCCTTCGCACGTCCCAGTCACATCACCAAAACAGCCTACGTGGATATAGGGCTAACGCACCATCCTTGACATCCAAAATGATGGAAATGCCCCTCGACCCACGTATAAAAGCGGAAACCGAATAGTGAACAAGGTAAGCTACCCACTCTGCCCAAAACCCTAGCTTTCACTTCGAGCATCTTTATCTCTTTCTCCTACTAACTTGATCGTTGGAGTGACCACCGGAGATCCCAACTCTGACCCTTTCCACAGGTCTTCCTCGGCGCTAGGAGAAACTGTCGGACATCGTATTAGGAGGAGAAACGAGTCCCACATTGTGAAACTCTGATCCAACTATGATTAGTGACTGTTTGATCCGAGCGTAAGTTTGAGCATCAACAGATAGCATAACTTTCTGTCAAAAAGTTTCATGTAGGAAATTATTCTTGCTTCCAAAACTAGACTTTTATAGGAATAATTTAAATTTTGTTTCACTAATTTTGCATTTCATTTGGCTCCTCAATCATGAACTTGAATTAGCTAGTATGATCTACACTTACAGTTTTGTACATGTCATGCATGTTCTGAGTATAACTTGAGCTATATGCATTTTTTTTGCAAATCATATATTATTCCAAAAACTAGACACGTGTAATAGTCATAAAACACTAGTTTTATATATTTCAAACATGTTTTGGACTCTCAAATAATCTAGTGTATTTTCCAATGCGAGTTGTACTCTAGTCTGTGCATGTCATGTATCTGTGCATATAACCTTGTTTCCCGTTACCTACTTGAAGCTAAACCCAATGTTTTAGGAAGTACATTCATATACAAGTAAAGTGACCCTATATTTATATAAGTTGTGCCTTATTTAGCTAACCATTTGGTCATCACAAATCATGACACAAACTATTGACTTTGATGTCCATTCGTGATCATATATTGCATATAGTGTGATTTGCATCTTTGTTAAGCATGAATATAACCTGGTCGTGTAGACCCGTACATAGATGTACATGTATGTGTATAAAGGAGTAAGACCTTTGGAATCATTTGTTGACACCGAGGAACACGTCATGAACGGTAGGTAACCATTCCCTTGTTTTCTCATACTATTTTATCTTTTTTTATGCAACTTCGTTTATTAGATTCCTAATCTTCAATTATGTGAATATCTATATTTGAGATGTTATCGATTGATAATCTAATGCAACTTCATTCATTGGATTCCTAATCTTTAGTTGTGTGAGTATCCATATTCGAGGTGTAATCGATTAATACTCTATGTATATTAACCTATGTCATTGGACACACTTCCTTTTGCATAATATTTACTTATTTCTAGTATCACTTGATGAGATCACCTTAAAATTGATGTTCATATAAGTATTATCAGTATGATTTTCTTTTATGCTCCATTTCAATTGACCAATGCCCTACTTGTTGGTAATATTTCTTACTCACTCTCAATTTCTTGAAGATCGGTTGTTTCTTTCCTTGTGAATATTATGTGTACGTAACCTTTCTCTATTTACTCTTACTTCTTTGAGATCTCGATTGTTTCTTTTATTGTGAATGATATGAGTCTGTAACCTTTCATTGTTCCCTCTCAGTTCTTTGAGAGCTTGATTGATTACTTTCTTGAAATTCCTTCAAGTTGATATTCGATGCTCAGCTGTATATCTTATTACTTTCATAATATTTCTATTAGAATCACTTCATGCGTAGACTATTTATTGATTGCTTAACTATTGCTATGTCGTTGTTTGCTCATTTTGGTATTATATCATTGATATTCTCTTAATGATTATATTGTCACGATTCGACTTGCTTTGATGATTCCATTATTGAGAATGATAGTATTCTTTCATTTGTTGGTTGTTGATATGTTATATTCATGGATCATGCCCTGTGTGAAGTAAACTTCACTGGTGGGTGGTAATGAAAGTGGGTCCCGGTGGGGACATGCCCTTTATGAGGACACTCACCTGTGGGTGTATAATGATATGCATGGTTTATTGATATATCCCATGATTGGAAAAGTTTAGAATTGTAAATATTAAAGCTTGGTTATTCATATTGACATCTGTTATTTCACTTCGATCAATGATCATGATGTGAGTATTGATAGCTTATCACTTAGATCTATGCCACTTATGCTGTACCCGAGATTTTTATGGTTGCCTATTAGGCCTTAGGCTCACCCCAATTGTTTCTGCATCCATTCGCATATCATATAAGTGATAAAGGCAAGGGGATCACAAACCCGGATAAAGAAGATTAGCTCTTGTGGCAAATCGTAGAAGGAGTTATTTTGTATTTACTTTTGTAGTGCTTTTGAGTTGTCAAACATATACAAATGTGTATTTGTAGTTTATTATCAAACTTTGTATTGTATTGTTGTTCCCTTTAGCTTTTTGCTATTCTGGCATCTGTGGGCTCTGCTGTCAACCTTGCGATTTTGGGTGTTGTATATATAATTCTGCCGCTTTAATTCTGCTCTTCAAAATTATTATATATTATAGGAGTGTATATTAAAATTTAGCAGGTCGACTCTCCTTATTATGGTCGGGTCATGCCTAATTTCTATATAACTCCGGATGTTACGGAGTGGTATCAGAGCGCAGGTTGACACCTTAAGAGTTCTACAGAGAATACCAACGGAACATTAGATTAGATAGAGTCGATATAGAACACTAGTAGTTGTGGGATGAGGATCTTGAGGAGGAGGATCCTTAAGAGGAGAATCCAGAAGAGGAAGATCTCGAGGAGGGGGATCCTGAAGAGAAGGATCCTGAGGAGTAGGACCCAGAGGAGGAGCCATATGTTTCGGGTCTTTAAAATTGCAATTAGCTTAGATCACAATTTGAAGACTTCCAACAAAACAAAGGAAAAATTTATATTTTCTGTGGTTCTTTCTTTGTGCTGATGGAACGTGGATCTTGTATTCTATTGATGCACCAACTAAGGCGATGAGTCTTTTGTTGTAGGTGAGAGCTTAGTGGCTTAGAAGATGACTCAGTCTTCTCTTAGAACTTCTGTTCAATTAGATCGCAAGTACGATAGCAATAATCTTTTTATGCATGTGTGTTGATCTTTTTATGATCTGATTCGATGCTAAAATGAGTCATCTCCCCTCCTTTCTTAAGCTAAAAGAGAGAGTTAATGGCCTTTAATTGCAGATTAAGTGGCCACCAAAATAGGATATAGTGGGAGGGTGGTTATTCCCTTGAAAGTAGCCCTCAAAAAGCTATTTGGTGGGGTTTGCTAATTTGGCAAAGTTTACTAAAGACGTTTGGCAGAGGCTCACTGATTTAGTGAAGTTCGCTTAAGACGATTGGGTGAGGCTCTCTTAGACATGGGTGAGCCTCCTTCAGAACTGTGGATGACGTGGCCCACTAGGGTTGTTATGAGCGAAGATCATTAGTTGACAAGCCTCGTCTTATGAGTTCGAATTTAGCACAAAATTCAACTTATGATTTGGCTGACTAATGACTCCTTTTAACTCAGCCTGGTGCGTGAATTGGGAGTCATCCCACTCTTGACTTGGTCGGGTCGAGTCGAGATGGGCTGCGTGGCGAGATTCGCTACAATTGTTTGAGAGTCGACCTTCGCTTGACTTGGTCAAGTCAATTCGAGATGGGCTACGTGGTGAGGTTCACATGTTTTGTTAAGCGACCTTCACTCCAGCTTGTTGTGGGCTCGGTTTAAGGCCCATTCGAAGTGTTTAGCCCATGGGCATTCACTTCTTGAATCCATGCTAAACATTAGCCTAGGTAGAAATATATTTTAACCATCCACAAGACCCCCTAAAGTTTTTAAGATCCTGCATTTTTATTTGTAGTTAGGATTGATATAGTTTGAGTAATATCTAGAGGTGTACTGTTGAACGTAGCTTGAGTTGTCTTGATTGGGTTTGAAAATCATCTTTAGTCTACTTGGCAGCCAGAAGTGTACTATTGAACATGGCTTCCTTTGTTGTAGACTCACTTTGAATGCTCAATCATGCTTGTACTTGTCTAACTCTGTGTTTGGAATGAAGTTCACCTTCTTTATTGTTGAGGCAAAGTTGAGAAATCAGTGAAGATTGTCTGGCTCTGTGTATCGGTGAAGTTCGCTTAACTGTGGACTGTGTGGGTGAAGTTCGTCGATTAGTGATGTTCGCTAGCTAGCGAGACTCAATTTACTTAGAACTGTGTTGGTGAAGTTCATCGATTGGCGACGTTTGCTAGCTAGCAATGGTTGTTGAGATTTACCTCTGGATTTGTGCCATGATCTGTGGTTGAGATCTCTTGATTGAAGATTCACAAGATCTGCTATTGATTTGACCGAGTTTTAGGCTAAGATTTAGCCTCTTTGTCCAGTCTAATCAAATCTCAAAAGATATGATTTTTTTCAAAAGTTTAGATTCAAAAAAGGGTATATATAGTAGCCTTCCCCTTCCATCTTCATGACCTTCATCTCTATCTTCTTCTTCATCTTCTTCTCTATGTCTAAGTCTCCATCGCTTAGTTTGGATATGCTCCTTGATAGAGGAGCTAAAAAAAACAACTCCAATAGGAGTGAGGGGCAACCAAGCGGATGAACTTTGCATACTTTGCTGACTAGCGAATCTGTTGTCGACCGAGAAGGCGAAGCTCGAGTAGATTGTCGAGAATCAGTCAATCGCCTGTGGCGAGTTGAACCGTAGTAGAGATGTGTGAAGCTTCGAATGCCATGCTCTGCATAACACCATTCAACAACTGAGATGGCAGTTGGAGAAGGATACTTGGAGCTCCATGAGCGAGGACTCTGACAATAACTAGGTTTCACAAACAGGAACCTGCAACGCAATTAGACGTTGTGTAGCTTACTCAAGCTCGACGTGAAATTTTGGTTGTAGGAAGTGCTTCATCCTCTTGACATGTTTGAGTCCTGTGCAAGAGGGGCACTTCTTATTTAACAGCTTCTTGTCATCTCCTTGCATAGGGCCTAGGGAAGAGTAAGTAGGGGCTATTTTTTCTACAGTGGGAAAATTTTCATTTTCCCAGTCTTGTGAGTTCGAAGGATGAAGGGCTGTAGCTTGGTGCAGCTCATGTATGATCTCCAGCTTTCACAATACCCATATCTTAGTAATATAGCGTTGTAGCAAATAGCAACAATTACCCATCATCCTTGTAATTGGATAGTCTCCATGTCGCCTTTATATAGTAGAGTCTTTGATCAATAAAATGAACTTTCTTTTCCTAAAATTATCCATCTTTGTGTGCTTGACCTGTACGTACTTTACTTCTATAGCGAACTTGAACTCTGCATGGAGTTGTGGTGTTGGAAGCGAACCTCAGGCGTCCTTGTGTTGGCGAGGGTTGCTTTGAAGTTCACCAAATGAGGTCTGAAACAAATTGAGTTGGAATATTTTCAATTTGGAGACTTAGTGAAATTTGCCAAGTCATTTTGGTGAGGTTCGCTATATATGGTCACAAACAAATTGAGTTAGAGTTTTCTCAATTTGGAGACTTAGTGAAATTCACTATGTCGTTTCAACGAGGTTCGCCTTTGTGCCCCGCTAAATGGGGCAAAGTTTACTTACTTGAGAAACAGTTGACTGGGCGAAGTTCAATAAGTCGGCTAGGTGAGGCTCAGCCTAAGAATTCAAAATTTGAATACTCAATTTGTGTACTTGAAATTGTGGCGAGGTTCATTTAGAATGAGATTCCTAGCAAGCTCAAGGCAATAAACTTTGGCGAAGTTTGGGGAGAGATTTTCGGCAAAGATTGGGGTCAGTCTATAAGTAGAACTGTTAACCTCCTTTCTTCTTCACTTTGATTTTCAAAAAGTCATCTATCTTCCTCAAAACCCTAGATTTCTCAGAACTCCAACGACTTGTTCATCAATAGCTCCTCGTCGTACACTCTCTAGAGGAAGAGCTCCATTAGGGGAGCTCGTTGGCCAAGAACGGAGGACGTACTGGCACAGCTAGAAATGACTGTGGGTAAGCTTCAAACCCATGTACGGCGATCTTTGGATCGGCCTAATCTAAGCCCATCGAGCTTCGAACAGTGTCTTTGGGCACTTTAAAACATCATTCGCTACCAAAGGTGCGATTTTATGACCACTTGTGGTCTTAATGACGAGCTTTCATCATCAGCGATGAAGTTTCATTAGCGGCTGTCAGTTGTGCTTATTTCGGCAAGCTTCGCTTCTCAGGCGGAGCTCGTTACTATTAGCCTTTTGGGCTTCTATAACGAACTTTGTTTCTACAGGGATCACTATTTTGATTTGAGCAATCTTTGCTCGAGTGAGGTTCGCCTAATTGATCTTGGTGACCTTTACTTGAGTGAGGCTCGCCTCTTTGATCAGGGCGACCTTCGATTGAGTGACGATCACCTATTTGTTCTGGGAGACCTTCTCTTGAGTGAGGCTCGCCTACTGGGCGAAGTTCACCACTTTGATCTATATGATTGAAGTTTGCTGTTTTCACTGTGAACTTTGCCTTGTCCTGTCAACACTTAGTTGATAGAGATGATTATCACTTATGAGTGATGTTCACCTATGGTGAACTTTGCTCTTAAGTGTGGAGGCTTGATTGATTTGATCTTCATCCTCTAACTCATTTCTTGTTTGTATTTGTTCAGAGGGAAAGTTGTTTCGATTGTCATTGATTAAATTCGTTACAGCTTCAATCGCTTACAACAAAATTCAATAAATATGTATCGCCTTTTTATAGGGCTTACAATGACTAATCGAATAAAGATTACAACTTTACACTGTTCTTGAATAAACGCGGGATCTGTTTATTAGATCCTCACTTGCGTGGGTGTCTTTGCCTGTGCCGGGGACTCTGTTCTATCCATGGACTATCGCGTGATCAGATCTAGGTGCTAGATCTACAGATCTGTGATGATTATTTCATGAAGAAAATAAACACTGATGGGGATCAACTCACAAGGGAGATGATCGCCAGAGTGGGTGAAATCGACAAAGCAATTTCACACATGACCCTGAAATTAAGACGAAGCTGAATCTAGAGGGTAGGACCGTAAATCTAACCTGGATCGACGTAGATATGGTCTTGATTCTCCTCCTTGCCGTGTAGATCTAAAGTGGAAGTGTTCGACACTTGCACCAAATCTGGATCTGAGTTTTTGACGTCGCAGATGCTCGGATCTATGCACGAACTCTCACGGATCTCACCTTAGAATCCCAGAATTTCTAGCCAGGATGAATGAGGCCCCCCTTTCCTATTTATAGGTAAGAGGGGCGCAGTTGTGGGTCGAAGACACCTTGGTGTCTTGGCCTTGGCTGAGGCACTATTTGATTCTTTTTCTGGTGTTTCTAGCATTTTTTCTAGCCTCGTTTTTGCCATCGTGTCGAGTCCGTGTCTGATTGATTTCCTCATTGACTTGGGACTCGATCGGTTCGATTTCGTTGACATTTTAAGTCCCGTTTATTCCGTCTCATCGACGTTCATGTCCGGTCGACTCGCCTTATCGAAACTCACTGATCTAAAGCTTCGTTGTTGGATTTATTCTACGATTCGTTGCTTCGTTGACTTGTACGCCTTGCTGACTCACTTCATAAATTTGTCGACTCGCTTTATGCATTTTGTGGCGTAGTTACATCATAAGCGGTTCTTGTTCGTAGCGTCGGATGGGTCGTTGATTGCCAATCCACCATCACGAGTCATGTTCGGGTACTTATAGGCAGTTTTTAATGCTTAGAGATACCCCCTCCAAAGTGTTTCAGTCTCGATCGTTTATAGAAGAGTCTTAAATACTTTAGACATGATTGGTCCGCACCTTTAGTCGGTGTAATGAGACCTGAGATAAGCTTCAGAACTTGATCCCTCCAATCCTTTCAGATTCTCCAGTGCTTTGTAGGATAGCTGAAGGCATCAAGGCGTTGCATTTTTTGTCTGACCATTGTTGGAATCTTGAACTGAAGCTGATGACTAAATTCATTTGTTTTTTTGACTCACATCGGTGAGTCATCGTTCAACTAACCATCAAACTTTTTCTAAGAGTTCTTTGTTGTGACACGATGATTGGCGTCAAAGTATGTGCATACTCTAGCCTTCGATTGGTGAGTGCGATGCATTGACCTGCGTCTAACTTTTTTTAGAATCTAATCGTTGATCGGCGAATTCTTTGGCTACGATGCGTTGACCGGCGTCAACACAGTTTATACTCGTACGTTTACTGGAGTTTCAGGGATTAGTTTATCCTTATATTCCCATTTGGAAATTGTCGAGTTATCCTTAAGAATATTTCATGGGAATAATCTCCAGGAACTTCTCACAAAATAGGAAACAATTTATAGTCGTATACCTTTTTAGAGTATTTCCAGGCCTTGAAATAATTTAGCCAGATGAAAGTTGACCCTCAATAGGTGATATCCCCGCTGAATAATTCTCCGGTGTTTTCTCCGAGTGTGTGGGAGAAAGAAGGAATCAATCACTGGGTTCATTCGTTGCCGTTTCGGTACCCGTTTCGTCTCCGATTTGAATCTCCCTGATCCGAGGTTGATTTGACCCATTTTGGGACTGATTTGGGCCTGATCGAGGCTAATTTGGAAACTCAAAAACCCACTTTTTCCAGGTGGAACCAAGAAGGAATCAATTGCCACGCTGATCTGGGGTTGTTTTAACGCCCGTTTTGGTACTCGTTTCGAATTCCTGATTAGAGTCTGATTAGAGTCATAATTAGAACTAGATTGGGTCCACTTGGGACCAATTAGGAAACCCAAAAAACCCACTTGTTGAGGTGAAAATTCAGCCCCTTTTTCTTCTCCTTCTCCTTGTAGGATTCGCTGAGAAATTTCCTTTTTCTTCTTTCTTTCTTTTCTTTTTCCTTTTCTTGCTTGGTTTGGCCGACCCCCTCTCTAAATCCATCTGAGTTTGGGCCAACCCAAACCCGATTCAAGGTTATAAAAACCTGGCCCCCTTTCTTTTTCTCTCTTTTATTTGTGTGTTTGTGTTCGGCCGGCGGAAACCCTAGCCCCTTCCCTTGGGTTTGTTTCCTTCGTTGCTCACCTTGTCTCCCTCAAACTTCAGCGAGCATCCAAGGTTCAAGTTTCCTCTTTATCTTGAATTCAAGAATTCACTCAAATCCTCGTGCTATTTGGATTCCTGAGGCCCCTCAATCTTTCTTTCAGATTTCGATTTATTAGCTCTCCAAACTCCCTTCTAGGTAAATCTTCCACCACTCCTGCATATTTGGCTTTGTAGTTTAGCAAATAAACCTGTAGGCATGCATTCAAGGACTTATGGGTTTGATCTCATGCCTCTAATTAGGGTTTTTGAGGGAAATTACATGAAACTGGAAGGATTTCGGGTTATGAAAGAGAGGGCTGAAATTTGAGGGGCTTTTATGCAAAAATTAGACTATAATTTGAGGGGTTGGTAGGCCAATGATTGCCGGGAATTCCTGAATTTTTGTTTTGGCCAAACTTTAGGGGGGGTTATATGCAAATTGTGACTGAAATTCAGGGGGTTTTGTGCAAAAAGGCTGAAATTCAGGGGGTTTTGTGCAAAAATAGCCTAAAACTTTGGGTTTAAGGGGGGTTTATGTGGCTAAAAGTTTTGGGACTGAGATTGACTTTGATGGCTGAAATTTTAGTTCGGACCCAGAGGCATTCTTATCATTTCACAGCCAAATCCGGTTCGGAGAGGTGTTCGAGCAAAAATCGAACCCGATGTAACCCTCATAGGTTTAACTAGAATTCAATCACAAAATCTCATATTTCTATAGGATTTTGGTTAGAATTCATAATTTCCTCTTTTGCATCTGACTCTCTGATTTATTGTGTAGCTAGCCATGTCGGGGAATTCACGAGCTTCGAGGAGTCAGACTGTCACTCTGCCGCATGAAAGCACACCTTCCTCATACGCTGGTGAGCCACCTTTATCAATTCCTCATGCATACACATGTTGCATCCCTACTTCGTTCTCCTTGGTGAGGCGATTGGGAAGAGCCTTGATTCTCCTTAGTGAGCATTGACGCTTATATGACTTACATACGCATACGCGTCCCCGCTTCGTTCTCCTTGGTAAGGCGATTGGGAAGAGCCTTGATTCTCCTTGGTGAGAGTCGACGCTTACAAGATAGGCTTTGCTTGGTCATCGTCTATCTTATGGCCAACTACGGGGGTGATTCTGTACTATATTGCGGTCAGGAGGATAGGATATCTCGTTGCTTTATTTATGCCATGGGGTATCTTGTCTTATAAGCCCGTAGTGCATCCGGAATCGATTCTCCCGTTATAACGTCGTGACTCTATCTCACAGGTTTGTGAGATGAGTTCGATGCCTCATATTCCCCTTCAAGTACATTTTATAGTTGAGTTTAACCCGTTCTGATTTTTCATTTCAGTCGAGTATCCCTCTAGAGCGTTTTCTTCTCACGCGCGGTGAGCATTACTCTATATGTGATGACCCTGCCATCTTGACGTCGCCTCAGTTCGCACTGGATACATCGGCGGAGGTCACCCAAGTGGTACTTGAGGGGAGTCCTCGTGTACTCAGATTATTGATGACCGATGTACCGTTTGTGAGGTACTTTAGCTCTACTCAGCCTCTAAGGAAGACGAACTACCTGTTCGGCGATTCCGTTGAAGATCCAGACGCTGTCGTTATTGAGAGTGAGTAGTGGCTGCACAAGGATGATGGAGGACCCTTATATCTCCCACTGATACCTCACCATCTTTCATTGATCGAATTGAGGCACCAGGACATGACACGGGAGATGTCGTGGCGCTTGATGGAGGAGCGTGATCACATTCACTGTGGGTTCATCACCCACCAAGCGATCCTAGACTCGAGTAGAAACCGTGTTATTCGTTTACGTCCCGGCGTATTAGGGTTAGACTCACCACCCCGGACAAGTTTTTTACTGTCGCCCGGACCTTGAAGAATCGTCTCGCAAAACTAGGGCGAGAGATGCTGGCACGTCGTCACAGGTTTTAGGCTGGTGCCACTCTTCGGATAAGCTCTGGTGGACTCGTTTGACAAGTTACGTCATTAGCCGATGGGGTGAGGAGCTTCGCTCCTTGGTTTATATGCCACGGTCCGTGCCACATGTACGGGCTTCCGATCAGCGCCTGCCACGAGTCTTGGTCGCATCGTCTGCGGTTATGTCATGGTTTATATGCCATGGTTTATATGCATTTTGCGGCGCGTTTATGTCGTCAGCGGTTCTTGGTCGCATCGTCGGATAGGTCGTCGATTGCCAATCTACCGTCACGAGTCACGTTCGGGCACTTATAGGCAATTTTTAACGCCTACAATGATTAGGGTTATGGTTGGGTTATAACAATAAAATTTAAGTCAATAATTGATTATTGGGTAGAGTTAGAGTTATAACAATGAAACTTTGGTCAATAATCTTTTTTATAACCTAATCGTTACCTCAACCAAAATATTAGCAGTAACCGTCATGCTAACTGTATCAAACAAGAACTCTAATTTGGCAAAAAAAAAAGCAATGGTAATCTATTGTCAGATTCTAGGGTAACTTATGTATTACAATCACGTAATATTAAAATTACTCATGTAGATATGCGGATGCAGGGTCACTCGTATAATTAAACAATACCCCAGGGTGTCAAAATGTAAGTAATCTTTATTTTTTGGGAGCTGATTGTATTTATTATGACTATATTTTTAGAGTTGAGAATATTCTTCTTTGTGAGCAATATTTCATACATAATTTTTTTAAAGAGTTTCAAGTTTGAGACCCTACTAGTTCTCTAAAAAAATATTCATATTATTCAATGTGATTATTGATATAATTATTTTAGTATTTTAAGAAAAAAATAAGAGTGGCACTCCAAGCTCCAATCCTAATTCAACATTGGCCATCGTGTTTCAAATATGGCACAACAATCCAAATTATCAGCTTATCTTAAATCTAATTGATGGCTTAATGTGTATATCGAAGACACAACATTCAATATATTTAGATCATTACGATGGCTTAATGCTGAACTTATATTTTTTGTACTTTATTATATTTATTGTAAGTTCGTGAAATTTAATAAATCATGTCATGCGCATACTAAGAAAATTGATCAATGGCATGTTTGGTTGATTTCTTAGAAACCAAAGTAAAAGAAATTTGAGGAGGTAACCATCTACTTCCTTAAAAATACTCCATGAACTGAGTTTCCTAGGAAATAGATCACATCATTCAATAAGATGATGACACTTCATCTTGTTTCTTACTTTCAAGATGAGAACGGAATAAAGAAATAAGAAACTATTATAGAAAAAATATTTCTATATATTAGTGTAACTCAAATATGGACTTAAACCAAGATTTTTTTTCTCTATTAGATAGACTTGGCTGAGGCTATACAATGAGGATTCCTTTTTGATAAGAAATTAAATTAGTCATCAATGCAATCCTATTGTCCATAAGACTTATAATCAGTTGGTGATAAAAAAGCCACAAGTGAGCTCCTATTAGGACTCTAATGGCAACAAGAATAGAAGTTATTATGGGCTTAGACTCTTATTGGGCTTTAGAACATGTGAATTTATATTCCCACTAGAACTTCTATTCCGTAGACAGCAAGGAGTTGGGGTCTTCAAGCTTATATATGTACAGTCTTCCAAGATAATTATTATCATCAATCTATAGAGCACCAATCAAGACCAGAGAGCTCTCTTGTGAAGCCTATTTGATATTCTCTCTCTTTCGTTCCTTTATTTGAGAGAGCCGTATTAGGCTTTCGGGGTGTGTTAGGGATTGAGTGATTTAGAGATCTCCACACTATATTCCTCACAATTTAGTAAAGCTATTCTTCTCCTTCACCGATTGATGTAAGTTACAAGTTGAACCACATATATTTGTGTGTTTCGTGTTCTTGGTATTTTTATGCACTTTCCTGTGATTGATATTAGTTTATCCTGGAGATTTGTTATAAGAAATTGGTATCAAGCGTTCAGCTATTGATCAGACAAGAAAATGACAACAACCACTACAAATTGAAATATTGTGAAGTTTGACGACAACATTAGTTTTAGTCTTTCGCAAGTTATGATGATCACCGTATTGACACAGAGTGGATTGAAGAAGACTTTATTCGGGAATTCGAAGAAACCAGCTACCATGATGGAGGAAGATTAGAACAAGTTTGATGATAAAGCTCTCATGACGATCCAGTTATGTCTGACAATGAAATTTAATAAGAATTTCTCATAGAGAAGACAGCCGCTGATCTGTGATCTAAGTTGGAAGATTTATATTTGATGAAGTCACTCACTAATCGCCTCCTCTTGAAGCAACATTTGTATACACTTCAGATGTTGAAAGGTACACCCATCAAATCTCATATTGGTGAATTCAATTCTATGATTACAGATTTGAGCAAGATTAATGTTAAGATTGATGATGAAGATCAAGCTCTATTGTTATTATGTTCTTTGTCGTCTTCCCACAAGCACTTCAGGGATAGTATGATTTACGGTCAAAATTCTATTGTATCAAGAACGTCAAAGAGAACTTGTTGAATAACGAGAAGATTGAAAAGAGTTAACCACAAGAAAAAGTGATGATAAAGCTGATACCTTATTTGTTCAAGGAAGATCGAAAGAAAGGGGCTTTGGAGGTAACAGGTAAAAGTCGAAGCACAGAAGTCTGATCTGTGGATATTCCAAGAAGAAAGGGCACATCAAGGCTAATTGTTATCAATTGAAGAAAAAGAAGAAATAAGAAGAGTATGAAGAAAAGCCAAAGGAGGACTCTGTTGAAATTGGGGTTGCTAAAGATGTGATTTTGTTAGTTACAAATGATAAAAATAAGAGCATAGATGATTGAATTTTGGATTCGAGTTGTTCCTATCATATGTGCCCTAATCAGGACTGATTCACCACTTATGAATCTATTGATGATGGAGTTGTTCTCATGGGGAATAATGTCTTATACGTGACTTTCGAAAAAGGAATAATTTGGATTAAGATGCATGATAGAGTCCTGACCATCAGGATTTTGACTGATGTTAGGTATGCTCCAGGTTTAAAGAAGAATCTCGTCTCTTTGGGCACTCTTGATAGTCTTGGATGCAATTTTTAGGTGAATGTAAAGTTCTTAGGGTTACAAAATGTTTTCATGTGGTTATGAAAGGAAAGAAAATCGGCAGCTTATATATTTTGCAAGGTTCTACATTGCATCATCGATATCAAGAGCATATACTACCAGATTATGGCATATGAGACATGGTCATATGAATGAGCGCGGTTTGGCTTAGTTAAGCAAGAAGGATCTTTTATGTGGACAAAGTACATGAAAATTAGGGTTCTGCGAGCATTGCATCTTCGGGAAGAAGGAAAGAGTCAGCTTTAGTATGGCAGTGCATCTAACTACATGTACTTTAAATTATATCCATTCAGATAGTTGAGAACTTTCTCAAGTTGTCTCAAATGGTGGTAGTTCAAGATATTTGCTGACCTTCATTGATGACTACTCCATAAAGGTTTGGGCCTACTTTTTAAGACATAGAAATGAGGTGTTTGTGACTTTCAAGCAGTAAAAATTTTTGATTGAGAAGCAGACTAGGAGGCTAAGTAAGAAGTTAAGAAATGATAATGGTCTTGAGTTTTGTGGAAGAGAATTTAATGATTTTTACAAGAAAGAGGGAATCATTAACCATCGCACAGTCCCTCACACACTGCAACGGAATGGAGTGGCAGAACGTATGAATATAACACTTTTGGAGAAAACTCATTGTATGTTATTCAGTGTGGGTTTAGGCAAGGAATACTGGGTAGAAGCAGTAAATACGACTTGTTACTTAGTGAATCGGTCGCCATCGAATATTATTGGTTGTAAAACTCTAGAGGAGATTTGGTCCGGTAAGCCTATGGATTATTCTAATATTAGAATATTTAGTTGCCCTGCATATGTGCATGTTAGTCAAGGTAAACTTGAGCCTCGAGCAAAGAAGTGCATATTCCTAGGTGATGCATCAGGTGTTAAGAGTTTTAGGTTGCAGTGTCTGATAATCATATTTTTATTACAATTTTACACCATCATTATCTATTTTATATCAATATATATGTCACTAATAACATCTTTTATCTTAATTTATAGGTTAATGAAGAATTAATGAATAAAATATAAAAAGAACTCAAATTTTCTCATTTTTAACCTTTTATTGAAGTCTGGGATCAAGCTAAGCAATATACAGAAACTGAAGAAATAAGAATTCAATATGAAAAGAAATCAAGTCAAAACCATGTTCAAGATATTCGCCACAAAGAAACGGCGATATCTCTCAATCCGAATGGCAGAATTTAATATATAATATTTGAAAATCGCCTATCTCGACGAGACGGAGCTATCTACATTTTTAGAATTTTACAATTCTAATCGGTCGGCCAACTAATTGGTTAACCGATTGGTTTGTAACAAACTTGTTTTGTGGCTAAGATTTAATCCTTGGAGCCCAAGTAAAATCTAATGGTTCTT
>JBAKGM010000001.1:13915144-13925662 GCA_037177215.1 Asparagus racemosus | reverse complement strand
TATATATATTTATCAAACTAGTAATATATCATTAATTCATTATCCTGAAAACTATAAATCCAAGCTCAAGATATCAGTAGACTAAAAACCCTTACAAGTTCAATATCCACGGTGCATATAAATCTCATTGTAAGCAACTTCTATATTAATACCCACAAATCTAAATACTAAACAGACTTAATCCTATTATCAAAATAGAAATCAACTAGGTTTCAAAGAGGCAAAACTTTCTTCCCCAGCTTGAGCAAATATTGACAGAAACGCTTCACTTTGCCATTTGCTTCTTCAGGGTCCCCAGCTTTGGCCTTCCCCTTAACATCAGCTCCTGCAACTTTTTTCTTATGTTGTGTTGCCACTGGTTTAAGTTTCTCCAGATTTATATTACTCCTCGCTTCTTTGCCACTGGTTGAAGTTTCTCCAGGTTTAGACTTCTTTTTACTGTCAGCTTCAGTAACTTTTTTGCGTGTTGCACTTACACTAGCAGAAGTTTCTCCAACTTCAGCTTTCAGCATTTGAAATTCCCTGCAATCAACTCCTTTGGCAGTAAACTCCTGCAAAAGTTCATCGATGAGTTTTTGAACATTGACCTTAAAATCTTCTGAGCTACCCTTTATCTTCTTGCGTACAGCCTGATCACTCTCATCAACAGCACAACCAACTTGAATACCATGGGAGTAGGCCATGCATTCCATGAGGATGCTGAGCCCATGCCTCCGGAAATGATCAGCAACAAATTCCTCGAAATGCTGCCAAAATCAAGAAGATATATGAGTAACTTGTACAAACATAGTACTTTGGGTGTCAGTGGCACAAAAACGAACAGAAATCATCTACAGTTTAGCCAAACTCGTAGAATCCGGAAAGCATATTTTGCTAGGAAAATATAATTTTGTTTTCTTGTATCGCTCTAGTGTCAAGTTACTACCTCATAGTCTTTTGTAGGGTTAAGTTCATCTAGATTGAAGGTTAATTGAGGTGTATTTTTTCACCTCTTTTACCCTCCATTTCCCCTTGAAAAAAAAAAACTCTCAAACGGAGTAAACTTTTTCATCTCCCTTCCTCTTCTCCATTCACCCCAATTCAAACAGGGTGTTCAAAAAAAAAAAAGCCATAATGACTTTCACAAGTTTATCAACAACAAAAACATGTTCCTTACCAATGGAGGCTTTCGAAGGGAATATATCATTGTTCTGCAGGAGAGAAGGAAAGCGGATTCATTGTAAGCAAAGGCACCCTTCTTTCCCCAAGGAGTGATGCTAGGCCATGTTATTGGCTCGTTGTAGTAAGGTTTCGCATTGAGAACTAAACCTTGGATGGAGACGAGAATCTGAAGCATGGTCGATCTTTTCGGATCCCACTTCTCGCATCCTTTACCATACCACGTGTTCAGAAGGCTGAGACAGACCGTCCCATCGGCGTACAGGTTGGGATTGAGCCGAAGTCCACCAGAGCGATAGTATGCTTTCTGAATAGGAAAAAAAAAGTTCAGGCATAATTTGAGGCTTAAATAGCAATGGTTCAAACTTCAAGATCAACGCACTGGAGGTTCATTGGGATAGTTGGCTGTAAACTGGAAGTCAAAGAAAAAGAGGCCATCATGATAAGGAGTTCCTGCTGGACCTATTATAACTGCTCTTAGGAGATCCATTCTTTCTTCATAAACTCTAACAAAGATTGCCTCTGTCCAAATTAAAAGAAAAGGAAAAAAAAAAAAGATAACATGTCGGTAATATTAGGATCCAAGAAAATGAATTCGATCACATGTGTTAACTATGAATAGCGAGAATTAGTAGCCAGCAAAAGAAATATGCCGAATGTAGATGGGTCCAATTGTAGCTCGGATAGTTGGATGTTTGTACTGAAAACTTCTAACCACAAATTGACCAACAAGAGTTATGACAGGAAACCTTCAATCAATAATATATTATTGCATTCACAAGCGACTGGTATAAACTTGGTTTTAGTTTTTGTTTATATATGCTAAAGATTTTTTCAGAGACAAAAAACATAAAGACAGAAAGGATCCAAAACGATATCTAAGAAACTCCACTTATAGTTTTTGTTTCTTTTCTTGCTTAAACTTTAAAATTCAGAGGTAGATTCTGTAGTTTCAAATTTAAGCGTTGATACTTCAAAATTAAGTAAAAAGAATAATAATTAAACCTGTTCTCCTTTGTGCTACCAACAAATCCTAAGGATATTTTCAGTGAACTCATCACAGTGCTAAACTATAACCAAGAATAAAATATGTGGTACTAAATGACCGGTGATTTGCTTCCATTGTAACTGCACATATTGCCACTTCTTAAATGTACTCTGGGCTTAATGAGCAAAGAAAACGTATGAAAATGTACAGTGCATACACGCACACAGGGGGGGGGGGGGGGGGGTTTACCTTAACAAAAACCCAAGTAAACATCAATAAGTTATACTCATATTACAGCAAAAGGTAACTTTTGAGGGGATTATATGAAAGAGGCTCTACGAGTATGGGTCTGCTCTTCCACCTTATTTTATAAAAGACATCTGGTTGGCGTATAGGACATCCAAGCACCCAATTCCACCTCTTACCATTAATCCAGACCTCTACTTTGGCTCTTTCTGATAAATTCATGACTATTTACATTACTCATTAATCTCCCCAAAAATCAAGAACGTACATAGACTACAATGTTTGTCTTGCTCTTTGATCTCCTCTCCATGCCCAGTCATTCTTGTGTAAATGAATCAGATCTAGGTCGTCTGAAGAAATAGGGTATGAAACTAATTAAACAATAAATATATAACCCCAAACTCATGTTTATCCTCCTAATAGAATGCTCAGTAGTTACTTGTTTTCCCTTGTGATATTATTCACACTGCTGCCACTAGAAAAGGGTGTAGGAAAGATGAAGAACGCAGAAATAAAATTACAGTAAAAGGAAAACTAACTTTACCTTTAATTTCTGTTAATAGAGCTCTTCTAAATGCATTCACATCAGGATTCTGTCAAGCTTAAAATGTAATTTCTGGTCATAGAAATATTTTATATAGACTTTTTCCGGGGTTTTGGTCAAAAGACTCAAAACTATATATTTTTTAATGTTAAGGAAAGAAGTGCATGCACTAACTAAACAGGCATGTAATTTTATTTTGTCCTAAATGTTATTTACCTTAGCATTGAAATAGTACTATGTGCATCTAGAGGCAAAGTGAAGCTAAAAATATTGAACATGCAATATGTATGTATGTATCTACTTAATAAATGTGAATTTATTTATAAAATTTTCAAGTTACGTGCATTGAGTTTAGGACACTGCAAACTTTTTTTTTTGACATATCACAACCTCTGAGACTTGGACACTACGGGACGCTATTCAGGTACTCCAACGACACTTCAAGCGAAAGAACTATGAGACAATCAGCTTACTTTATCCAAGCAAAATATTGTTTGGTATGAAAAGGTTAAGATGGTTCTGTATAATAATTCTTTTTCCTTAATAAATATGATGGCATCCTTACCAAACTTCAAGAGAACTACAATTATCCTGAAATGAATTAAAATAGAGTGCAGATATAGCAAATATGGATGATTAACAGGTTATAGCATGTAGATGATTCAAGACCAAAGTTTATTAGTGAAAACTCCACTGGCAGACATCCAAACTAAAATGCATACCACTTGAACTTTATAGGTGTCTTACCCAAAAAGTGAGTGGAAAAAAGGAAAGTGTTTAATGACAAGTTTTAACGAACTAATAGTTTAACTACAATTAATAATCAAGATCTAGTCTTTGCTCTAAACTCTTAAAGCATATCATGACAAATTCTGCTTGATTAGGAAAAACACCATACCAATAGCAGAAGTCTCGTGTGCATTGAGGGTCTTTGTAACAAAAATTCTCCAAAACAGTTTGATTTTAGTTTTTTAAGCCATTTCCGCTGTGGGAAATCACAATCCGCAGCTTAAATATTTTAAGCAAAATGTCCTGAGAGTGATTAGTTTGATACATTATACTTTAAATCCTATCAAAAGCACCTGAACCCAACACTACTTATTGCAGACGTTTACTATTCATAAATACCAACAAATGCTGCCCAACAACAAATTGGTGCATATGAGGACAAACAGTTTTTAATTCTCATAGCTAATCATATAACACTCAGCAAAGCATTAGTATTAACCTGGCAAGTCTTTCTCCAGTATTTGCCAGTCTTGCTGAATTTTCTTCATTGCAGTGTTTGATGGCTGTAATCTTAAAAACATTAGGAAAACTGGAAAAGGTATAACAAATCAAAAGAACATACCAAGTTAAAATGAAGAAACTATTTACGTTAGGAACTTCCTTGCAATTTGTGGAAAAATGATGATCTGAGAAGTCCGTGACAACATCAAATTGTTTAAATGATATACACCTTTTAAACGTAAAACCATTGGAACCTGCATCCTGCAATGATAACAATAACAATGTACTGCAAGAGTTAACAACTCTTTGTGAACTATATTAAACACTATCACAGAACTATAACTCATCATAGCATCTGACTTTGAAAGCCTCACATGTCAATCCAACTCACCAAAAATTAAGTTCTCAAGGACACCAACTTACGTGTCAAACTAACGTGTCAAAGGTCTCTTCCACTACACCAAAACTTTAAACTTGTGATGAGGGTCGAGCATTATAATTTTACATTCTAATATGCCCATGAAGATTGGATGCCCTTTTTATGGGCTGAACATGGACTCACATAACAGTATTTTCTTAAAAGGTTCTTTCAACTTCACGGTTGCACCAATACTGCTCACATATCATATCAAAGGTCCCCCTCACTGCCTCAAAACTCTGATAAATTTTATAAATCCAACTCACCAAAAACTAAATTTTAAAGGTTAGTAACTTAAATTCCGCCCCTAACTCACAAGATACGAAAGATATAGTAACACTACCAGAAACCCACAAGAAATATTGATAATTATATCCAAAAAACAAGGAAATCCTGAGCGTTCTAAAGTTGGGTGGCAATAATGCAAACATATACGTAAATAAATAAATAAATAAAAGCAGAGAAGAGAGAGAATACTTACCTTGTGCTGCCTCTTAGATTGTTTCGATTTGGACGACGAGCTTCCACAGGAGTGATGATGCCTGCAAAATTAAAGTAAATAAATAAAACCAGCAGAATTAATCAAAGAGAACAAAACGGTTGTCAATTTTCTTAGTCTTTTTTTTCTGACATAAGATTAGCTTACTTTGGATTCAGGTCCATGAATCCAGCAATGTGGGTTTCAGCGGCTAGGGTTTTGGGGATTGAAAATTGGGGAAGAAGATGCGATCATGCGAAAGAGGAGGTCATAGTCTTTATTTATATATATATAGAGAGAGAGAGAATAACTTGCGAAAATTTGAAGGACTCCAAAATTCTCTCTCTTTCCTTTTTATGCATAAAGCTTACCATTTACGTGCAAGAGTAGGCTTTTAGGTGAGGCCCCACTTGTTTATTTGCTTTTAATTTTAGTTGGGTTATTCATTATTAACCTAAATATATTAGGTTACTTTTCTCTTTGTTCACATGGGAAAAAGAGAATATATATATATATATATATATAGAAGAAGTGTGTATAAGATGGCACCTTAGATGCAATTTAAGGTAGCGTCTCTTGATTCATGAATTACACTATTCCAATTGATGATCCGCTCCATTCACCGTAATCTAAATGTCATAAACATCTATAAAATAAAAATCATGATGATTAGATATTTCTAACACATATTTTTCATTGTCTCTTTAGTTATATTGTTGTAAAACCGTTAATTTTACAATCACTTGATGCATGAGTAACTACAACCCAATATGGCTAATTTTTTATTTGTATACAATCTAAAACACATAAATCAAAACGAACGGAGTGGATCGAGTAATTTGATACCATATAATATAGTTTTGAAGCCGCAACCTTAGATTGAATCTAAGGTGCCACTTTATACACACTTTTCCCATATATATATATATATATCACATCCCTCTCCCGTACTTTCTCTCTCTATCTCTTTCCTAGCCACAAACTCATCTCCTGTACTTTTTCTCTCCCTCTCTCTGTATTCTCTCTCTTCCTCCCCCTCTCTCTCTCTCTCACATTTTCTCTCTCTCCTCCATCTCTCTCTTGTGCTGTCTCTTTCTCTCTCGCCTCAATTCCCCCCCTCTCTCTCTCCTTCTCTTTCATCACAGCCACAAACAAAAACCCTATACTCTCTCTCTCATCTTAGTTCTGTCTCTCATCTCAATTCTCTCTCTCTCTCCCCCCCCCCATTTTCTCGTTCCCAGCCACAACTTTTCTCCCATACAATCTCATCTTTCTTGTGCTCTCTCTGTTCCCAACCACCCACAACGCAATCTCTCTCTTTCTCTCTCTCTCTCTCTCTCTCTCTCTCTCTTCCTCCCTGCGCAACCCAGCACTCTCCCTCTCTCTTTTCCTTGTTTCCCCCAGCAGCACCATGCTCCTCCTCCCTATGTCGCTCCCTCTCCCGTTCCACCCACAGCCCCTCTCCTCCTCCTCCGCTTGCACCTCCTCACCCTCAGCCTCGCCCTCCCTGCCAGCAACCACCAACACCTAACACCCGCAACCCTCTCTCCCTTCTTCTCTCTCTTCGTGCTCAGCCACCAACACCCGCGTGCCACCTCCCCTCTTCCCCGCTCTGACCAGCCAACCTCCCTTCCACCCCCAGCCCCACAACACCACGACTGCCCTACCTCACTGCCACCTCCTCTACCTCACGCCGCCACTCTGCCAGCTGCCCTGCATGCTGCCTCCCAGCCCGACCACCTGCCATGAGCCACAGCCTTCTCCGCCTCCTCCTCCTACCATTACCCCATCTCCCCACCAAACGGCCCTCCTACACACACCCATAGCCGCAACTGCCGCCTCATCCCTTGTCATCGCCGCTCGTTCGCCGCTGATTCGTTCGCTGCCTCTCGTCACCGCCGGTCATCGCTGATCATTGTCATGGCAGGTTTTGTCACCGCCGATGGTCACTAGTTCGTCGTCGCTCACCGCCGTCATCGTCGTTCCGCAGTGACAGCAGCCCGAACAGTGAGATCTTGCACTGCAGAAAACTGCAGTGAGTACCTGACTTTGCACAGATTCTGATCTCCTCTGGCCTCCGTTTTCACCACCGTAAACGCCAGAGCGTAGCCCTATACATCAACTATCACACGCGAGGCCACGAAATCTGTCATGACCCACCACAACCCCAATCCGCAGCTGATTCAGTCGTAGGCAAGATCCCGTACCCTTTTTACTCGTATTTTACATTTTTAGATTATTTATGAACTAGTATATGCAAGATCCTATTACCTTTTGACTCGTATTTTATATTTTAAGATTATTTATGAATTATTATATGCAAGATCTCGTACCCTTTTTACTCGTATTTTACATTTTTAGATTATTTATGAACTAGTATATAAAAGATCCTATTACCTTTTGACTCGTATTTTATATTTTTAGATTATTTACGAATTATTATATGTAGGATTCCGTACCCTTTTTACTCGCATTTTACATTTTTAGATTATTTATTAATTAGTGTATGCAAGATCCTATTCCTTTTGACTCGTGTTTTATTTTTGTTAGATTATTTATGAATTATTATATGCATCGGATGAATTGTGATATATTGTGAACTATGTGGGATTGAATGATGTTGATATTATTTTCTATTAGAAATAAGTAGCTGGAAAATAATATTTTTAAAATGTAGGTGAAAGTAATATTTTCACGATAATCATGAGGAAAATTAATTAAAGGAATTACTTCATTGCTCAGACTCATATTTTACATTTTTATATTTATTTATGAATTATTAGAATTTTTGAAGTCATAATTTGAAAGTTTATTGTCAAAGTGATATCTTAGAATAATCGTGAAGAAAAATATTTTAAATGAATTATTTTATAAAAAGATCGTTTGAATTATTAAAGTAATTTAGAGTTATTATTTTGAAATAAAAATATTATTTTTAGAGTATTCACGATGAAAACCTAATTTTAAAAAGAATTTTTGGGAAAGAAACTATTTTTGATTATTTTAATTGTGATTGTATAAGTGGCACAAACCGTGACATTTTATGTATGAATCGCACGTTATTTTCAGATTTCTTTTACGATGTTATTAAACTAAGTGTTTTTCAACTACTAATAATTTATTGAGACATTTCGGAATTCTGAATAGTGTGATATTGATGTTTCCGGTTTGTATGTGCATTTAACTATTCATAGATATTGTTCACGCATATTGTATTTTGTTTGTAATTATTACACTCGTCTTACAAGCATTTTCATGCACCTATTATGCTAATTGATGTTGCGTAGAGTTAGTCACATTTTCACTATCTTGTTGCACTGAGAACTGTTTGTAGCTCATGACTTAGGACTTGTGCGTCATGAATGAGACTTAGTGACATGTGTGAGTTGTGTTGACTTTGATTAGGAGGTGAACCAGTGTTCTGTTTGACCGTATTGTTAACTTGTAATTACTTGAGACCTTGGGGTGGAAAAGTCTTAGTTCATGTTATCGGATGTGACTGTTGATGTATCTTCAGACTCGCTCTAAGTGAATCGTTTCACACTTGGGGTTGGTTTGTTGGGCCAGTGAATCGTTTCGCACGTGGCCAATGAAATCATTTCGTCACCTGAGTCCTGCTTGTGTCCGGACAAGCCAGAATCAGATTGCGTGTAGTCCTCTGACTGGATCGTTTCACAGCATTAGATGCACGTAGAGGAATATGAACAGTCAGTTATCCGAGTATATGAACGTTGACTCTTGTGAGATATAGACCAGAGACCTTATGTAGAATGGCTAGACTCTAACATCAAGTTGAGATGTTTGACAGTTAGGACACCTGATTGTACGGACACATGACAGTTATATGTTCTATCCGTGTATAGTTCGGGGTTAATATTTAGTTATTTACAATCCGAGACATAAGGTATACACATGAGGGTTTCCTTGTTTGGATTATTTCGCTCGACGTACTACATCTTGTTTTGTAGATTTCTGAATATTAATCACTCGGATGTACATGGATAATTAATCGGATTGTTATACCTTGATCATTCACAGTTTCTGATTACTTGCATTCATTTATATTTATTATTATACTACCATTTCGTTGTGGGATCTTGACGTGTATTATACACGCTGACGTACTCCATTCTCTTGGTGGACGTCAGATTTAGATGATGGACAGGTACATGATGGACAAGTCCAGTATAGAGAGGTATCGGAGCCAGAGTATTCCCAGCAGGAGTGCCGCACTGTAGGGGCAGAAGAACCGTCTGAAGCCTAGACTTTTATTTATGCATTAGATGTTGGACTTTTAGACTTCATCTCACTTTTCCTTAGTTCAGTAGATGTTCCTTGACTATTTAGTTTTAGCTTTTATCTAGATGTATTTCGAACTATATTTATTTTTGTCTCGGATGATATTAATTTTGGTGATATGTATCATGCAATTCTAGATTAGTTTATCATATTCTTGCTGATTTGTGACTGTGAATGTGAGACTTGCAGTTTTATTATGATTCATGCTTGACGATTGGCGTATTAGGTTGAAGAGAAGAGTTTTCATTTTATACTCCTCGATCTAACACGCCGCGGGCTTGTTCGCGTCCCGTTTCCGTGTAATTTGGGAAGCGGGCGTGACACTTCACAAATCAATATCAAACATTCTAGAATGGTCTACTTTAAATTTTTTTTTAATTTATTTTCTTAATAAGATGGAAACCAAAGTAACAAGAACATGGTCGGCTACATTATGTAAAAGTAGTTAGTTGGCGTTGTTGATGGTTTTAGATACTTCATTTTTTGATGTTTTTCATTTAGTCCATATTAGTTTGGCGGGTTCACTTCACAAACCAAAATTAAACATTCCAGAGTAAATTTACAGCTTGCTTTTTTTTAAAAATTAGTGTTATATTGTTCAACATTATTATTCTAATAAAATAACAAAAAATAAAAATACTTTTCATCAAACTTTAACTTCATCAATTGTATATAAAAGAAATCTCATCTTTCACATAATACTTTAAACATACTTTAACAAATTACAAATGTCTTCTCTTTAGTTTCCTTGCAGACTAGGAGAGAGAATAGCGAAAGCGAGATTCAAAATCATAGGTTCTCGTTGCTGGAGTGGAATAACGGAAAAAAGAGTAATGGAAAAAAAATAAAAGGAAAATGTGAGAAGATTTAGTTTTGAGAAACTATAATATATTCCCCTAAAACCCACAATACTTATTTGAAGAAAAAAGAATTAAGGTTTCAAGAATTATACTTGTTGAGAAACTTATCGTGTAAATCGTACTTTTAAGAAAAATTAATATTTAGTCCAAACAAGGAGAAATAATCATTACTACCAAAAAAATTACTTGTTGTCCCTAGTCTCTAATAATTTTATTTCTCGTCCAAAATATTATAAATTCAACAAAAATTTACTTCAAAGACAAACATTTTTAAATAAATACATTGCATAAGGTTCA
>JBAKGM010000001.1:13858689-13880593 GCA_037177215.1 Asparagus racemosus | reverse complement strand
CGTTGATGATGTAGCATCAACTCATCCTCTGCGCATACCTCAGTTCCTCCTGCTCCCGTCCTCTCAATCATAGATGTCAGCGCTGAGTCCATCCCTTCACGGTCCGGGTACCACAGCCCGCTACGCCATGTACCAGTCCAAGTCTTCACCCTGTCCCCTTCTCCTAAAAGATCACCTTAGGAATATCGAAAGAAATAACACATTTCAGTTGAAGGATAATAACACTAATGGATAACAGGCTAACAGGAAATGAAGGAGTATGCAAAATATTAGATAGTGTTACAGAACCTATACAATTAACAATGCCCTTACTGACCACAGCCTGTGTTGTACCATCCGCAATCTGGATACTCTCTGGCTCTGTCAGGTGAGTATAAGACGAGAACTCACTGGTATTGCCAGTTACATGTCTCGATGCTGCAGAATTAATTATCCAGTCTGTGGATCTAGTGGCAGTCATGAATGCGAGAGCATGTGTGTCGTCCATACTTTTATTTGGGTGGGCACGAAGAGCGTAACTGGCATAGTCTCCTCCAGAGAAAGCAGTAGATGCACCCTCGGACACGTCGCCTATTGCTCTTTGTTTCTTTCTTAGTGCTGTCAAGAGAGCTCATCCTCCTCAATAAAAGTCATATCAGCTTCTTCCTCCCCCTCTGCCACCGACAGATTTACCCGATGAACTCCTCTTCCACCTCGCCGTCCTCCACGGCCACGGCCACGGCCACGACCTCTGGCTTGTCCACGTCCACCCCAGTCCCTCTTCTTGGGTAGCTTAGAGCACATCTGTCTCAGATGTCCTACCTCTCCGCAGTTAAAGCACTGCCTAGTCTCCCTTCTGAATCCAGCGTTACCTGGGTTTGAGACCACCAGTGCTGACTTCTCTCCTGAAAGTCTACATGTCCCAGTCTGTAGCCTGATACGGCTCTCCTCCTGTATCATGGCTGAGACTGCCTCCTCCAGGGATGGAATATTCGTCTGGGCTAGTAGCAGCGCCGTCCCCTGCTCAAATGATGGAGTCAAGCCTCGGAGGAATAACACGGTTCTCTTCTGCAAAGAGGCCTCGCGCTCCTTACACTCAGGGTTCTTGCAGCTTGCTAGGGGCGACAAGTAATCGTGATCTATCCACAAGCGCTCCAGCTCCGTGACATTCTCCTGTATAGTCCTCTCTCCCTAGACTGTAGCGCTGATCTCTTTTTCAATCTGGAATACCCTCAGGCTATTCCCCACCCCATCATAGGTCCTCCTCAGCTTCTCCTAGACATCCTGCACCTTTCCAAGACCATCTACCGTGGCTGCAATTGACTGGACTATAGAATTGAAAAGCCAGATATACACCAACATATGAGTGGACTTCCACTCATCTCCTCCTGTGGAACCCTCAGCCAGTTCGGTCTTCTCTCCCGTTAGATATCCCTTCAGGTTCCTCCCTGCAAGGGTATATCTCACCCAGCGCGACCAACTCCGATATGTCGCTAGCCCTTCGAGCTTCACGTCGATAGGTGGAAGCTCCACCTTTTTGGGCGGTGGCTTTGTTAAGCCCTCTCCCGCTGTCATCCCTATAAACTGCATCAAAGTTGAAACATTCTCCGGGTTCAACTTCTTGATGAGTTCCGCCATCGGGTTTGTGCCGCTCTCCATCGATCTAATTTGTGTTTGGTTCTCTCATACCAATCCCACAAATCTAGATTCCACACCCGGCCTTCAACTTTCCTCGTCTCCAAACATCATCCACCTTGCCTCCCGTTCATCTCATCTCCTCAACACGAGAGGGGCTACATGATCAAGGGGATTATTTCATGAAAGAAATAATTGCCTAAAGTGAGTGAAATCGACCAAGCGAAATCACCACTCTTCTCAGGATCAAAACAAGATTTGATCCAGAGGGGTAGGGGATTATTTCACCAAGGAAATAATCGCCAAAGGAATGACTGCAAGGGTTAGGGGATTATTTCACCAAGAAAATAATCGTCAAAAGAATGGCGGCTAGGGTTAGAAGATTATTTCACTAAGGAAATAATCGCTAAAGGAATGACGGCTAAGGTTAGGGGATTATTTCACCAAGGAAATAATCGCCAAAGGAATGACGGATAGGGTTATTGTGGCTCTGATACCATGTTAAAATAAGTAATCAGAGAGAGGCATTTAGTTCACTCTCTTATGTGTTATTTATACTATCACAAATACAAAGAGCCTTGTCCCTAACCAATGTGGGGCTAAACAACATAAAGGAACAACTCTCAACAGAAAGTAACCACAAGCCTTAATTACATGCATCCCTATTGTCATCCCTCATCTTCTATATGAGTAGATAGACCTCTCGGCTGATTGTCATTATGAATAGTCTGTTTCATGTGATAACTCTTTGAGTAGCTGACTATTCATGATGACAGTCATATCTATAAGTTACTGCAAGTTTAATAATACTGGAGATATATCTGACAATAATGTTGATAAACGTTGAAGCAGGGTAATGTGATTACCAGAACTCCAGCTCCCTCTCCCATGACAAATCCATCCCTACCCTTACGTATCACAAGGCCTAGAAGTCCCCTCAGGTTCACCATTCCTTTGTGAAAGTGCCCTACAGGCAAGGAAACCACCAATACCAGTTGGCGAAATTTCTGCTTCAGTCCCTCCAGCGACCATAATATCAGCATCTCCTCTCCTTATGTGGTTTGCTGCAGTGTAGAAGCAATAGTTTGCAGTCGTGCCGCGCAAGATGTTGAAAGGGAGTAGTTTGGTCCCATAGTCCTGTGTTTATAGCTAGCGATGCCGAACCCATGGTTGTAATGGAGTAAGGAATGAAGAAAGGGGAGATCTTCTTGTAGCTCTCTAGGACATAGGACTCGACACTGCTAGTGAAGGCTTTTAAGCTTCCCATGCCCGATCCAACTTGCACTCCCTTTCTTGATTTGCCCATCTGAAGCAAGGAACATTTTTTCTCATGAATTTTCTTTGAAAATTCACATAATTTGATGCCACTGGCATAACATTCATGTCATATTACCTTTTGTATACGTCTATTCTGCCTAGATTCAGATAGGTAACAAGTGTTGACTTTAAAGTGTGCGACACACGTTATCGGATAAAAGTGTTGTACTATATTTTGGTGGAATGAACAAATTCATATACAATTAGTTTCTCTTCTTGAAATTTACTTTATATTACCCCCTCCAGAATCATATAGAAGAGTAAGCTTTTCTTGAATATATCTTTAGCAAGCCGGAGGTCTTTGATTTTGTGCAGGTGTGCGGCAGAGGAATAGGAGAACCTGGAGAATTGTCGTCTGCTTACTCAAAAACACGCTGCTCATTAACCAAGGTGCAGATATTTTGATAAAGCTTCAGACCATTGATCAGTTTTGATACTTTTTATTCAAATTCTTGGTCATTGATCCCTGATGAGTTTGAGATGGACATGGGTGCACGTAGACTATCAACTTTTCTTTTCTTAATTAGGACTTGCTATAGATAATCTATAATGTATATATGTATATATGTAGATAATCTACAAAGTGTGGAGACAAGTACTTCAAATGAAGATTGAGTGCTCAGGAAATTGATGTTTCAGGTTTATGCATGTTTGGAAATAGAAGCAAGAAAATATAATGTATGAGTGTGATATATAGATAAATAAATATATCAATAATGCTGTAAACTCCTATCTCAACTATGTAAACTACTCTTGCAATATTCTCCATCTTCAGTAATAATTAAAACAACTGGCTTGTGTTCAGCTATTAATCCTCAATGGCATCAATTTATGTCTAATTGTGTAACATGTCAACATCTCCTCATGACTTCAATACTCCACTAGTAGTATATCTCTGAACTCTTTTATCTTTTGTGTTCATAAGTCATTACGTCTGCAAATGGTGGTTTGTAAGTTCACTATAGATTTTGAGAATCAGCTGTGAATACTTGATCTACAGCAAAATGAAATAATTCGGGAAAGGTTGTTGCTAGCTAGATTACCTGTTTCCTCTCAATGATCAAGCCAAAATCTAGCTAGTTGACCAGCCATTACCAATGTCAAATCGAATTAGCTATGTCGTGATGAGCCAAGTCATAGAATCATTTCTAATTGATTAAGAAGAAAATCAAGTCTTCATAGCTGCGTGCATGGGTGCTGGTTGGTTACATACTTAAATGTGGCAAAATCAGTTGAAAGTCAACTTAATTAGGTGAAGCTTTTTTGTTTAGTGATCTGCTGCTACGAAGTGTGTCCCAAAGAGGATGCCAACTGCTGGCAGACTGTTCTAAATTGAGATGTGTATGCATGTCCCACAAAGCTCTTTGGATATTCATAAAATTTTTCAGAAGTACTCTGTCACTCCGAATCCAGTGGAGAGTTTTATATGCAACCTAGTTACATTCCAAAAATAAGTATTGTCTTTTATCTTATAGTGTCTAATTTGGTTAAACACCCCCATCAAAATTATCTAATTTTCTTGATCTATATATGTACATATATACACCTCCATCAAAATTATCTAATTTTCTTGATCTATATATTAACAGATATTGAGCATGGACAGTGAATGAAAATCATAGTCTACACACACTATATGGATATGACACACATGCACACGCGCGCGCGCACACACAAAAGATATGCTCCCTTGAGGATCTCTTTGGCTATAAATACTTTACTTATAGACCCACTTTAAAGTGAAACTGGCAATATACGGAGAATTATCCTCTTCCTCATCATCTCTCTTAGCTCTGCCAATGATAACTGCTATCACGTTTGCTATACTGCCTGTAGGTATGCAGGCTACAGGTTCCTTTGTAAGCTTGCCGCTAAGGGGGTATGTGTGTTGGGAACCACAATGACGCGTTCACCTTTGAGTTTAGCTGGTCTGATAGGTGGCTGTAGAGTCAAGCGCTTTGCTGACTGTTTTGGATGCCCATGCCTTCATTTATATCCCGGTATGCATATATTTATGTATGTAGCATATACCAAATTAACATATTTTGTTTATTTTTTATTCTCATTATGATATATTGACAGATGGCATGGGGGAAGAGATCGATGCTTGCCTCAGAACGTGTGGGGATAAGTGCGCCTACAAAGGTTGAGCACTAAAGAATGAAAATATCGTGTATGTGTGTGAGTAAAATAAACGATATCAACAGTATTGTAGGCTTTTGTCGAAACATTATTGACTACTCTTGCAGTATTCTCTATATATATTCAGTAATAAACAATGGGCTTGTGTTCAGCTAATCCTCGATTGCACCAGGTTATTTCTAAATTGGATGCCAAGTACAGACTATAGGGTTAATTACACATACACATACACCCCTTGTAGTATCGTTGTTTTGAACTTCGCAGTGCTCTTGTTGTTTCATTTTGGAAGATAGAACCTGGTGAAATTCATTGGACTCTTTCAATAAACTAAATACTCTCACCCTAAGGTAATATATGTCAAAATTCATTCACGGTAAAATAGTTAAAATAAAAAAAAATTAACTGCTAAAATAAAACTACATGGTAGTAAGTTTAAAACAACATAGTACATGGGGTCTATTTGCAAGTAACCCCTTGAATAGATATATGCATGTGTTCAAGATTTTGCCTTATAACTTCGACCTGCAGTGGACATCTAAGAGAAGGTAGCACGGCATGCGTGCCTTCATTAAGAATCATAAGTTTAGATGTCATATCCACAAAGTTTTCAGTGAGATAGACAGCAGCTGGGACATAACTTCTTAGTTATTCACAAATGCCTCCTTACCTTGCAAGAGATTCCAGAGTTATTCCCGACAGGCACCCTTATTTGTTCATCAACCATCAAAAGCATCAAGTAAAACATCGAACAGGAAACAAACCTGTACACATAAACTGTTGGATGCTAACAAACAAATCATTGACAACCAAACCCATTGTTGAAGATTACAAACCAAATCAATGTCCTCTTCGAACAAAATTGATGGCTAACAGATGAAATGACAGACATTACAATCTCACGACACGACATACTACCTTCATTAAAAACATTTTAGTGCCCACACAACTGTTTACTATTCATTACAATTTCTGTAAACCTGTATCAACAATAAAGAAAGTCAAGTATAAATAAAACACTAGCAATAATCCAAGCCCCAACACAGCAGTTGGCAGGGAAAACAAATAGAAGTTCATGAAAATTGATTAATAGCTGGCCTTCATTTCACATATACATTACAACACCTCTCTTCAATATATGGGAAGCATGTTTACATTTACAAAGACTAATATACATAACTATTTGAAATATGGCTGCATGTATGGAGCGGATGACTGACGATAATTCCTGTAATTTGAGTCAAGGAACATTACTGCAAAAGAATTACTCGAAGCTGCTTCATCATGCTCGGAAACAGTTTAGAATTTCTTCAGTGTCCATATCATTGTCACATTACATTCACAATACTCTTTTCGAAAGTTAGTAACGAAGAATGTTTAAAATCTCATTGTATACTATTATTAAGGATCTTTGACCAAAAGCTTGTTACAGAAAAAAAAAGAGATATAGGTAATGTATTATTTCTGTTCTATCTGTGCAATATCTCTAAATATCTATAGCGCTTGATTCAGCCAAGAATTTGTTGTGTGCTTTGATTGCATAACAAAGATTTGCAATCTTGATGTTCACATGCACTACTTTAGAAACATAGTAAACACTGCTTCAGAAACAAATGTTTTATGAATCCTACCTTGTGATAAAAGGATGATGCTCCGACACCAATTAAAAGAATATTCTGCATTAGTAAATATTCATAGAAATATTTCTGTGAAAAAAAATTCAGTGTTTCAACATTTATTAACTATGCCTATTTCAATACATTTTGCCTATTTCCGTGCTATCTAAACAAACATCATCCCTCTGAAAAAACACAAACTTCTATTTCCAAAGAAAGTATACGCTTACTTTTACACTAATATAACAACATGAAATTATAGATAAAAAGAGTCCCTTTCATTCTACTTCTACTAAAACAAATTGTTGACAACCTCAAGGAAAGCTGATAAATCACAATCAAACACCAACGTAAAAAGAATAGGATACTAATCAACCATCATTATTTAATCATGTCAACATAGAAAACAAAGCACAGAACTACAAAACAAAACAAAAGGGCACAGAGATAAAATGTTTATGAGACATTATTCACTTAGGACTCCTAATCACTAAATACCTTTGAGAGTACTTGCTCTGGGCTAAGCAGAGGACAAAGTACAAACTAAAAAGTGAAATATCGAACCAAAGAACGATAGGAAAAGGGAAAGTGCGCTACTAAAGCAAAATTTCTTCACGTATGGGCAGACCTTGCCCCACGCCAATCCTTCATTTCCGAAAAATGCAATATAACTAACAGAAGCGGCAGACGACCAAGCTGACATCGCCAGAGCCAGAACCATCTGAAATAATGCAGTATAAATATTAGTAGTAGTTAAAATTGCATTTTCTTTTCAACAAATAAGTTCGGTAAGTTAAGTAACCTAGATACAGAGTGCCTATAGGGAAATTATATATGGGGCAGGTATTTGGAGTTCATTTATTTTGGTAAAAGTTGAAATACGAAATTTTAGGTTCATAATAAATTTATAAAGATGTGGCTGTCATGCTTTTAGAGAATTCCTGATTGAGATTTCTAATTATTAGTAAAATAAATAAATGAATGAAAAGGAAGTAAAAAAAGATACAATTAACATATCAAAAAAAAAAGTGAGAACAAGGGAAACTAGACCATATCAACATCTTTGTATAGGACTTCAATAGCTAACCATTCTTAAAATAATTGTCTTATCTATGTGTAAATCAAACTTTCATGTATTACCTTTATATGAAGTTGCCAAGGTTTAAGATATTAATCGTAGTGCATGTATTACCTTTATATGAAGTTGCCAAGGTTTAAGATATTAATCTTAGTTTATTTTTCCATAATTCGTCTTTTACCGTTGCGCCAAGGCTACCCTTAAAATGATTTTTCTAATAGCTAAGAATTAAAACTATGAGGGGAAAAAGAAAAGGAAGTGGAGATATTTTACCATATCAAGAGCGTGGAGGAATCGATTTCTTGGACTACAGAAGGCAAGAGCAATACCGAGAATAGAGTAACATCCGGCAACTCCAGCACCCAGCACCAAGTACCTACAAGAAAAAGGCCAAAAAAAAAAAAAAGGAGTCATCAATATATAGTTGTAAAACGTTACGCTATAAATTAGTGCCTATAGTTTTAGCTTACGCAAAAGCCGGGGATGATCTGTAGCTAGCATAAATGACGTATCTGTTATCAACAATCTCAGTGTCCTCATTGTGCAATACCATTAAGATGACAGCTGGGATCATGCACAGTGCAGTACATGCTCGGAAAATGACTTGCACTGCTTGGCCGAAAATACTAGGACGTTTCTTCTTCACTCTGACCACTTCTAAGGGCATATGCACCGTGTTCTGAACCATTGCGGGGGTCTGCGCCTCCCCCTTCCTCATTGTTTCGGTCTCCATTGGGACAATCTGACCGGTCGCACGAGTACTCTCCATTGATTTGATTTGGTCGTGTACGTTAAGGTTGCAGAAGGTGCAAGTGAGGAGAAGAGGATGGGGGGGAGTGAATAAAAAGGTTAAGCATAAGTAGGAGTTTGTTAGGATCTTCTGGTAACAGATTAATTTTGAAGAATTCCGCGAGTTAGTTGCGGAGGATATACATCAAAGGATTTGAAGATTTTCAGCAAGGTATCTTTAATTAACCTTTTGTAAAAGATATTAAAAAGAAAAGAAAAATAAAATTAGCCAAACGTCCCGGCTTCGGTCATGGGCAGTCGAACATCACAGAAGACATATCTTTTTAGATTTCCATATAAAAAGTACATGCACAGCACAAGACATGCCCAAGGCTTTTTAAGCAAAATTGGTCGAAAACATCTCTAAAATTTTGGAGCATCAATTATCCACACTCAAACAAAAGAAATTAACTTGAAAAATATTGAACACGTATGCCTTCAACAAATCATTGATAACCAAACCCGTTGCTCAAAATTACATACCAAGATCAAATTGGCAACCAACAGATGGGAGGACAAACGTTACAATTTCACGACGCAACGTACCGCCGTCAGTAATAACCTTTTTTTTTTTTTTTTTGCCCCGCGCAGCTGTTCACTATTCATTACCATTTCTGTAAGCCTATATCAACAACAAAGCAAGTCAAGTATAAATAACACACTACCAAGAATGCAAGCCCCAACACAGCAATTTGCAGGGAAAACAAATAGAAATTCATGAGAATTGAATATCTGGCCTTCATTTCATATATATTACAACACCTCTCTTCAAAATATGGGATGCATGTTCACATCTACAAGACTAATAAACATAAACATTTGAAATATGGCTGCACTTTCGGAGGGGATGACGACGGTAGTTCACGTAATTTGAGGCAAGGAACATTTTTGCAAAAGAATTACTCGAGGCTGCTTCAGTGTCCATATCGCTGTCACATTACATTCACAATACTCTTTTTGAATCTCGAGCTGCTGATAAATGATCCTGCAACATAAGCCAGTAAAAAAATGTTATGCATGGAGACTAACTTAAGGAGACACCACCCACATAGGGTTGAAGACCAAGAGCACCAACATTTAAAGGTATTAAAGAAACTACCAAACAGGGGCCCACTGTTCTTCGAGAATAACAAATGACTTGGCTTATAACACAAAGAATATAGATCTTCAGGAGAAGGGGAGAGAAAAAAGAAAATAAACATTGAGAAAATGAGTATCAACCAATGTTAGTCATAGCATGTTTACTTGTATCCCTTTTAAGACTGACATGGAAGCTATGTTGTAGAATCGCTTATGGATTATTCTCTTAATTAAAAAATACAGTATACAAACAATTAATATGCACACAAAGTGCAATTGAACAAAAACCTTCTCTGTAACAGCTATTGGACTAATTCATACAAGTTTTCATCTCAACATCCAGCAATTCTAGTCCTTTCTCCTAGTGAAATTCATACAACTTTTCGTCTCAACATCCAGCAGTGCTAGTACATTTATTAGCATGATCCTTTTTTATGGTAGAAGATAGTTTCCGAAGAGAGAATTAATAGGAAACAGAATTTATTTATTTGGGTAAAGGAAGAATGAACTCACCGAAATAAAATCGAAAGCTTTTGTATCCTCCTTCGAGCTGGTTAGAGCAGTAGCATGGCTTTGTACTGGATTGTTTGAAATTTGAAAAATGTCAGGTAATGCTGAGGAGTGACTTCCATCAACAGCATTTCCAACAGCATGCCCATAACCAGCATTAATATTTCCTACATTTTGAAACAGTAGTTGTTGCTGTGCAATGAAAGCCCCCATGGCAGCATAGTCCATTGGCTGGTTAGCATAAGATGGATTGAACATCATATTTTGGGGCATATTATACTGCATTGCAGCCATAGGGAATAAGGAATTTGAACCGAGACCTCCATTTAGAGCACTGCTCACAGGACCCCGGCTGGGTTGGTTCATAGGAAATTGGCTGGACAGATTTATTGCATCAACAAAGGAAGTTCCAATAAAGGGAACTCCAGAAGCTCCAGGTTGGTTCTTCTCTTGCACGATACTGTTAAGAGACAAACCAGCCATCAAGTCATGCTCATTGCTCGTTTTCGTTTCTGATTCTTGCAGAAGAAGATCAGAGTTGGAACTGAAAGCGTCAAGCAATCCATACTCTTTACTAACTTTCCGCTCATTCTCAGATTTGTTAACATCAACTGTCAACCCTGAAAATATGTCATCATGTTGTTTCTCTTCGGTCACGTGGAAAGATACATCTGCGAATGGGTCATCTTCACTTCTATTTTCACTGCTGTTCAGACCAGCAACAGGGCCATCTCCAAACAGATCATCAACCAAAGAACCAGATGTTGTCAGGTTTCCAAAATTTTGGTCAACATGCTTCTGTGTTAGAGATTCAGTTCCATAATCATTTGCATCACTTGTATCGATTAAGTCGGGCATCTGAACAGCTGGAACTGGCATGGGTCTTGCGTTAGATTGCTCCACCTGGTTCCCTGTTCCAGAAATCTGGTCCCCATCCAAAAGACTTAAAACCTAAAGAAATGAAGGCATTAAACAGATCAGTAACATACAAAAAGTGGGAAAACCAAAAATAAGCTGGAATTTGACCAGGAAAGTTAAGAGAAAAAAGATAATGAAACAAACAAACATAAATAGGCAAAAAAGGATGATTATAAGGTATACAAGGGAAAAGATGACAAGCCATAGACGCAACTTAAGAAGATTAAAATCATGCTTTTCTTTCCTTTTTATCGATTCAGAGGATAAGATTTTAGTTGTTTGTGTGCCTATATTAATAAGTTTTGGATGCTTTGGGCTCTGAATGTAGATTTTATCACATTATAACTTAAAACAAAAAAACAGATTCCATTAAACCCAAGTATCGCTATTGAACCCGTTTTTCTTACCCGTATATGGTCCAATAGAACGTCATATTTATCTATACGGGCACAACAGAAAAAGGTGTTTTCCATACTATTCCTATAGATAAGCAGCATCAATCCTGATTGCCTGGTGCAACCCCTATATACCGGTGGTTGGCTGCTATTTAGAACACAATAAAATAAATGTGATGGATAAGAGATAACTAAAACATTGAGACATAAACACAAGCAATTATCCCATTCACCGGTTCTGTACTCCTTGCGGCACCCAGAGAGGGAATATGAGCGCAATAGAAGAAAACTGCTGACTGAAAGCGAAATGCAGAAAAGACATATCATTTTAAAATCCGATACACTACAGGAAATCCAAGGAAATTGGTAGAAATGCACAAGAAAAAGCACTCCTATGCTGAGGAGCGAAAAGTAAGACATACTGAACATAGCAAGAATAACTCTGAACAGCATTTCAAAGGGGACAAAAAGGAAAATGAGGGTACTTACTTTGTTCGCCTTTTCTCTCAAAGAAACTTGAGGTACTTCAGAGCATTTAACCACAGATTCTCTCCTCTCACTAAAATAAGATGCTATAATGGAAAAATGCTCATCATCCTTTTTCCTCAAAATTGATTCCAAGACACAACAGGCCTTCATCCGGACCTGACAATGCCAAACAAATTACAGTTTTAGTAATCACACTAAACAGAATATAATTTCTTCATTTGAACAACTTACAAACAAATTAATGTAAAAACAGTCCGGTAAATGTGGTTTTAGTATGTTAATAATCAGATGACATCTTATGCTATTTCAAATAGGTTTAAGATCTCGATACCAATAGGGGGTCGGGGTAGCTCTTTTAGGTAATTCAAATCAGTAATTCTGTAGTTTGAGTAGTGTAGGACTGCAAATATTGGAATCCACTACCAAATGGGTCTATTGTAAAAACAATTAAGTTCTAAAGTGTCAAACTTCAACTAAACAAAAACAAAAACAAAAACAAAAATCACATTTCTCTTCCATAAGTTTAAAATAAATCTTCGAGTAGTGTAGGACTAGAAATATTGGAATCTGGTACCAAATGGGTTTATTGTAAAAACAATTAAATTCTAGAGTGTCAAACTTCAACTAAACAAAAACAAAAGAAAACAAAAAAAGATCACATTTCTCTTTCATAAGTTTAAAATAAATCTTAATTGACTCTAGTATACTAAATAGTTGAACAATTTTAATTTCACCCAAAAAAAAAGATACTACAAGGTTTTAGTATGTTTAATAATCCTTCAGGAATTTAGTCAAGAGATCTTATATATAAACAGCAAGTAAGTGTGGCCCAGTTTTAATGTGGCAGATGTCAATTCTGATATTCTATTGGTATATGGAACTTACAAAACAAACATAGAACAGCAATAGTTTTCACAGTAAACATAGAGTAACAAGATCTTTGTGGTCTTTAATTTCTCGAAAAAATTTATGCAAAATTATTTTTTTATTATTATAAGTTTAGAGACAAGTATGGAAAACTCTGCTCATCAATTTGACATCTTGTTTGAAACAAACAGGCAGGAAATTCTTATGTTGCAACAGCAAGTTAGTAGAACTGGTAGTACCATGTCTGAGATTGAGAATTAGATAGCCCAGTTTGAATCAGCTTTTATTCTATCTTCATCTTTCTTGTAAAGCCTACTTAATTTAGCAAACGAGAACGATTCAGTTTAGTTTTTATTCTCCTTCCCTCTACTTTGCAACCAAGAATGTTAAAAGAATAAAACGAGGTAAACCAAATTGTTTGAAAATGATTTTTCTCCTAGAAACTTGGGATTGGAGTGAGACAGAAAAGAAGCTGATTTCATATTGAGTTTGTACATGTACATAGTCAACCAAATGAAATCTTTGAATCCCCTCTATTTAAATTAAGAAGTGTCTAGTTAACTTTGAATATCAATCAGAATTCATCAAAGATCCAGGATAGTGCCAACATACCTGCCATAGGGGCGAGTGGAGTTTCACCTCAAGTGCATGACTCATAGCCACTGGATCAAGTTTCAAGGACTCCGTGAGAAAAGCCTGGATAGCATCACGAGTGGGTTGTATACGTACACCACCTGAAGTGACAATGGTCTCCAAAAGCCTCTCCTCACGACTCTTAATCCCTGTATGATTTGAAGCTGTTTCTTCATTAGATGCCGTAATTGTCGCTCTCGAATCTTGGCCCCACGTCCCTGAAGACACGTTTCTTGAAGAACCAGAAGAAGAATCATCTCCACTGTAATAATCATTTCCTGCATATCTATCTCGGCCACCTACTTCTGTAGTTAGAGATCTTCGAAGATTCGGGCTCTTGTAACTCCCGTTGTCACTTTTCCTGATGGAATTAGCAGCAGCAATTGTGCTCAGTCCTATGTCCACAACTTCACTGAGAAACGACTTCTTCTCTTCCGTAGGCATTTGATAGTTAGTATTGCCAAAACCCTGAATACGCTTTTGGATACCTTCTGCCGGTGTCACTGCCTTGTTGTCCTCATTAGAAAAGATAGCTGACACAGCCTCATGAGCTGTGTCTCGAACAGCCTTATTGAGGGCATCTCCTTTAAGGGGATCTGGCTGACCCTTGTAGTGAAACAGCTGGCGCATTACTGCTGAATGACGTTGCATTTCCCTGCGAAATTCCGTACCAGACTTTCCCACCGCATATTTGATCAGGCGTAGAGCCTATGACAAGCACAAACAAAGAGTTAATATTCTAGTTTGCATCTATTACCAGCTCAAATGCAAGTTAACAGCTGGTTCTGCTAGACAGTGCAAAACAAAGCATGACACTCCACCACAATACGAAAAGGAGAACAGATAGCCACTTCTCTCTCAGTAAGTTTACAGCCTGTTCTTACCTGAGCTTTTGTTCGGCTCATTTTAAGATCACTGTACATTACCTATAATGCAGCCCTCATTGGCAGAGAACTATAAATTTTTCTAGTTCAACTACTAAGCAAGTTTCATGTTAGCATCCAACAAGTAAAATAAGCGGATTGTCTCAAAATTCTCATGAAAAAATGCTGTTTAATTTTACAACGAAATACCAGTCCCAATCAAATCCTACCCAAGAGTTGAAATTACGGACATCGTGCTCATATTCTTAGATAATCATAGATTGTTCTGATAATGCTCCTAAGCAAGTTTCAGCCATCTAATCAGGTAAACAATCAAAGAGATAACTTTCTCAAAGATTTCACAATGAAATGACAGGCCCAAATGTTCAACGACGAAATAAAACGAAAAAAGCTACTTTTCAGCAAAAAAAAAAAAGTCCCCCATCAACAAATCACTGATGCACTAAATTTGAGATGAGACAGAGCTTCTACTTGAGAATCTATACATCTATATTTACGATGAGGCCAGTCTTTTCATAAATTTGAAGCCTCAATCCGATCATCGTATCTCTAGTGATGTCATTCCGTGCCTCAATCCGATCATCCTATTTGTTAATTTTCAAACGAAAACCCAAACCCCAAAAAAAAATAGTAGCTTAAATTCAATAATTGCAATCTGGAGTGACGCCATTCAAGAAAACAGGTCTAATTGCTAAATAGTACGTTTTGAGAAATTCTGCCAGAAACATGAATCAGATTGTTCTACGCAATTAGATGAGCTTTGTAAATTAGACATCAGGGGGAAAAAAAAAGAATCCAAATCGTCAAACCTTTTGCTTGACAACGGGGCTCTTGTGATCAATCCGCTTGAGGATGTAATCGGAAACCTCTTTGACGATGCTAACATGAGAAGTCCTCAGCAGATCGCAGATCTCCTCCAGTTTGTAAACAGGAGCGACCTTGTCCTCGTCCGATGTGACTCCATCGACCATCTTAGATCTCCAGTACGCCTCCACCGCTCTCCTGCTCGAATCCATGGTCGATTCGAAACCCTAGAAAAGATTATTAAAATCCTCGCTGGATCTCTTGGGATTTTTCTTCTCCCCTCCTCCTCTCCTCTTTTGGGGAAGAGTCTGACGAGGGAAGACCACAGGTGGTAAAAACGAATAGAGCGAATAGTTGGTCACCGAGGAGATGAGTTTGCTGCGTGACGCGAGGCTCCTACACGTCAATATAAAATCAGAATTCCTTTACATAAAAATGGCCCCCACCTTTCTTAGGGGGTGTTTGTAAATTGTGTTTGTAAATTTTTTTTGAGATTACAGGTTTATGGATTTGGTAGTGGGGGTTTTTTGATTTTTTGAATTCTATAATTTTATTTGTTTCGAAGCAAATTTTAAGATGTTTTAGCATTTGAGATCCCAAAACAATAAATACCAATATATTTGAGAGGTTTTAACATTTGTGAAATCCTCTCTTCAAAAGAGGATTTCACAAATGCTAAAATCTCTCAAAATATATTAGTATTTTATTATTTTGGAATCTCAAATGCTAAAACATCTCAAAATTTGCTTTGAAACAAACAAAATTATGAAATCCACAAATCAAGAACACCCCCACTTCCAAATCCATAAACTTGTAATCCCAAAAAAAATTTGAAACAAACACCCCTTAATGTCAATGTAATTGATTTGTGTGAGATTTTTTTTTTTTTAGAGTAACAGAAAAAGAAATTACCAAGAAGGAACATCTCAGAGGTAAGATCCCGCCGTGGATTTTAGCTTTTAACAGTTCATTAGGATAGATTGAATACCTAGCTCGGACTACTAATTTGGATGGGTACAAGCTTGCAAGACTGCAAGTATATAATCCGTCTGATATCTTAACATAAGAATTAGTTGCCCGAGCTTATATATTACCTTTTCATATCATAGCCATGTGGACATAAAACAACTGCAAATCTTTTTGACAAAATTGTTACAACTTAAACTGAGAAGTTAAATGTAAACAAATCAACATAAATATTCCAAACGAATAACACACAATCCCCTCACAACTTATCATTGCACAGCCACATCTTGTATGTCATCAGATTCGTCGACAGCCATTTCGTTCCTGAAAAGAACTTTAAGGTATGGAAGCACCTTAGGAAGAACAGGTAAGTCTGCTGCATTGATGCTCATTAGATCAAAGGCAATACAAGTTCTATCCATGTGCGCCTCATCAAACACTGGGACTTTCGGGTATCTCTGGCTAAAATGAGTCAGCACAATGCGATATGCGCCAGCTGATGAACCAACCCCTATGGCTTCCTTTGTCGTGCTGTGATTCTTTGCGATTGCTTCTTCCTCCATGCTGTCTTCAAATGTCGCCTGCAGAAACAATTGTGAAGAACATAATTATGGCAATGGCATCAAAAACATGACAGTTGGCTTTTCAATTTCTTGAAACTAAAGTATTAAAATGATGTGTCGGTCAAATTGTTACAAATGAAACCGACACTTTACACAATATCCGTAGCCTCTTATCTATGTCTATACTATACTATTAGAAGGATCATCAACATGCATTCCGTTGGCCCTAATTATGTACTACCCATAGAAATCAGTATGTTATATACGAGGCAAACAATAGAACAAATCGGATGCTTATCTAAAAAGTGGTGTTGTTAGGTAGTTGCCATCCAAAATCGAGAATAAAATGCTGCTACATGTTTTTTTTTAATAATAAAAACTGTGGGAGATGCCCTTGCATTTCATTAAAAAGAGTTTAACGAAACATATGGATACAACATGTAGCACTTCCCTCACAAAATACCAAAATCATACAAAAGGCCACTTGGGCAAAGTACTAGTAGTGAAGCTCGGTAGAAGAGTGCATATGCCAGATGAGGGGCTACTCGCTATCGGAGTCACCCTGATGATCGCCCGCCGACACATCACCTTTTTGGCAAAATACTAGTAATGCTACTACATGTTATCCAACATTAAAGGTATTTAATAATATGACTAAATCACGCAGAGAAACATTATCCCTAATAGGTGTGACCTGGTACAACATAACTTGTCAGGTATGTATTCACGAGAATATTAACTACTGGAGAAGGTATCCAGTGGGCCGTCCCCACCACTGGATGTGGTGATGTGGTGTCCCCAACAAATAAACAAGAGACAGCTGTCTGATTATATTAACATCAATTATTATCTTTTCAACCCTATCTCTAATCCTTCACTAACCCTTTCCCTTCCTCCCCCTCTCGGCCGTCGCCGATGCTATAACGGTGATGAGAGCCACAACCTTCGAGATAACGTTGCCTCATTATATTGCAGCCATATTCCTTGTGAAGAAAGAGCCCAACAATGTGATAAAATATTAACAAAATAGTTGTGGGATGAGACCTTATTTGCAAATACTTTTGAATGAGACCAAAGAAGGTGGCGTTTTGTTCGTCGGAGGCTGATTTCTCAACTGATCTGTGGCATTTTGATCGCCTATGTGATCTCTCCTAAACACAGTTTCTTTTTTTCACCCTAGTTAAAATGCAGTCTTAAATTCCCCACAAAATTTCTCATCAACTAGGTCAAGAATTAAGAATTGGTACACAAATTTAAGAATAATCGAGTTCAATTCGTAAGGGCTGCAACCCAAGCAACAATAATCTGAGAGATTCTACAATATATAAATGTATTAGAATTGGGGATTTTCTGTATTATGCATCAAATCATCAATATTAAAGTTTCAAGGGTTCAGGTCTCTAGATCATTGTAAGTGGAAAATTTCAGAGCGGTACGTTTATCCAGTGCCCACCTTCCCGCACCCTTGCGCTCTTCCACCTCGTCGCATTTGAGGCAGAGGTTGGTGGCCGAGTGGGAGAGATGCAAGACAGGCGGTCAGTAATGATATAGAGGAGGGCTTGAAAAATTAAGCAGTTAAAAATGATTGAGAAAGCGGACTCTTTTTTATTGGGTGGGAACACCACATCATCACATCCAGTGGTAGAGATGGCCCACTGGATACTTTCTCGAACTACTGCAGCTTCATCTTCCACTTTATGTGTTACCTTTTGCGCATTGCGCAAAAATGCTTGGAACTTGATTGAGGAGATGGTCCTTAGTCGAGGCCAATAAAGAAAATGATTCATGTAGTAGACCCCAAAAAAATTGGGAAAGGGTTTTTAATTTGTTGTATAAACAAGCATAATTTTTGTCGGCTCTTGCAATGAAGCCATGGCCATAAACTAACTACAAACTTACTAGATGTATGCAAAGATAAGAGTTAAAAGATTACTAACCTCGTGTATAAGAACTGTTGCGTCAGCAGATGCATCTATCAGGGATTGACAAGGTCTAGTATCACCAGAGTAAACAAGCTTCCAACCCGGTATAGCTCTTCTGACACTATTTATTCTCTCAGCAGCTTTTAGGACAACACCAAAAGCCTGAGGGCAATGTATGACAGGGACACTATATAAAGCTTCTAGACCCGCATCACGAAGTATCGACTTCAGTCTAATTAAAAGTGGTTCAACCATGGTAATATCAACTGGGCTCCCAGGTCTCTTCCAAAAACTTTCCATTCTACTGCCTTGAGCAAATAATGTAGTTTCCAGAGATTGATATTTATCGTGTTCAGAATTGCTGGAACTGAGGAAGGAATCTAGGCTAGCCTCAGTTGTATGCCTACAGTCCAAGAACAGTGCATCTAAGTCTTCGAGCCTAGCGTAAGCATCTAAAAACCTCTTCAGTGATCTTGGACCAATCACAAGCAAAGGTTCATGTGGCACATCCTTTAATAATTGAGACCGCAGTGCAAGTATTCTTGCGAGACCAGTGTGATGATCAGCATGAATGTGAGAAATCCAAATACATCTTAAACCTTTAACAGCATTATCAGCACCCTCCACACCGAATCTGACACAAAGAAGCAAGATTAGTCAGTAAGAGCAGCAAGAAACAATAATCAAATTGTAAAATAGATTTTTGTACTTCAGACTAACCTTCTTTTCAACTGTCCCAAAGTTCCTTCTCCACAATCTAGAAGCAAACTTCCCTTCGAGAAAAGATTGACAAAAATAGAACTGACATTGCGATATTTGGAAGGTTGTGATGAACCTGTACCCAGAAGAACAATTTCCATGTCTTCCCGTGTTATATTCTCCAAACAAGGAGGAATATCAAAATTCTGAGCAACTCCGTTCTTCTCATTGCCATCTACAAGACACGTGCTCTCCTTGCATCTTACAAGTTCAAAGTTGGCCTTGGGACTGCATGAAGCTTCATTCATCCATGGTTCTTCCACCATGATTATATTTTCAGCTTTCTTAGGCATCGCATCTTTACTTTCTGCAGCCCAAAACTGACTGACATGTTCTGAAACATCAACAATTTCAGGAATTTCTGTTAGAAGCTCATCAACAATCTCTTTGTGATTGATCATGCTCGGAATAGCTGAGTGGTCCAGACCCAGCTGAGAAAGGGGACGGAGATGAAACTGGAGCATAAAAAGAAGGGAAGCACTTTACTAAATTGCATTCATTTCTCAAAAATAAAATAAAATAAAGGCATGCCCATTTATTGTGGTGCTAATTTTCAAAAAAAATAAATAAAATGGTAATAAAAACAAAATGAGAAATCATAAACTAAAACAATAGTGGTTAAAGCACGAGGCCATCAAGAAGACATAGTGTATAGAAATAGCTGCAAAAGATTCAGGAGAGATATCACAAATTAGTTTATGTTTCACGGAAAGATAGCAGCAGATTAACTTGCAGCATATAGTTATCAGCCCACAGTATTCAGATAGCGCACGTTACAAACTCTACAAGATTATTAAACAGTGTCAGCACTAACAGACTGACAATGCTAAAATGATTTATATGCTTTATGTAGGACATAGAAAGAATCTCATATACCTTTCCCTATTTTTGTTTATTAGCATCCAGACTGCAAGCTGAGGTAGACGGGAACATTTAATATTAGAAATTAGATGTCCACTAATCACAGGGTTTGGATTGAGAAATGTGACAAAGGAAAAGCATAGGGGAAAAAAACAAAACAAGAAAAATAGAAATGAAAAGGAAGAAAAGGGAATGGATGTTTTTAAGCTTTCAACCTTATTAACTTAATATTGTAGATTACCTCAAAAAAGAATCAGCAAATTAAGTGTCATTCATGCACCTCTCGATGTAAACAACGTACAAAAGAAACGTGCAATACTCACAAACACGCAACTACGCAAGCACACATGGACATACGTGTGTGCCTTTAAGTTACTGATACACTGTGCTCTTCTTGCCCTGATTGGCTTGACGTACACAATAATGTACAAAGCAAACATGAAATACAGATATATATTGCATTTAAGTTGCTGACATCTTATGAAAATTTGTACTATATAAATTATTGTATTCTCAATTATTGGTTTTAGTGTCAGTGCGTGCTCACACGACAGAAACATGCAATTATTGACATATGTGTTAGCGTCCTGAAAGTTGTGCACAGAACATATTAATAGTAGTAAAGTACTTAACATGCATGACAATTAGAAAGAACTTAAGGCTATTAAATTCTATATAGAACAGCACAGGCAGTTGGTCATATAACATAATCTTCATTTATATAATGGTACACAATTTATAAACTCATAACCTCATTCCGTACCTTGAGAAGATTTTCAGCTGAAACTCTGTTAGCCAAAGCTGGAGAAGAATCCTGGAAAAATTAACCATCTGTTCAGCACTTTATCATGTCAATAGAGCTAATAATCGGAACCTGACTAGGATGCACTTCAATAATGATTGATGAACAAACCTCACAATAACAATTGGGCTGTGAAAAGAAGCTATTATTCTTCGGAGACCAAAATCCTGGAGCAGGAAAGAGCTGAGGACATAGGTAGTTGAGTCTTGATGAAATTCTTGCACTAGCTTTGAGGACAGGGATTTCCATGTTTTTCCTATCAAATAATAAAGGGAGCTTATGGATAAGAGCCCAATAAGAATTCAGTGATCTGTTACTTTGACTAGTCAAGACTAGTATACAAAAGTTTAAAAACATCTGAAAAAGTAATGCCTTCATCATAAAGCATCTGTTTTCCTCAACCAGTATGCAGACTATTGACTGATGTAGCTGAAATATCAAGCACAACAATACTAGCCTCATAAGTGTAGGGATTAACAGTATCTGATTGCTGAGCTTGAATGATAGTTATCAAGGGAAGGCATTGAAAAGCAGATCGTTCCAAGTACACCGACACATGTCCATGAGTGTGCACGCATTCACAGATAGTCTATAGTCGTTGATTAGGAATGTTTGACCAAATAAATGAGACTTGATTGTAAAATTGATTAGGAATGTTTGACCAAATAAATGAGACTTGATTGTAAACTTGATTAGAGGATGAAGATTCATTATATCATTATAGTAGGTATGTTTGACCATATAATCAGAGCTTGATTATAAGACTGATTAGAGGAATTGCTACCAATGACCCTATATGCTTTAATGTGTATAATGAAAAATTACAAGAAATGCAAAACTCAATATTTTTTAACAAGATCAATGTGATTTGATATTTCAATATCCCTTACCTATATAT